>CM064504.1:61615944-62190938 GCA_032716605.1 Paralithodes platypus | reverse complement strand
CCTTTGCTATCCTTGCAGTATAAGGGAGGCTTTAGGGACATAAGTTATGGGATCAAGGTCTGGAGAGAGAGAGAGAGAGAGAGAGAGAGAGAGAGAGAGAGAGAGAGAGAGAGAGAGAGAGAGCAGCAAAGGAAGGGAAGATATCGGTATTAATATAGGAGGGATACAAATAAAAGGGTGAGAAAGCAAAGAGAGAAAGAGAGAGAGAGAGAGAGGGTGGGGGGGGGGGGAGACAGCAAAGGGAAACAAAGGGGGAAGGGAAGGAAAACAAGAGAAAGCAAGAATGAAAGAAACGTGTGATGTTAATTGACCACTTGCGAGTTTCAGGAAGTTGGAGCCGTGATCATCGATATTAAAGAGATATGAAATAATGTGTGTTTCTGATGGATAAAAAGTATAATTAATTTGGTTTTATGTATTTACATATGTATTATGACCGTATTTTAGCTGATAATTCTTCTAAATATTGATGGCCACAGCTCCAACTTCCTTATAGCCGGAAACTCGCAAGTGGTCAATTGGCATATGCGGAACAAACGAAGTAGAAAAGGAATGGACAGGACTAATTAAGAAAATGTGTACATAATGAAACAAAGGAATGGTGAAGATTTGGAAGTAAGAAGAATAGTTGCTTTCCACTTAATAAAAAGATCTACAACCCACAACAGTTTAAGGGGAGGTTTTTAGTTTGTTTCCTACTCCTCCAGCAATCTTAAAATTTCACCCCCTTGACCCCCTTTCAAGATAAATTATTAAATTTTTTATAGAAAAATTTCCCGGCCGAAGGCCGGTTACTCTTAAAATACAAGCTCGCTATCGCACGCCAGGATAAAATAGACACCTAAATGGCACGAAAGGTCTTAAAATTGACAGAATGGGGCGAAAATTCTTAAAATCACCAAATTAATGGGGCAAACGTCTTAAAATATCAAAAGCAATGGGGCTAGACATGAGGGAGAAAGGGGGCAAGACAAAAGTTCCTAAAGTGGAAATCTCCCCTTACTGGAGCTCAGACGGTATTGTGCAGCATAATTAACTGGTTCGGCTCAATGGTTTAAAGAGGGGTTTAGTTTGCTCTCTAAACCTCTATCAAACTTTTAAAAAACACCCACAAGACCCCCCTTCGATATACATTTGTACATTTTTCGATAGCAAAATGTACGAGCCAAAGGCCGATTAATCTTCAAATACAGGCTCGCTATCGCGCGCCAGGAAAAAAATCTACCCCTAAATGGCACGAAAGGTCTTAATATTGGCAAAGAAATGGGACAATAGGTCTGACAATCGCGAAACTAATGGGGCGAATGTCTTGAAATTTCATAACTAATGGTGCTAAACATGAGGTAGGAGCTAGGAGGACTCGAAAAAACAAATGCCTCACCGTAAGTCCAAATGTTACAAACATTTTATGAATGAAAGATGCCTGGACCTTTTTTGTTTTGTCTTTGTATTTCCTTCCTCTATTTATTGTCTCTATAAACACAAATAAAGTTTAGTAGTAGGGAAGGTATACAACAATAATAATAATAAAGTTTAGTAGTAGGGAAGGTATACAACAATAATAATAATAAAGTTTAGTAGGGAAGGTATACAACAATAATAATAAAAAGTTTAGTAGTAGGGAAGGTATACAACAATAATAATAATAAAGTTTAGTAGTAGGGAAGGTATACAACAATAATAATAATAAAGTTTAGTAGTAGGGAAGGTATACAACAATAATAATAATAAAGTTTAGTAGTAGGGAAGGTATACAACAATAATAATAATAAAGTTTAGTAGTAGGGAAGGTATACAACAATAATAATAAAGTTTAGTTGTAGGGAAGGTATACAACAATAATAATAATAAAGTTTAGTAGTAGGGAAGGTATACAACAATAATAATAATAAAGTTTAGTAGTCGGGAAGGTATACAACAATAATAATAATAAAGTTTAGTAGTAGGGAAGGTATACAACAATAATAATAAAGTTTAGCAGTAGGGAAGGTATACAACAATAATAATAATAAAGTTTAGTAGTAGGGAAGGTATACAACAATAATAATAATAAAGTTTAGTAGTAGGGAAGGTATACAACAATAATAATAATAAAGTTTAGTAGTAGGGAAGGTATACAACAATAATAATAATAAAGTTTAGCAGTAGGGAAGGTATACAACAATAATAATAATAAAGTTTAGTAGTAGGGAAGGTATACAACAATAATAATAATAAAGTTTAGTAGTAGGGAAGGTATACAACAATAATAATAATAAAGTTTAGTAGTAGGGAAGGTATACAACATATATAATAAAGTTTAGTAGTAGGGAAGGTATACAACAATAATAATAATAAAGTTTAGTAGTAGGGAAGGTATACAACAATAATAATAAAGTTTAGCAGTAGGGAAGGTATACAACAATAATAATAAAGTTTAGCAGTAGGGAAGGTATACAACAATAATAATAATAAAGTTTAGTAGTAGGGAAGGTATACAACAATAATATAATAAGTTTGAGTAGGGAAGGTATCACCATAATAATAAAGCAGTAGCTAATAAATTGACGTTATACAAGGAGGTATAATAAAGTTACTAATAAAAGTAGGGAGAAGGTATACAACAATCATAAATAAGTTAGTAGCGGAAGGTATACAACATAATAATAAAGTTTTAGCAGTAGGGAAGGTATACAACAATAATAATAATAAAGTTTAGTAGGGGAAGGTACAACAATAATAATAATAAAGTTTATAGTAGGAAGGTATACAACATAAATAAAGTTTAGTAGTAGGGAAGGTATACACCAATAATAGATCGTTTCAGTAGGGAAGCTACAACTAATAATTTTAGTAGTAGGGAAGGTATTCACGAATAATAATAAAGTTTAGTAGTAGGGAAGGTATACAACAATAATAATAATAAAGTTTAGTAGTAGGGAAGGTATACAACAATAATAATAATAAAGTTTAGCAGTAGGGAAGGTATACAACAATATAATAAGTTAGCAGTAGGGAAGGTATACAACAATAATAATAATAATGTTTAGCAGTAGGGAAGGTATACAACAATAATAATAATAAAGTTTAGCAGTAGGGAAGGTATACAACAATAATAATAATAAGATGAGAAGCTTAAGGGGGGTCACCGGCTTCTTTTTTTATCTTCCTCTCCTTTTCTCTCTTTCCCTGGCTTGTATCCATTCGGCCCCATTCAGCCAACTGTTTTAAGACGTTTATCCCCATCCAGGTGTCGATTTCTTCCTGGCGAGCGATAGCTAGCCAGCATTGTATGGAGAAATCCGGCTTCGCCGGAGACAATTTTCTATCGAAAAATATACAAATTTAGCTTGCTGTCAAAAAAAAATATATTAGTAATCTGGCTCGCTACCGCTCGCCAGGAAAATATTAACACCTGGATGGGGGTAAGCTTCTTAAAACAGAAGGCTGAATGGGGCCGAATGTATACAAGCCAAAGAGAGATTGTGACGCTTCTGCATAGTAGCCACGTGCGGGCATGCGCGCGCGTCGGCTGCCCAGCCGTTTAGAAACCGGCTGGTGGCAGCCGGTCGGCAGGCTTTTCCTTAGTATATATCCTACGACAACATAACTAATGTCTGGGATATTCTTATGTTGTTTCACAGCTTGAAGCTGCCCTTATTCTTAACCAACGCATCTTAGTATATTTTATTCTCGATAGTTTATTATTTCATTATAATATATAAGATGTAAGTCTAGTGAGGGCGGGAGGAGACGAGCGGGAGAGAGAGACCGGCTTGGGACGTTGCTTCGCTTGCCAGCTTGGGACGAGCCTGATGTTGCCATACATTTGATTGCAACGTTAGGCTTAGTTTCGACTCACGCACGGGGTAGAGGATTTTGACCCGGCAACTGTGTTGAGTGTTGCCAAGCCTGGGATGTATTTTGCATGCCTAGTGGGGGGTCCAGACAGATTCAAGACTCAGAGCTCACCTCACTGTCGTACCCTTCGGACCCCCTTGATATCTATCCCTCTCAACCCCACTTAGAAACTTTCTCTCTTACTTTGTATACCTTCCTTCCACTACTTCACCAATCTATTTAATTATCCCATCCCCTTGATAGACCTTATATCTATCATTGTATTAACGACGAGCTCTCAGATAACTAGATAGGATTTTTGGGCTTTATGCGGAGATGTAATTGTTAATGAGGCCTAGGAAGCATTTTTGTTGTCTTTTATTTTGTGGTTTCATGCTTGCTAGTGTGTTCTTGTGTCAGGTTAGCAGGGGCTAGACCGGAGGGGAGGCTTTTTGGGATCCTTTAAGTAAAGTCTGCTGGTGCGAGTCCTGTGGACCCGCACGACTTTACTAGGATACCCGTGGGAGTCTGGGGGCATTTTCTTGTCTGTGTCCCTGTGTGTCTAGTGTTGTGTTGTGTGAGGGCCCTTGCCTAGTCCACTCAGCACTGCGCTAGCACGTCTTGCTTTTGTTTTAGGGTCGCCAGGAGAGAGTCAGATACTTGCGATCTGAGTCTCTCAAGAGAGCACCCTTTCAATTAGAGTAATTTGGCGCACAGACTTGGGAACGTCCCTAGGCTAGAGCAGGTGGCTCAGCCCGGGTATCCGAAGCCTATATCCTTCCGGCTAGACCTCTGCCACCTGGCAGATTAACAGCTAGGGGTTTATTATCTCTGTATGCTTGTTATTGTGCCACAGTTTACCGTTTTTGTGAGCATTGTGAGTCAGGGTGTGGCTTAGAGACTCTGTCCGAGCAGGCTTGCCTGACTAAGAGTGAGAAGCACACCTGTATGTGGCTATGTTGCGAGTTGCTGCCTTTATTTAATTATACCTATGCCATTATACACTGTATGGCCTATCACTAGTATTTATTCCTGCTTACGAGTTAAGAGTTCTCTAAATCCGTAATGTACTTTCTTTGCTATGCATCAGATCCTACAGTAGCCGCATGCAGTTTAGAAACCCGCATCTTGTCTACCGGTACGATGTTTTGAGGACTGTTTGCTTTCACCTTCTTTCACGCAAGGGTGATTAGTTGTATTAATTAACGTAACGTTAAATGTACTTTCTTCTAGTTTGTTATTAAATTGTTTCTGCAATTTAATTCCGTCATCTATCTTTTCCTTGAAGCTTTAAGTCAACTTAATTGTGTGATCTTTTATATAGCCTGCTTGACTATCAGCAGTCTATAGTGCGTGTACCCTGTAACCGAGTCATAGGATACCTCGTTGTCCAGGCAGGACTCTTGACGGTTTAGGGTGGTTTGTTGCCTGGGTTTATAGATAAGGGTTGGATCTAGCGTTTTCCGTTGTTGCTTGTTGCCGCATACCTAGTCCAATAGAAAGAGCCCTGTGTTTATAATGATATCCCAGGACGTAACAAGATAGAGAAAGAGAAAAATAGCAAGGTGGGCTCCCTTAAGGGGTTATCACACTTGGCTATTTTTTCGAGCTTTCTGGATTTTCGTTCATAGTTTAGACGACAATACCGTGGTTCCCTATCACACATGCACCTAGATAATCCACGAAGATACCTACACTCTTTCGTTCTCACTTAGAAATTAATTGGTCTTATTTCGGCCGTTTTAGCTTCCTGTCATGCTATTAATACATCTCAATCCTAATGATAAAGCGGAGCATATATAAAACACATGGTAAGTATGACTATATTGCTCTATTGCCTAAAACAATCGACATGAATCCACGTCTGTTGGTAAAAGTGAAAGTCAGTGGAAGCAGCAGCACGCTCATGATTGGCTACTTTATCAGTACCCTGATAATGTATTTGTTATCTGTATTGTTCTTATTTATTCATCGAACTATATATTTTTAAGTAATTTTAACTATTACTTAATAAATTACAGTGTTATCCAAATCTAAAGAGCTATTAAAAATCACAGGAAACACAATAATAACGTATATATCATAAAGTAAACTCGAGCAAGATAAAGAAATTATAAACTCAAACAGTAAGCAAGAGAGTAGACTGACTCACGTGGGCCCACGCCGCTTACCCAATCACAGACCATGATTTACGCATTACCACATTTATAATACGGTAGGCAGTGACGGTCTTTCTTCCCTTGCTTGTTTATATGTACGATTTTATATGTTCCATGGGATATGTTATAGCTCTTAAGGTTCGAATATCACCTATCACATTATCATTAGATATATTAAAACTTATATAGCATAATAATTATATGGCATATATATATATATATATATCACTATATATTTATACATAAGAAATGTATTTCCATGACATAGCCTACTAATTCATGCCCGAAAATTTCCGTGGATAGACGAAGATCTCCCAAGTTGCTTGGGTAGCGTGGATTGTCGGCAAGACCACGGAAAATAGACCAGAAACCACGGAAATCGAGGAGACCACGGACATATTGGCAATATTCAAATGTCAAAGCAAGAGACAATTAGAAGAATGGGGGGAGTACAAGAAGTAGAATGATAAAGCAAGGATGTAAAGCCAGAGTCACACGAGCATTTTTTCGAGCAATTTTTATGGGCAATTATGGTCTGGAAGCTTACAAAATTACTCCCGGTCGAAATCAGCCGCCTAACGTAATCTACCTTCAGTCTTGTTTCCCATAACAGCGCGAAAAAACCCTGAAATAATACGAGAAAAAACTTGCTCATGGAAAATTGACGGAAAAAGCGCTCGTGTGACAGCGGCTTAAAGAAGGTAAACGTATAGGGTGAATAAGAAGTGAAGTCAAGTGCTAAAACAAAGGAGTTCGGTAAGAAATAAGAAGTGAAGTCAAGTGCTAAAACAAAGGAGTTCGGTAAGAAATAAGAAGTGAAGTCAAGTGCTAAAACAAAGGAGTTCGGTAAGAAATAAGAAGTGAAGTCAAGTGCTAAAACAAGGAGTTCGGTAAGAAATAAGAAGTGAAGTCAAGTGCTAAAACAAAGGAGTTCGGTAAGAAATAAGAAGTGAAGTCAAGTGCTAAAACAAAGGAGTTCGGTAAGAAATAAGAAGTGAAGTCAAGTGCTAAAACAAAGGAGTTCGGTAAGAAATAAGAAGTGAAGTCAAGTGCTAAAACAAAGGAGTTCGGTAAGAAATAAGAAGTGAAGTCAAGTGCTAAAACAAAGGAGTTCGGTAAGAAATAAGAAGTGAAGTCAAGTGCTAAAACAAAGGAGTTCGGTAAGAAATAAGAAGTGAAGTCAAGTGCTAAAACAAAGGAGTACGGTAAGAAATAAGAAGTGGAGTCAAGTGCTAAAACAAAGGAGTTCGGTAAGAAATAAGAAGTGAAGTCAAGTGCTCAAACAAAGGAGTTCGGTAAGAAATAAGAAGTGGAATAGGTGAACAAACATAATTAACCCCTTCTGTACCGGCGACGTCTTTTTCATTTGATTCTTGCCATATTTATATGATTCTGTGCAGTCTAAGAAGGATCTGTGGTAGTAAAAGGGTAAAGTGAGATAGTTAAAAGCCCGTTAATTGCTAGAGGCCCTTTTGAAAATGAATAAAATGGTCTAATATTAGCCAGAATATATTTAAAAGGACGTCGCCGGTACAGAAGGGGTTAAAACTAAAGAGAAAATTTAGTAAAGCCGGTGTTACACAAGCTCTTTTTCCGTAATTTTTGACGAGCAATTGCTGTTTTGCGGCTCTAACCCTCTATTGGCGGCGCGCAACATAAGTCGAGTTAAATAAATTTGGACTATGTGGCGGCGCGCGACATAAATCGTGTGGCAATTTCAGCACGTAATGTTGCTGAGAGAGAGAGACAAGTGGTGGCAGGAGAGTAGCGAGCGTATGACTGCTCCAGACCACCGCGGCGGGCCTACTGACATGAATCACACCCTCCTCCACCCTCTGACACTCGCTACATACTGAAATGTATGGGGAAAGTACCGAATTACATGGTTTTTGCACTCGTGTTGCGCGGTTGTTGCACGAAAACTAGCGGTCATACAAGGATCGTTGTGGTGTCATTGGAAAGCTCTGTTTATGCCCTTTCAGGAATAGATGCTCGTTTTACGCTCTGGGTCTTATTTAGGCATGAAAATGATCACGTAAACATCCCTATTTAGGCTAAAAACACCCCGCGGGGCGGTACATATAAATAGACCGCCTAGCCCGCCAATAAGGTGTTAATATCTCAGTTGTATCAGAATTCAGCCACCCCATATAATCAACCTTCAAATATAGTTACCGATACCAATGCAAATATGTCCCAAATTAAAACTAGAAAAAAATTGCTCATGGAAAATTGACTTAAATAGCTCTCATGTGACAGCGGCTTAAGGAAGGAAAAGAGATGAAAGATGCAGAAGTGGTATTTAGTGAACACATAATACAAATAGAAGGTATGGTACACAAACTTGTTTCCGGAAGAACGGTCGTAGTCCCGGGGTAGTGCTTCGAACTATATTTGTTATCAAAGAAAGTCTTAACCCGACCCTCTTGTCAAAACATCAAATTGTGAACGTCGACACATCCTTTGTGCTAATAAAGAATAATAAGGTACAAAAATATTACTTGCACAATATACAGACCTCCAGCTCAATCAGTGCAAACTGACCGAGAAATGTATGAGCAAATTGCAGACTTAAATAACTCACAAGATACCAAATTTTTGGGCGACTTCAATTTACCTGTGACCAAGTGGGGAGATAGTATTACTTCACACTCTGGACAAGACCTATATGCAAATTTGCAAGAGAGTTCGCTATATCAATTTGTTAGATCTCCAACCCGTGGAAATAACGTCCATGACCTTGTACTTTCAACAAAAGAAGAATTGATAGAGGATTTGAATGTCAGTGATGATTTAAGTAACAGCGACCATTGTACGATAACTTTCAGTTTAAAGTTTACTAGTAACGAACCAAATAGCAGCATCGAAAATGTCCCTAATTTCAATAAAGCAAACTTTCCTAAACTTAGAGCAATGTTTTAAGACGTGAATTCTGGCTGGAGCTTTTTAATTAACAATAATGACATAAAAATATCTTGGGAATCATTCGCAAACACTTACCTAAAAGCAGTGCATGACTGCATACCATCGAAAATACGGCGTACAGGCCATAATGATAAGCACATGGTGAAATAAAGATATTTGAAGCTGTCTGCTTGCTAAAAAGTTTGCTAATGATAGATTAAAATCCTCACAAAATGACGAAGAACGGGAGAAATTTGTAGAACTACGACGCAAAGCCTAAAGGTTAATTAAGCAAAGTATAAAGACCCTGGAGTTACATGTTGCGAATCAAAGTAAACCAAACCCAAAAGAATTCTATAGTTATATCAGAAAGAAGAGCGTAGTTACTTCAACTGTAGGACCGTTAGTCGATGAAAATGGAAAATATACCAAAGATGAAGTACAAATGAGTAATTATGCCCTCAATACCTTCTTTGCATTAGCTTTTACAACAGAAGACCTCATTGATATCCCTACACCATCGCCGATTCAGATATATAATTCTGATGTTCTAAGCAATATCACCATTACAGAGAGAGAAGTATTGAAATGTTTAGATAAACTCATGGTCAAAAAAATGCCCGGACCTGATACAATCTCACCTAGAGTTCTAAAGGAAGCTAGGGATGAGCTCTCCAAACCACTGAAATTGCTATTCATTAAATCCTTGCAGTCTGGAACTATGCCTGATCAGTGGAAGCTAGCTAACATAACACCAATTTTTAAAAAAGGCAGCAAATCCCTACCCAGTAACTATCGTCCAATGAGCTTAACCTCAGTTGTATGTAATATGCTAGAAACGCTCATAAGAGACAGACTTGTAAATCACTTAGAGGAAAATAACACACTTAAAGATACTCAACACGGCTTTCATAGCAAACGTTCCTGTTTAACAAATCTCTTAGACTTCTTCCATGATATCCTCAACCTCTATGATGAGAGTAAAGCTGTAGATATTATATACCTTGATTTTCAAAAGGCCTTTGACAAAGTTCCCCACAAACGTTTACTGCTAAAACTAAAAGCGCATGGAATACAAGACGGTGTGTTGAAACGGATAGAAAATTGGCTCCGCGACAGAAAGCAAAGAGTAATCATAAACGGTAAGGCATCTAAATGGACCAATGTAAGTAGCGGGGTACCCCAGGGATTGGTACTAGGACCAATTCTCTTTCTAATTTACATCAATGACATAGATGAGGGTCTCACCTGTACAATCTCAAAATTTGCTGAGGATACAAAAATTGCAAATAGCATACTCTCAAAAGAACAAGTTGACGATATGCAACACAATCTAGATAAGTTGTCACATTGGGCCCAAATTTGGCAAATAAGTTTCAATGCAGATAAATGTAAAGTACTACATAATTATCGGATACCAAAATGAGAAAGCAAACTATTCGATGAATGGCACTCAGCTTAAGAATGTAAACAGCGAAACCGATCTGGGAGTAACAATATCGAGTAACCTAAAACCGAGTCAACAATGTTCAGAAGTTGTTAAGAAAGCAAACAAAATACCGGTAATTGGCTTTATAGGTAGGTCATTTGTGCATAAATCCAAAGAAGTTATCCTAACCCTTTACAATTCCTTAGTCCGCCCTCTTCTGGAATACTGCGTTCAATCCTGGTGCCCTTATTACCAAAAAGATATAGACAAGCTAGAACGAGTTCAACGTAGAGTTACCAAAATGATACTAAGCCTACAGAACAAACCATACGAGGAGCGTCTTAGAGAATTATATCTATTTCCTTTAACCCAGCGCAGATTAAGAGGCGACCTAATTCAAGTGTTCAAAATCATCAAAGGCATTGACAATATGAACTGTAGTAAGTACTTCACTATTGACCAATCTAATTACACGCGGGGTAACGGTTGCAAAATTATCGGTAAATCATTTAACTCGCACGAATCTAAGAATTTCTTCTTCAGTCGAGTTGTCAACTTGTGGAATGGGCTTCCCCAAGACGTTATAGACTGCAGCACCGTTGATTCATTTATACTTCGCCTAGACAAATATCTTGCATCAAATCCGCGACTGACTGCGTTTGTAAATGAATAACTTAATTTTATCCCTCCCTCAGTTACTAACCCATCTGTCCCCTACTAACTTCCTAATCCTGCCACAGACATTAGTTCCAGGGCAGTAGTTCCCTTTCCAATGTTCCCTTACCCCCTCTAAACCACTGTTTGGACAATTGATCCTCAGTATTTTGGAGGACAAGCAGCCTAGAAGTGTCACCAGACCTGTTGTTGCTTGATGTCCTTTGTACTCCTTTGTACTATAGGTCTAGAATACGTCTCAAGGACTACACGGTTTGTAAAATGTAACTCTCTCTCTCTCTCTCTCTCATTTTCCCTCTCTATCATTCTCTCTCGCTCTCTCTCATTTTCCCTCTCTAGCATTCTCTCTCTCTCTCTCTCTCTGTGTGTGTGGCAGGTAGAATCCATAGTGTGACGTGTATCATCCTTTGCTATCCTTGCAGTATAAGAGAGGCTTTAGGGACATAAGTTATGGGATCAAGGTCTGGAGAGAGAGAGAGAGAGAGAGAGAGAGAGAGAGAGAGAGAGAGAGAGAGAGAGATTTAAATAGATACACTGACCACACAGACCTTACGATCCCAGCAAGGTGGTCAGGACTTACTTCTAGTAGAGATAGCTAACCCGTGAGTATGGGAAAGTGGAAGGAAAGGTTAGCTAAGAAGAGAGAGTGAGAGGTATACACATAGAAACACTAACTTAACAAACCCTGTGGTCTTTGCGAGGTGTTCTGCACTGATATCTACAGTATAGTTACAAGGCACTGCCAAGTCAATAAACTCAAAACAATCCTTATAGGGCCTCATCCTGTAAATGAAGGTAAACGACGAAACGATCCAACGATGGTGATGGGCTGGTCTATCAGACTGAGAGCTGAGCAATCTCTGCCATACCCATAGCTTACTCTGACTTTTTTCCTCTAACTTATATATTTTCTAGATCTCAAGTGACGGCGTCTCTTCCGTGGATTGACCTCCCAATCTACCAAGATTGGAAGCCAAAGCGTCGCATTTTTCCCTTGCCCCTCAACTTTCTCTTCATAATTGCTGAGGGGCACAGGGCCCTGGGTGGGGCTTTGGTTTCCCGGGCGTTTCCGCACCCTCCTCAGCCCCCCGCCATGGAGTGGATTCGGTCACCCAGGCTTTATTGTGGTAGGCGGGGAGGGTTCTGTGGGGGCACTCGGTTATGGCCTTGGAATTGCTCGGGGCCTTGGGGCTGTTCGGCCAGGCAGCTTGGGGAACAACAACAACAACAACAACGATCCAACGTCCCTTGAATTTGGCTCACTGTCATTCTTTTGCAGCGCCTGCCTTTTGTCTCCTTTATACACATAGACAACAAATATATATAGAACATAGTACAAAATAAATACAAATATAACCCGGGAAACCTTTGCTAGGTTGCGTCTGGTCGTGGTGCACATAACATATCCGTATTATTGCACTTTGAAGATGATTTGGTAGATAATTTGCCCCTTGAGGATCATGACGCATTTTGACAGTTTATTATGGCTATCATTAGACAATTATAATACAGCTTAGGAAGGATCTGTGAGAGTTATAAAGAGGTAAAGACAGCTTATTATGGCTATAATTAAAAGAGTATAATATACAGTTTAGGAAGGGTCTGTGGGAGTTGAAAAGGTAAAGTTTATCTCATTTAAAAACCTGATTTTCCTAATCTGAATAAAATCTTGTAATTATATAATATAAAATAAGTGCATCTTAAAAATTTAATCCTCAAAGGGTTAGGTTGAGTTGTTCATTCATCATCATCATCATCATCTCCGATGCCTTGTTTCCCCCTGGGAAACCCCCGCTAGAGGATGGCCATGACAGCAACGTTTCCAGGCTACTTTGTCAAGACATGCCTCCTTTGCCCGTGCCACTATGCCCCTTCCACTACGTGGAATTTGTTCTTCAATTATGTTTCCACTTTCTTTTCCCATACCATAGGTGGTCTTCCACTACTAGCGGTTCCACTCACCTGACTCCCATATATCTGTCTTGGCATTCTGTCTTCATCCATTCTTTGAACATAACCATACCACCTCAAAGTACTTCTCTTTATCCACTCAACCACACTACAATCAATGCCCAAAGCCTGCTCTTCCATTCCAAAGGACTCGTACACTTCCCTATTACTTGGCCCATCTAGCCTATTCATGCCAGCTGCCATTCTGAAAAAGCTCATCTCCACAGCTCTCAGTTTGTAGAGGTCCTCGTCACTTGCTGTCCATGTCTCACTTCCATACGAGAGTGTTGGGAGCAGCACACTGTTTTTCAGTGACTTTTTGACTTCCTGACTAACCATTCTTCCTTTGAGAATACTATCAAGTTCTCCAATCACCTTTCTCCCTTGCATGTTTTTCTCTTTTATCTCACTCTCCATTTTACCATATTTGCATAGTACAGCTCCCAAATACTTGAAACTTTCAACCTCTTCCAGTACTTCATTTTTCATATTTATTTTATAACTTTCTCATGTTCTTTCTTGATTCTATATTTGTCCTTAAAATCTATAGTTTCATGCATTCTTCTCTCAAACACCATTACCTTACATTTTTCTACATTGACCTTCAACTTTCTCTGTACACATACCCTGTCAAAGTCAGTGACCACTCTCTGTAGTTCTTCCGCATTTTCCGCCAACAGGACTGCATCGTCCGCATATAGGCATGTTAAAATCTTCCATGCTCTTTCCTCTGATTCCAGTCTAGCTCCTACACCCATTGATCCCGCCCTACATACTCTAATCACTCCATCCATGTATATATTGAACAACCAAGCTGACATGACACATCCCTGTCTTACTCCTACATTGACCTCAAAACTTTCACTTAACTTATCTCCTACCTTCACATTTGCCATTGCATTCCTATAAAAAGATTGTACTGCCATTAGCAACTTTCCTCCCACACCATATACTGTTAACACATCCCACAGACCCTTCCCGTCTACTTTGTCGTAGGCTTTTTCCAAATCCATGAATGCTGCATAGAGTTTTCTGTTCTTGGACAGATACTTCTCTACCAACAAACGCATGGAGGCTATCTGGTCAACGCAGCCCCTGCCCTTTCTGAAACCTCCCTGTTCCTCGCCTATTTTGTCATCCGTTATATCCTGTAGTCTCTCTGTTACTACTCTTGCGTGTACCTTTCCAGGTATGCTAAGCAAGCTAATTCCCCTATAATTCTTACACTCCTCTTTACTACCTTTTCCTTTGTACAAGGGTACTATCACTGTTTTCCTCCAGTCCTCTGGTACACTTTCCTTTTCCCATGCTAATTTACATAATCATAACCTATGCATTATGTCAACAGCTTATTCTCCTCCATATCTCAGCATTTCACCTGGGATATTACCTACTCCAGCAGCTTTGCCCATTTTATGTCTATTGATTGCTTCTTTTACTTCTTCTCTGCTTATCTGGCTTTCAACTACCCTGTTTATTCTACCTCTCTCCATTCCTATGGATGAGATCTTCGCCTTCCCCCAACTCTTTACAGCTAAGCTACTAAAATGATCTTTCCATACTTTCACCACACCATCACCCTCTACCAATTCCCCATTCATGTCCCTCATCCTACCACCTGAGACACTCAGTCTTCTTCCCTCTGGCTTCTTTCACAGCTCTGTAGTATGCTTTCTTGTCATTCAGAAACTGTTCACTAATCTTTTTCCCCACATTCCTCATCTGCCTTCCTTTTAGCGTCTTGTATCGTCCTCTTCACTCTTTGTTTCAAGTTTTTATATTCTTCTTTCCTCGCATTTCTAGTTTCTCTAGGTATAATCTTTTGCAGCGTACTCTTTCTCAACTCTTTCTTCTTTTTCACTATTTCTTCTATCTCTTTGCTAAACCATGCGTTACCAATCTTCTTCCACATTTTAAATGTTTTCTTCCCACATACTTTCTCAGCTGCTTTAATCGTAGAGTCTCTTGTACCTATCCATACTTCGTCTACATTATTTTCTAGGTCTATCTTATCGTCCATGCCCTTAATAGTCTCTTTCAGCATATCCCTGTATTTCGTTGCATTACATTCTTCACTTAGTTTTGAGTTATTTGCTTTGATATATCGGGGATAATGTATATTATCCAAAATAACGCATTATACTTCCCCGGATTGGGACATTACAAAAGTCCACTAACTCCTATAAACAGAAAAATTGACCACTTTCGACTTTCAGGCTTTAAGGAAGTTGGAACTGTAGACATCTATATTTAGCAGAAGTACAGTAGCGCAGATAAGTCATGTTTCAGCTTGCGTTTGGCTCGCTTTGTGCTGTATTGATGTCTGTCAGATGTTGAATTGGGTGGGTAAGGGTAGGAACAGGTTTGTAGATCTCACTCGAAATGAAGAAATCCTGTTGAGATATTGCCGATACCAATTATTGATATAAATATACTTGGTGCCGAGACATCACTTATTTGGCCGACAGTACCATCTATACCACAAATTTAGTACATTCACTATTATACATAAAACCAAATTCATCATATTGTGCATCTATCAGAAACCTCCCATATTAGTATATGTCTTGCACTTAACATTCAACTGTCTTGATGATGTAATGGTTAGATTGATTGTTTAAGATCTGTATGTGATAATCCAGGTTCGAATCCCGGGAGGATCACGGGCTTTCATTAATTTCATTGTGAGGTGTTTGGTGTTGGGGGTGATATATAAAAATAGATTATATCGATGTTTACGACCCCAACTTTCTTAAAGCCCGGAAATCGCAAGTGGTCAATTATATGTAAGTAGACTACCCATCCGTACTGCCCAGCCCGGGAACCGAATCCACGACCTCTCAATTAACGGGGTAGTGCTTATTTTTGGGTCAATGTATATATTTATTTATTAAGTTTTGAGTTACCTCACAAAACCTTCATCAAACATAAAAAAAAACACCCCTAGACCCCCTTTCAAGATACATTTGTAAATTTTTCGGTAGAAATATTTCCCGGCCGAAGGCCGGTTCTTTCTAAAGTTACAAGCTCGCTTTCGCTCGCCAGAAAAAAAATGACACCAAAATGGCACGGAAAGTCTAAATATTGACAAAGAAATGGGCCGAAAGGTCTCAAAATCGCCAAACTAATGAAACGAACGTCTTAAGATCTCAAAACTAATATGTTAAAAAAGAGGGAGAAGGGGGTCCAGAAAAAGCGAGTACCTCCCCTAAAGTAAATATACTGCGGAAGAAAAAAAAAAAAAAAAAAAAAGTATATATACAGTATATATATAATATATATTATATATATATATATATATATATATATATATATATATATATATATATATATATATATATATATATATATAATTATATATATATATATTTATCAACCTAGCATAATACGAGGGTTGGAATATGTGATACAGACAACATAGCTCTCTCTGAGGAACTAAAGAGGATGTTCTGAAAGGTATCGGTATAGATACAAGATCTACAGAGTTATAGATATATTTATATATATATACAGTATATATGTGCAATTCGAAACAATTGTTTTTTTGATCGTTATTATTAATATTGTTTTTAATATACTGAACCGGTATGTATTTCATGACGAGATTTTAGTATAATCTAAACTTCAAATAATCATTTGAGTCTTCTATTGATGAATATCACTCTGTCTTTCCTTTATATTGATGAATATCACTCTGTCTTTCCTTTATATTTTTATAATACTTAGTATGAGTTTTTAATGTTTTTCGTTTAGGTTTTCGCACTTCAATAATTTTACATTGTATATGATCATTCTGTCTGTCCTCTGTCCCCTGAAGATGTAATACAGGAAAGCGCTTGGGACTCCGTGTTTATTTTCCTTCCTTCCCTGTGGATATTTAGCATATATATATATATATATATATATAGAGAGAGAGAGAGAGAGAGAGAGAGAGAGAGAGAGAGAGAGAGAGAGAGAGCGAGAGAGAGAGAGAGCTAAACATTGTATAACCCACCATTTGTACTATTATATTACTACCACCACTCTATCAGAGTGAGAACTGAGCGATCTCTGCCATACCCATAGCTTACTCTGACTGTTCCTTTTACTTATATATTTTCTAGATCTCAAGTGACGGCGTCTCTTGCGTGGATTGACCTCCTAATCTACCATGATTGGAAGCCAAAGCGTCACATCTTTCCTTTGCCGCTCAACTTTCTCTTCATAATTGCTGAGGGGCACAGGGCCCTGGGTGGGGCTTTGGTCTCCCGGGCGTTTCCGCACCCTCCTCAGCTCCCCGCCATAGAGTGGCTTCGGTCACCCAGGCTTTATTGTGGTCGGCAGGGAGGGTTCTGTGGGGGCGCTCGGTTGTGGCCTTGGCCTTGCTCGGGGCCTTGGGGCTGTTCGGCCAGGCAGCTTGGGAAAAACAACAACAACAACAACACCAACCTTGCCAGCTATTGATACATTTCAACAATGGCGTAGTTATATATTCCAAGAGGAGTTGAACTTGAATATTTGCACTGATTTACGAAATATGATTGAATTACCGGTAATTATTTTGACGATTACCAAATTGTTAATGCTTAACCCGTACAGTACCAGAGGCGTTCTTTCAATTATATTCTAGCTTCTATTAGACGATCTAATTAAGTTTATAAAGGTTCTCCTACAATAAACCGGCTTCGAACTTTCTTTTTTACTACTACTCATCCTTCTTAAACTGCACAAAATCTTCTAAATATAGTAGGAATATAATGTAAAAGACGTCGCCGGTACAGAAGGGGTTTATCATCATTCAGCCTTCACAATGTTTGCACACATGTTGTTCAGTAGTAGTGTATCGAGAGGCCTTCCCTAGGGTTAAGCGCTCCATTAATTAATATTTCCATTCACATATTCATAGCCTCCGATAGTGCAGTTGGAATGATTGTACATGCTAAGATTGGTATGCAGGATTCGAAACTGCATAATAAATCGTAGGCTTGTGCAGCATTCTTTAACTGTCTTCGTGGTGCAATGCATAAGTGTGTTGATTTTAGGTGTGAGCGTCCTGGGTTCGAATCCCCGGACTGCCACATGTGTTTGTTAATTTCATTAATCGAGTTTAGGAGTAAAGTTGGTTAGTGGAGAGAACATAATAATATACACTGACTAAAGAAGCACATACAGATATGCTCTCTTGTCAATTGTGTATGTGACTACATATACTGGTATATTACCATTTTAATGCCTACTTGCTACCTATATCACGTGCTTCTTCGTCAGGGAGTCAAACTGGAGCAAGTTTGTTTGAAGACGGGAATTAATATGAGAATGAATACAATATAATTAACATAAGATAGCATTATTTTGGTAATTTTATCACTTCGAAAGACATAATTTGAACTAAAATCCATAATTGATCTTTACATATGTAATAATAAAGAATACAAATAATGGTCTCGGCTTTCGTTTCACACCTTGCTTCTCGTACTCAGTGGTACGAGTGATTGTTCTGATTGTATTACTTATGTTGTGTCTACCTCTATCTTCTGTTTCTCTTCCTTCTTCCTTCTATTCATTTATCTCCTCCTCTTCGTTATTATCATCATCATCATCATAATCTTCTTACTCATTTGCTTGTTTATACATTTCAATACAAAACGATTTTTCTAGTACATCAATAGAGCTTTCATTCACACATTTCAATCACACACAAACACACACACTTTCTTGGAAAGCTCATATTATATACCACTCTTCTATAATACCTTCCCAGACGTTTGGTGTGCTCAACCGTCTTTGTGGGTTCTTCAACCCCGAACAGATTCTTGCTCTGTACAGGGGCAAAGTGCGCCCATGTATTGAGTATTGTTCGCATGTTTGGGGAAGTTTCACTCATACCGCACTTCTCGAAAGGGTCGAGTCAAAATAATTTAGTCTCATCAACTCACGTCCTCTTACTAATTCCCTACAACCTCTCTTTACGTGTCACAATGTTGCATATCTCACTCTTCTACCGCTATTACAATAATCAATGTTCTTCAGAGCATTCTCAGTGCATACCTACTCCCTTATAGAGAGTGGGGGCACCCGCCTTTCAACTGACTCCCACTCCTATTCTGTCCAACTCTCTAACCCAAAAGTTAACTGTTTTTTCCCGTTTTTCTTCTACTCAACAAGTAAGCTTTGGGACTCTTTCCCTCTATCTGTCTCTCCCTCATCCTATAACTTAAACTGTTTCAATCTCCGTGTGTCCAGACATTTGACAGTAAATTACCTTAAATTTGGATCTCTATCACTCTTTAAATTTTATGGGAGACACTTGTTACAGGCAGCTGTATCTTTGATCTCATTCATACACAAATTAAAGCACACACACACACACACACACACACACCTGGCCCCCAAAGTGAGGAATATTGCACATGAAAACCGCAATTGTGACCAATTTCTTGACTGCTTGTTAGTGTGAACGTGTCTGCTTGAGTATGGTTCTGTTTGTGTGTGTGGGTGGGTGGGTGTGTGTACGTGAATATTTGGTTTATATGGTAAGTGAATGTTTGCCTATGTGTATGTTAGTATTGTTATGGGTCAGAACAGAGCATATCAAATTGGCATTATTGAAATAACAGCTCGACTGCTCACATAGCCCAATCCCAAGCAATAAAAAGCTCTGAATGGAGTTTAACTCTTACTCTGCTGGAACCGTACAGGTACGTCCTGGCAATTTCCTGCAATTTGAAGCCCATTAAAGCCTGTGGAGACGAGTGCGAGTGATCAGGAGCGCGGCATACCCCCGTCCGCTCTCCGGCACGTTTGCCATGGCACTAAGGGTGTGTGGTGGGGTCTCGCGATAAATATAATAATAATTTCAGTGTTGCCAAAGGCAAATGTAGCACGACATTGTTAATTATTAGCAAAAATTACCGATGTCTGTAGTAACGCTGCAGGTGAATCTTGCAAGCTGCAGAGCTCGTTCTGGTGTCGTTTGAAACCTCTTTTCTTCTAGTTTTTATTTTTAGATTTTGTTTTGCTGCAAACATTTAATTTCATTCAGGCCCTTGCTTAAGCAATCAGTAGTGCCTGAAGGAGCCCTATTATAGTGTGAATATGCCTGCACTGATGGGGTTAAACGCTTCACGTTCACACATGACCTATTCTAAATCCCGGTGAAAACTAAGGCGCCCTTGTTAAATAGCCACAAATAGGCTGGACAGCAGTACATTGCCAAATACAAACAAGGTGTTACTCAAAGGTGTGAACACAAAGTGGAATCTTACCTACCATCAAAACTCTTAGTACTTGGACAGCCACCAATCGGCTATAATTACACCCGCAAAAGGTCACAACGATCAACTCAAAATGCTCTTTTGGGACAACAAAATATACACCAGTGATTTATATAATATCTGAACTAATTATAGGGGTGTCCGAACAGGGACCCAAGGATGTGCAAAGAATCAAAAACAAAACTGTAAGAGGCAGGAAGGAAGCGCAACAGCTCAGAGCATGTCTGGGCATCAAGAGAGCAAAGTCAGTTATGATCAAAAGAGCCAGGCGACCTAGTCTATCCTTCCTGCGCGGGACCGAGTGTAGGATAATTGTCAAAGGTGAAAAAGGCTACACCATTTCCTAAACATTTCGATGCAAACTAAAATCAGAGCAATATTCAAGCAATTCAAACTAGTTTCTTGTAAAACAAAGAAACACATCAATATAAATAATTGTACAGGCTAACAATATCTAGTGGCAACATCACCGTCTATCCCGCCATCCACCATGGTGCCTACAGGAAGAGAACAGGGTCACATACGCCCTCGCAACTTTATGTACAGAACTACTACAGATACTAACAAATGTTCTTGAAATCTTGCAATTTTCTGTATGCAAATATATCCATGTATATTGATATTAAGTTCATATCAGCTATATATTGATACATACTGTATATAAACTGTATTTATTTGATCTGAACATCAATCTAGAGGGATATACTTACATACAGAATATCACAAGACCTCTCGAACATTTGACAGTATCTGTACAATACTAATATACTGCAGTAATTCATCTTAATATCTGACAAATGGCACAAAGGTCGCCGAGCAAAATATACAATGTCACAAGAAAAAAACATCAATTATCTTGTCAACATACAACACGACTATGCAGAAAATGAAAGGAGATAATGTAAAGTCACAACCCATAATCTATATCTACATTGCCTCAAGGCTCAACCATGTTACAGTGTGTTTAGCATGTAATTCACCGAACTTGTTTGACAAGGGGAGTCCACGCAATGCGAGCTTCAGTTCATTATTATCGCGCCTCCTTAACCCCTTCAGACTCGTATGACGCAGAGGTTGCCAGATTAACAATAAGAAATAGAGTTCCCTCACTCTTATAATTACCTCTCCAAAATTAGTGTTCTGCCCACAGCTAACTCAAAGACAACTGCAGAGGTTGAAGTAACTAAACTAAAGGTTTCTAAATACACCTGATGGTAACAAAGGCTTTAAAGTATCCCTAATAGGCTCAAAACCGCGTCATATGTCGGAGAAGGTTTTAACTGGGAATTTATTGCGTGAAGTGCATGTCATGTGTTAGTGTATCGTTGGCTGTGGATGTGAGTGTAGTCTGTAATCAGTCAATTGGCGATATCTGAAATCGAAGGCTTGGGTTGATCTGTACGGTACCAGTCTCACCCGAAGGCTTAGGTTGACCTATACGATACCCATCTCACCTTGTATATGTGTGTGTTAGCGAGTGATAGTTACGGTGTGTATTATAGCTATGTATATATACTGTGTATGTGTGTATATTAAAGCGAGTGAACCTGGTTATCACTGAAATTACTTATAATCATTCGCCAGTATTGTTGGTGATAATACGACCACTGTATGCCAAGGTGTATAACGTTAGCGGGCATAATTATGTATTTGCTCATTTATGTATCTTTCTATCATTTGTTTTAGTTTCCTCCATCAAGCTTAAAAAAAAAAACCTGTTCCTTCAAGATTTGTAGTTTTTATATTTCGATAGAAAAATATTGCGGGCTCGCTATCACTCAGTAGGAAAAAATCGACACCTAAATGGCACAAATGGTCTTAAAATCGCCAACATATTGGGGCTAAACATGAGGGAGAAGGGGGTACAGCAAAAACAAACCTCCCCTTATCTTTGGGCTGATGAATCAAAGAACTATACCCGGTTTCTGTTCAACTGACGGTAAATTACAAAGGTCCCATCAAGATTTCTCAGTTATTTACAAGATTTTGTAGTGAAATAGTGTTAATTATATAAACATGGTGTAAATATGATGCAGAGACATAGCAGTTTCAAATTTGTCCATTAAGGGAGCCCACCTCGTTTTTTTCTCCCGCTCTCTTTGGCTTGTATCCATTCGGCCCCATTCAGCCTACTGTTTTAAGACGTTTACCCCCATCCAGGTGTCAATATATTCCTGGCGACCGGTAGCGAGCCAGCATATATATACTTTTGTTTTGACAGCAAGCTAAATTTTAAAAAAATTTGATAGAAAAATTTCTCCGGCGAAGCCGGATTTCTGCATACATTGGCTAGCTATCGCTCGCCAAGAAATCGACACCTGGATGGAAATAAACGTCTTAAAACAGTTGGCTGAATGGGGCCGAATGGATACAAACCAGGGAAAGAGAGAACAGGAGCGAAAGATAGAAAAATCCGGTGACCCCCCTTAAGTTCCGGTATCGGTAAATTTGCCGCTAAGGTGTGCAATTTGCCGCTAAGGTGTGCAATTTGCCGCTAAGGTGTGCAATTTATCGTCAGCTGAAAAGAAACAGAGTATAGGACGTCCACCTCCTATCTCCAAGTGTTTACCTTATCAATATTATTTATATGTGTATGAGGGAGACAAAAAGGAAGGCTGCCTGTAACGAGTGCCTCCCCAAATGCCAACATAGTGACAGAGAGCTAAATTCAAGGGACGTTGGGGTAAAAATGCCTGGACACGCACATTTTGTAGAAGTCTAAGTCATAGGATGAAGAAAAGATTGAGAGAGAGAGAGCATTCATGCAAAATAGGAAGCCCCCATATTAGACTTTTATTGTATATTCCCTATACCAAAATAATTATATCATACAAAATAATTATATCTTACAAAATAATTATATCTTACAAAATAATTATATCTTACAAAATAATTATATCTTACAAAATAATTATATCTTACAAAATAATTATATCTTACAAAATAATTATATCTTACAAAATAATTATATCATACAAAATAATTATTATATGCAAAGCCAATAGCCTAAAGTGTGTTAACCCCTTATGTACCGGTGACGTTTTTGTAACTTTATTCTGGCTACTATTAGACGATTGTATTCAGTCTAAAAATGGCTTTCAGCTATTTACAGGCTTCGAACTATCGCAATTAACCGTTTTTTCCTACCAGAGCTCCTTCTTAAGTTGCACAGAATCGTCTAAATAAAGATACCATAATAACAAGAAAGACGTCGCGGGTACAGAAGGGGTTAAGGAACCCACCTCGCTTTCTTCTCTTTCTCTCCCTCTCTCTTTGGCTTGTATCCATTCGGCCCCATTCAGCCTACTGTTTTAACACCTAAAGAGCGGCCTAGGCGGTAAATAATATGTAGCCACCAGCGGGGTGTTTTTACCCAAAATAGGGCTGTTTACGTGATCACTTTCATGCCTAAATAAGACCCAGAGCGTAAAACAAGTATCTATCCCTGAAAGGGCATAAACAGAGCTTTCCAATGACACCACAACGATCCTTGTATGACCGCTAGTTTTCTTGCAACAACCGCGCAACACGAGTGCAAAAACCATGTAATTCGGTACTTTCCCCATACATTTCACTATGTAGCGAGTGTGAGAGGGTGGAGGAGGGTGGGATTCATGTCAGTTGGTCCGCCGCGGTGGTCTGGAGCAGTCATACACTCGCTACTCTCCTGCCACCACTTGTCTCTCTCTCTCAGCAACATTACGTGCTGAAATTGCCACACGACCTATGTCGCGCGCCGCCACATAGTCCAAATTTATTTCACTCGACTTATGTTGCGCGCCGCCAGTTAAGGGTTAAGACGTTTACCGTCATCCAGGTGTCAATATTTTCCTGGCGAGCGGTAGCGAGTCAGCATATATATATTTTTGTTTTGACAGCAAGCTAAATTTGTAAATTTTTCGATAGAAAAATGTCTCCGGCGAAGCCACATTTCTTCATACAATGCTGGCTCGCTACCGCTCGCCAGGAAAAGATCAACACCTGGATGGGGATAAACGCCTTAAAACAGTTGGCTGAAAGGGGCCGAATGGATACAAGCCAGGGAAAGAGAGAAAAGGAGAGAAAGATAAAAAAAACGGTGACCCCTGTTAACTGCATCTTACACATAAATCCCACTCCGAATTTATCCACACATGAGAAACCTCCACTGTATGCTTCGTTTCAGTGGACGGAAATTGACCACTTGCGAGTTTCGTTCAAAAAGGAAGTTGGAGTTGTAGACATCGATATTTAGCAGAATTTCCAGCTAAATTATGGCTGTAGTAAATTTATAAATACACAAAATCCAAATCAACATAGTCTACTGTATAGTCATCAGCAATCAACATAGTCTACTTTACTGTATAGTCATCAGAAATCAACATAGTCTACTGTACTGTATAGTCATCAGAAATCAACATAGTCTACTGTACTGTATAGTCATCAGCAATCAACATAGTCTACTGTACTGTATAGTCATCAGAAATCAACATAGTCTACTGTACTGTATAGTCATCAGCAATCCTACATTATTATTGCATTTCTGTTTGCTATCGATGTCTACAGCTCCAACTTCCTTATAGCCTGAAACTCGCAAGTGGTCAATTGGACTTAAGGGGCCCCCGATGTGGGTATTTATTTGCTAATTTACGTAACTTTTCATTATTTTTTGTTTTCGTTTCCTCCCTAGACCTCCATCAAGCTTAAAAAAATACCTGCCCAAGACTCCTTCAAGATAAATTTATAAATTTTTCGATAGAAAAATATCCCGGCCGAAGGCCGATTCCTTTTAAATTACAGGCTCGCTATCGCTCGCCAGGAAAAAATAGACATCTAAATGACACGAGAAGTCTTAATATTGACAAAGAAATGGGGCAATTGCCATATTTCAGACTTGTTTACTCTTCTACCTTTAACTGTGTTGGTGGTGTAATGATTTAGGTGCTTATGTTCTGGGTGTGGTGTCCCAAATTCGAATCCCGGGAGGACCATATGCTTTCATTAGTTTATTCAAGTACATTGGGGTTTGTAATCGATGAATAATGTTAAGAACGGGGTGTTACTTATTACAAAAAACATTACAATGAAATACTCGTTTGGTGACATTCTGAACACTTGACACGAATAGTTTCACTTCGAATATTAACCCTTTGAGTACCAGCGACGTTTGTTATATTTTGCTCTAGCTATATTTGGACGGTATTATGCAGCTTAGGAAGGATCTGTGGTAGTTAAATCGGTAGGTTGAGATAGTTCGAAGCTTTATTCTTGCTAGAGGTCCATCCTAAGCTGAATTAAATCGCCTACTAGTTGCCAGAATATGATGAAAAGGACGTCCTTGGTACTGAATGGGTTAAGCTGCAAGCTGCTAAGGGAATATATCTTAAGCCAGTTTAATACCAATACACACCATATATATACTGTATTATATATATATATATATATATATATATATATATATATATATATATATATATATATATATATATAGAGAGAGAGAGAGAGAGAGAGAAAGAGAGAGAGGGTGAGAGGGAGATAGTGAAGCTGATAACATTTCCGTACAATATTGTAACCATTAATTGACAAAACCAACAAACATTAAGGGGGTCCACCTTTGTTATTCTCTTTCTCTTTCTCTCCCTCTCTCTTTGGCTTGTATCCATTAGGCCCCATTCAGCCTACTGTGTTAAGACGTTTACCCCCATCCAGGTGTCAATTTGTTTTCGCTCGCCAGCATTATATATATATATTATTTTTTTTTGACAGCAAGCTAAATTTGTACATTTTATGCCGGATTTCTCCATACAATGCTGGCTCGCTATCGGTCGCCAGGAAGAAATCGACACCTGGATGGAGATAAGTCTTAAAACAGTTTGCTGAATAGAACCGAATGGATACAAGCCAGGGAAAGATACAAAAGGAGAGAAAAAGAAGAAAAGCCGGTGACCCCCCTTAAGTGTGGACAAAACATGTGAGTTAAAGTAATTTGATATAGACTCGAGTAAATTATAATATTTGACAAAGTATTAATGGGGTAGTACTCGCTTTTTCTGGACCCCCTTCTCCCTCATGCTTAGCATATTAATTTTGAGATTTTAAGACGTTCGTTCCGTTTGCTTGACGATATTGAGTCCTTTCGCCTCATTTTGTTGTCAATACTAAGACCTTTCGTGCACTTTAGGTGTCGATTTTTTCTTGGCGAGCAATAGCAAGCCTATAATTTTAGAAGGAATCGGCCTTCATCTGGGTTATTTCTCTACCGAAACAAAAATTACAAATTTATCTTGAAATGGGGTCTAGGGGGTGTTTTATGAAGCTTGATGGAGGTAATAATAATAATAATAATAATAGTTCTTAAAGCCAGCGCATGCTAAGCCAGCTAAGGATAGCCCAATAAGGCAGATTAGGCGTATTTCCATTGGGGTCCTGTACTACTACCCCATCCTCTTGCACATGAGGGATGGTAACGACTCAGTGCTTGTGAAAAATCTTTAATGCGCCGAGCGTGGGCGCGATCCCGGACCTTCTGGGTGGAAGTCCGAGATGCTAGTCACTACACCAGCGCGGTAGCGGTCTAGCGAGGAAACTTAAACAAAGAAAAAAAAGAAAAAGAAAACAAAAATTATATATATACCAAAAACCAAGCACTACCCCCTAAAGTCACCAATCTCGAATGTGTGGAACTGGTAAACATTATAAGCTGATAAAATCATCTGCACCGTTCAACAATACTACGCTCTCTCTCTCTCCCTCATATATAAGCCGATAAACTCATCCACTGTGCAACAATACTACGCTGGCTCTGTCTCTCTCCCTCATATATAAGCCGATATACTCATCCACTGTGCAACAATACTACGCTCTCTCTCTATCTCTCCTCTCTCACACACTACACCCCCCCCCCCCCCCCACACACACCCTTCACCCACACACCCTCCACATGCACACACACACACGCAGACCCACCCATACACAACCTCCACACAGAGAGTTTATATGTTGGTGATGAATTTAGTAACAGCGACCATCGTACGATAACTTTCAAATTAAAGTTTAATAGTAACAATTCAAATAGCAGCATTGAGAAAGTCCCTAATTTCAAGAAAGCAAATTTTCATAAACTTAATTCAACGTTTAAAGAAACTGACTGGAGCTTTCTGACTAACAATAACGACATAAATACATCTTGGAAGTGTTTCACAACCACTTACCCCCTTAAGGCAGTGCACGACTGCATACCATCGAATAATGATAATGATAAGCCCAAATGGTGGAAAAAAGATATTTCAGAATGTCTGCTTGCTAAAAAGTTTGCTAATGATAGATTAAGATCCTCACAAAATGACGAAGAACTGGTCAACTTTGTAGAACTACGACGCAAAGCCAAAACGTTAATAAATCAAAGTAAAAAGACCCTGGAGATACAGGTTGCGAATCAAAGTAAAACAAACCCGAAAGAATTCTATAGTTATATCAGAATGAAAAAAGTAGTTACTTCAACTGTTGGACCGATAGTCGATGAAAATGGAGAATACACCAAAGACGAAGTACAAATGAGTAATGCCCTCAATACCTTCTTTGCATCAGTTTTTACAACAGAAGACCTCAGTGATATCCCTACACCATCGCCGATTCAGATTGATAATTCAGATGTTCTAAGCAATATCACCATTACAGAGAGAGAAGTATTGAATTGTTTAGAGAAAATAAAGGGAAATAAAATGCCTGGACCTGATACAATCTCACCAAGAGTTCTAAAGGAAGCTAAAGATGAGCTCTCTAAACCACTGACATTGCCATTCAATGAATCCTTGCAGTCTGGAACTATGCCTGATCAGTGGAAGCTAGCCAATGTAACACCGATATTCAAAAAAGGCAGCAAATCCCTACCCAGTAACTATCGCCCAATTAGCTTAACCTCAGTTGTATGTAAAATGCTAGAAACACTCATAAGAGACAGACTCGTAAATCACTGAGGCAAATATCATACTTAAAGTTACTCAACACGGCTTTTGTAAAAAACGCTCCTGCTTAACAAATCTCTTAGACTTCTTTCACGATATCCTCAACCTCTATGATAAGAGTAAAGCTGTAGATATTATATACCTTGATTTTCAAAAGGCCTTTGACAAAGTTCCCCACAAACGTTTACTGCTAAAACTAAAAGCACATGGAATACAAGACAGTGTGTTGAAATGGATAGCAAATTGGCTCAGCGACAGAAAGAAAAGAGTAGTAATAAACGGTAAGGCATCTAAATGGACCAATGTATGTAGCGGTACTAGGTACAGGGATCGGTACTAGGTCCAATTATCTTTCTAATTTACATCAACGACATAGATGAGGGTCTCACCTGTACAATCTCAAAGTTTGCTGACAACACAAAAATTGCAAATAGCGTACTGTCAAAAGAACAAGTTAACGATGTGCAACACAATCTAGATAAGTTGTCACGTTGGGCGCAAATTTAGCAAATGAGTTTCAATGCGGATAAATGTAAAGTACTACATATTGGATACCAAAATGAGTCAGCAAACTATTCGATGAATGGCACTGACCTTAAGAATGTAAACGGAGAAACCGATCTGGGAGTAACTATATCTAGTAACCTAAAACCGAGTCAACAATGTTCAGAAGCTGTTAAGAAGGCAAACAAAATAATTGGCTTTATAGGCAGGTCATTTGAGCATAAATCCAAAGAAGTTATCCTAACTCTTTACAATTCATTAGTCAGCCCTCTTCTGGAATACTGCGTTCAATCCTGGTGCCCTTATTACCAAAAAGACATAGACAAGCTAGAACAAGTTCAACATAGAGTTACCAAAATGATACCCAGCCTATAGAACAAACCATACGAGGAGCGGCTTAGAGAATTAAATCATTTCCTTTAACCCAACGCAGATTAAGAGGCGACTTAATTAAAGTGTTCAAAATCATTCAAGGCATCGACAATATGAACTGTAGTAAGTACTTCAATATCGACTAATCTAATTATATGCGGGGAAACGGCTTCAAAATTATTGTTAAAACTTTTACCTCTCACGAATCTAAGAATTTCTTCTTCAACCGAGTTGTCAACTTGTGGAATGGGCTTCCCCGAGATGTTATAGACTGCAGCACCGTTGATTCTTTTAAACTTTGCCTAGACAAATATCTTGCATCAAACCTGCGACTGACTGCGTTTGTAAATTAATAACTTTATTTTACCCCCCCCCCCTTCAGTTACTAACCCCTCTGTCCCATACTAACTTCCTAATCCTGCCATGGACATTAGTTCCAGGGCAGTATTTCCCTTTCCAATGTTCCTTTACCCACTATAAACCACTGTTTGGACACTTGATCCTCAGTGTTTTGGAGGACAAGCAGCCTAGAAGGGTCACTAGACCTGTTATTGCTTGATTTCCTTTGTACTCCTTTGTACACACACACCCTCCACAGACACACACCCAAACACACCCAAACACACACACACACACACACAAACACACACACACACCCTCCACACACAGATAGGTAGATAGATAGTTTATTGACTACAGCTTACATTTTACATTAGTATATAATTCAACTTAACAAAGTTCGAATATCACGAATTTATAATTTTATACTACAACTTTAGTCCAACATAAGATTAATATAGTTATATATTTATAACATATCAAATCATTAAAGGTAAGCACTTTCATATTATTACATACACATTACCAAATATTAAAGATAAACAGACAAAATATCGTGAACACTTTACATATAACATCAGGCATAAAATGGTTTGAGAATAGATTTTCCATGGTTTCGAAGTTGTGAGTGTGTCTAAGATGTTTTGTGAGTGAACAATTCTGGACTACGTGTGTCGTTCAGTTTGTATTTCTTCGAGAGGCAAAGGCCCGCGACCCCGCCTGTTCCATCTCCCTGTCTCACACGCTAAGGAATGACCACTCACACGAAACCTAGTGAAAGATATTCGGTGAATTTCGTTTATGGTATGTTTATTCTTGTACACAAACGGTACTTTAAATTCTGGTTTTATTTCTTTATATGTCTTTCGCCATGAAGATTCGCTATGTGTAATGCTAAATGCAATCCTCTGCATAGCCACGCTTAAATCTACAACATCCTTAGATATAAAATCCTTTATCAGCCTGCTTGTAATAGTATTTGTGTTGGTCACGGTTTTAATAACAAATGATAATGGATCAGTGTATTCAGATCTTTCCTGCCACATTGAATGAAAAAAATTGTGTTGCTTGTATTTAACTAGGTCTTGTAAAGGAGGATATCCTGACTCAACGTAACCCATATCATTACAAGTGGTTCGTCTCACACCGAGTAATTGCTTCAGACACCAGTTATACAATGTTATCATAGGTTTCACATCAGCTCCAACCAATGACTCACAACCGTACAAAAGAGACGACATGAGCGCTGCTTCGAATACTCGCCGTTTTACTACAAAGGGAACATCATTGTTTTTGGAAATAAAGGATACACATTTAAGTACATGTGGCATTTTTGAAGTGGCTGTACTCTGACAGCGGAGGAAGTGCAACCGTTGCTCGTGAAGGATGATCCAAGATACGTATATGTGTCACAATGTTTCACCTCCAACCCATTCACAGCCAACGGCTCACGGTCCGCGTCGCTGCCGCTAATGACGAAAAATTTAGTTTTGGATTGGTTAATTTTCATTCAGTAATCTGAACAATAAATCTGAAGCAGATCTAGCTTTTCTATCATATTATTTCTGGTTGTAGATAATATTATAGTGTCGTCCATAGGTACGAGAATATGTAACCAAACCAAAAAGCCATCCAGCCCACTTCCTTCCTTAATGATATGATCCTTATCAGATCATCAACAAAGATAATGAACATTAGGCATGAAGTCGGTGACCCTTGCCTTACACCCAGTGTTATAGTAATTAGAGTAGTACCAATCAGACTCTGTTATATTATACATAGCCACCAAAGCGCACAACATAACTGATCCACACCCTAACCTCCGCAATACTCTAAATAACGTAACTTTAGGAATCATGTCGTACGCCTGTGAGAAATCCACGAATGTGACAAATAAAGATAATTTTCTTATTTTTGCCATATCACACAACAGCCGTAAAGACACAATATGTTCCAAACAGCCTCTCTTCTCTTGAGCACCCGCCTGTTCTCGGAATGACCGAAACCACATCGTGAACATATCACCATATCATATAATTTAGCCAAACTGTTTATACTCCCTAGACTGGAACAAGACCTCACAGGCGTCACTGTTCATTGTAAAGCGGTGAATGTTAAGTAAGTTGGAATGTAGAAAAAAAAAAATATATATATACTTATTCCTCTATAATTCCGTACATTTGACTTATCTCCTTTCTTGAATATGGTAAACAATATTGCTCCTGACCATGACTGTGGGTACATTCCTGAAGTGAATACTGTATTAAATAATGATGTCAGCAAAATAATCCAAGAACAAGGTAAGAATTTTAATACACCTGGAGATAAACCATCAGGGCCACATGCTTTATCTGAATTCAGTTGCTTTGTCTGTTGCTGGACTTCAAGTGGGGAAATTGCTTCATCTAGGACAGGTATAGTGACATCAGTAGTTAAATCAGTGTCGGTGAGCCTTAAATTGGCTTGGGGGTTCAAGGTACTCTCATAGAACTGCGTACACTCGTCATCAGTAGGACGACAATGATCTGCTGTATTGTTACTCTCATACTCTTGTGACGCCTGCAGCTTAGCAGAACGCCACGTGGGCTCAGCCGCTCACTTGGCCACTCGCCAGGGCAATGTATTTGGCTACAGTCTATCTACAATGTTGTACTTTCTTTCTTGTGATTCGTCATGTCACAGGCAGTATAGAAGTGGTCTTTGTTTTCGCCTGTGACAAGGGATTATATTTGATATCATCAGTTATAAGTTTAATGTAGAAGACTGAATGATACAGCTAGAGAGTGTGAGCGAGTAAGTGCAGGAGGCAGAGGGTAGTGTGCGTAGTGTTACACGTTGTCTCGGTGACGTCATGCCACGGCCGGGCCCTCTGAGTGGCTTGCCGCCTCACCACCCTCCTGCCGCGTCAGGAAGTGGTCCTCCCCGCACTCCCTGATGCCTCTGTGTCTTCCTTGCTAAGAGCTTGTCTGACCAGCATACCCTTCACATCTCCCTTGCTACCTGTCCCCGACTTCTACCTATAGAACACTTTCTCTCTCTCTCAACTTCTTACCTCTCATTCTTCCAATTTATTTAATATCATAACTCCCCTTTGGTTCTGCACGATTTCATATATCGGCCATCGTATTATATGCTGAAGCTCTCAGATATGCCATGTTTAGTTAGACATTTTGGAGGGGTTAACATTTTGTCTGGAGAGGTTCGACACACTCGCGGTGTCTCCCTACCTTTTGCTTGGTTGTCTGCTGGGCTATTTAATGCTAGACTGGGGTGAGGCTATTGTTGTTGGGATTTCCGATGTGTACCAGGTTTTGTTGAACCTGTACAATCGCAACGGATACGTGGGAACCCTAGGTTGTCTTTCTGACTGTGTACCTTGTGAGTTTAGCACTGTGTTGCGAGTGAGGGCTTTTGCCTCTGCCACCCAACACTGTGCTAACTCGTTTTGCTTTGACTTTGAGAGGGTTGCCAGGAGAGAACCAGATACTAGCGATCTGCATCTCTCAAGAGAGCACCCAGTCATTTAACGTAATTTAGCCGTACAGTCTTAAGAACCTCACTAGGCTACGAGCCGCTTGCTCAGCCATTGTTTCCTAGCCTACTACATCCCAGCTAGACTTTATTCGCCTAGCAGACACCTGATTAGGAATATAAACTCATATGTTATGTATGCAGCATTTTTATTCACGTTGATTGTAAGCCTTGGTTGTTATTGAGTTGCACAACCCGAGCAGGCTTTTGCGGTGCCTGAGGAGGTACTTCTTTTGTTGTTGGAGATAATACTATTGCGAATTTATCATTATTCCCGTGCCAGTTAACACTGTATGTCCCTACACTTGTCATATCTTGTTCCTGCTTTATATAACAGTTCAAAATCCGATTCGATCATTTTAAGCAGCATCAGACTTTCTTCAGAAGATTCCTGCTCGATGCTTTAGGACTTTCATTCACTTTCTTTAATATAGGAGTGACAGTTTATTATTGTTTAGAGTAACTGTAATTATACCTTCTTCTTGTTTGCATTAAATCATTTCAGTGATTTAATTAAGCTCTCTATCCTTTTCCTTGTATACATTATTAACGTAATTGTATGTTGTTGTGATCAGGCTGTATCAGAGATCATCAGCCTGTAGTAGTAGTGCATTTATACCGAGTTACAGGATACCCCGCTATCGCAGATTTAACTCTAGAGGGTATAGGTGTGTTTGTGTGCCGGCATTATAAGTTCGAGGGTTGGATCTAGTGTTACCGTTGTGGCTGTGTGCCTTTCTAGTCCAATGATTAAGAGCCCTTGTTTTATAAGAGTCCCGGTCATAACACTCTCCCTTCCAATTTATGGCTCTCCATATTTTTAAATCATCTTTTTCATCTAATAATCTCTCCAATCTTCCCAGACTTCCATTCACATTCTGTACATAAGGCTCACATCTGCTAATATCCTCACATTGGTACAACGAACGAGTTACACTATTAGTAAACACATCGACATCAATAGATTCTATAGGCATCTCTGTCTCTGCTAGATTACTTAAAAATAGTCTTTCATTAACATTATTCACACCCTCCACACACACCCACACCCTCCACACACACCCACACCCTCCACACCCTCCACCCACACCCACACCCTCCACCCACACCGCCCACACACACCCTCCACCCACGCACACACACCCTCCACACACACACACCTGTGGTTCCTGTGGTTGTAGTTGAGGGCTGTCAATTGACGCCCCGTGGTCCATGCCGTTGCGGTGCCTCCACTGTACATCCCATCTACCCTCCTCTGTGCCAGCTGGTCAAGAATGCTGTTGCTGGCAGCACGGAGGTAGTAGTGGGGTGGGAGGGGTTGGTCTGGCAATGATGACAGGAAATCATCCAAGTCCTTTTTTAAATTTGTCAATGGTTGGGTAGTTTTGGTTTCTTATTTCTTTTGGCAGTGAATTGTAGAGCCTCGGACCCCGTGTAGCGAAGGCATTTTCTTTCAGTGTCTTAACTCTTGTCAGGGCTCTTGAGTTAATAGACCTGATAATACACATACGGCCCGGCCCAGTCGTTGGTTTTCTTTTATCTCTATCAACTCCTTTTCTTCCTATCCCAGCAGCTTTGGGGCTAAGTTATTGAGAATTTTCCAAGTATAAATTATCAAGTATCTTTTTGCGGCGTCGTTCTAGAGAGTACAAGTTTAGAGACTTAAGTCTTTGCCAGTAGTCTTCCTCCTTCAAAGACACTCTTTTATTAGTGAAGGAGCGCTGGATGCCTTCCAATGCTTGTTTCTCTGGTGACTTCCAAGGATTCCATAACTGGCAACAGTATTCCAAGACTGGTATTACCAAGACCTTATACAGGGTTAACATAGCCTCAGCACAGGTTCCCTTTCAAGAGTTCTGAAAGTACGCAATACCCAGTCAACCTGGGTTCGTGTCTTTTGTACTACTGTTAGGATATGGGTAGTGCAGGTGGCATCACTGATTGTTACCCCTCCACCCACACACACACACACCCTCCACCCACACACCCTTCACACACATACCTTCCACCCACACCACACCATCCACCCACACACAACCTCAACCCACACTCACCCTCCACACACACCCACCCTCCACCCACAAACACCCTCCACACACACACACACCCTCCACCAACACACCCTCCACCCACACACACATGCACCCTCCCCCCACACACACACCATCCACCCACACACACCCTCCACCCACACATACCCTCCACCCACACACATACACACACACCCTCCACACACACACACACCCTCCACACACACACACCCTCCATCCACACACCTGTGGTTCCTGTGGTGAGTAGTTTCAGGCAGTAGTTGCTGCCCGTGGCCACGCTGATGCGCCGCCACTAGTATAACCCGCCTGCTCGTCTCTTCGCCATCTGGTCTATGATGCTGTTGCTGGCAGCGCAGAGGTGGTAATGTGGCAGCTTGGGTTGATCGGGTATTATCCGTAGGAATTTATCTAGTTGGTTCTTGAAACGTTCAAGGTTATGTTCCGTTGAGTCACGCAGGTGTCTGGGCAGTGCTTTGAAAAGGAGTGGCCCTCTTATAGCAAAATGGTTTTCTTTGAGCGTCTTGATTTTTGTACTTGCTCTGGGGTATATCCTTTCAATATGGCAGAGCCGACCCCGTCGTTGGTGGATGCTAAACCGTATATTAAAGTTATTTACAGATTTTTCGGTCAATATTTTGTAGATGTATAATATAGCGTACCTTTCTCTATGCCTTTCTAGTGAGTAAAGGTCGAGTTTACGTAACCTTGCCCATTAGTCTAAATGTCGGACGTCAGATATTCTATCGGTGAAAGATCGTTGTACTGTTTCAAGTGACTGCTTCTCTCCTGCTCGCCACGGACTCCACAGCTGACAACAATACTCTAGCAACGGTATCACGAGTGACTTGTATAACGTCAGCATAGGAAGCCTTTCACGTGTCCGGAAAGTGCGAAGGATCCAGCCAGCCTGGCTTCGTGCCTTCTTTACCACATTTTGTATATGTTGGGTAAAGTTTCCGTCACAACTGAGGGTAATTCCTAGGTCTCTTATATACTCCTTGGTGTCTATATGTGAACCGTCCGGTGCTGCAAACGTGTGTGCATTGTAGTTGATTCCCCCTGAACTGTAATGTATATGCTCAAATTTGTTGTCGTTGAAGGACATGTTATTATGCTTTGCCCACGAGTAAAGTGATGCCAGATCAGTTTGTAATTTTTCGGCATCCGATACTGAAACAACTTCCTTCAGTACCCTGGTGTCATCGGCAAAAGAAGCTACAGACGAGTGTAAGACGTGTATGTTTATGTCGGATATGTGGATCAGAAATAGCAGAGGTCCAAGGACCGATCCCTGTGGCACCCCACTGTTGACCACCAACGGCCGAGACACTGCACCGCTAGCCGCTATACACTGCTCCCTGTCAGTAAGAAACGAGTGCAGCCACATCCCGAGCTTTCCAGTAATGCCCATTTGTCTTATCTTGTGTAACAAAATGCCGTGGTCTACCTTGTCAAAGGCTTTTGCGAAATCAAGATAGACCACATCAACATTTGTGTTATATTCCAGCTTTTCTAAATTTGTTTCATAGTGGGAGAGCAGTTGGGAGAGGCATGAACGCCCAGTGCGAAAACCATGTTGGTCTTGGTTAATTTTGTTGTTTTGTTCGAGATATTGAGCCATGTTCTTAACCATTATTCTCTCCAAGACATTAATAATGTGGGAGGTTAAGGCAACTGGTCGATAATTTTTGGCCTCTGTCTTCGACCCTCCCTTGTGGATTGGTGTGATGTTGGCACTTTTTAATTTCTATGGTATTATACCAGATTCTAATGAAGTTCTATAAAGAAAGAGCAAAGGAACGCTCAGCTCTTTAGCACAACGTTTAAGGAGCACAGCAGGGAAGTGGTCGGGACCAGCTGCCGAATTAGCAGCCATCTCTTTAATTGCTCCTTCTATGATGTCTCTGCTTAAAGTTATGTCCGTCAGTTATGATGTGCAGTCAGTACAGTGACGAAAAAAGTCCATAGGCGAGTTGATTATTTTGTCTTTCACAGGGTTGCTGAAGACACTTTTGTACTGGAGCAGTAGTTCTTCAACAATCTCTTGAGGTTCGTTTATGGTTCGGCCGTCTGAGTCAGTCAGTGGGCCAACACTCGCTCTCACTACTGACTTGTTTGCGGCATACTTGTAAAAGTATTTAGGATTAGTTTTAATGCATGCCACGGCTTGTATTTCTTTCCGGTCATCTTCTAATTTAACTGACCTTTTAAGTTTTTCTTCTATGATGGTAATTTTGTTTTCGGTTTGCGTCCGTATTTCAATGTTGTTGGTGTTCTTGAGTTTTTTTCTTAGTTTTGTTCTCTTTCGCATCAGAACTTTTCGGTCCCTTGGTATGTTACCCTTATAAGGGGAGGTCTTATTAGACGATCTCCTCAAGGTACATATTTCTCTGATATTTCCAAGCATTTAGTCATCAGTATGTCGTATTGGGCCACAGGATCGCAGTCTTTCAGGAGTGAATCCCAGTTTACTTCACCGAGGTCTCTCTTTAAACTTTCCCAGCAGACTGACTCGCTGTGAAAGTTCATTCGGCTGAAATTTGGTGCTTGTTGTGCTGCACTGGGAATTCTAGTTTGCATATTTGTAGGTAAGCTGGTCGTCAGGGTTATGATGTTATGATCTGAGATATTAGTTTTGTTTACAGTAATATTATGTAAAAGGTCATCATTGTTTGTCATCACAATGTCCAGTATGTTGTCACCTCTTGTGGGAGTGTTGATGGCTTGATGTAAACAGAAATCCTCCACAAAGTTCAGGACAGCTTCTGCCTGAGTCTGCATGTCCCCTGCTCCTCCATATACACTCTCCAACTCCCAGTCTATGAGCGGGAAGTTTAGATCACCAGTGAGCATAATGGTAGGCATGGGTGGTGGTAGTGAGTTAATTACTTTTCTAATCTTTGTTAGTTGGTCATTAAATTTATTTGTTGGGCACGCTGGTGGCCTGTATATATTTATATATACCCAATCAAGGTCTTTAATGTATAGTACCAGGGATTCTGTGTACATGTTTGATTCTGAGTGGAGAACTTGTGTCCTAGCTGCAAAGTGGCCATCCACGTAGGTGATGACACCGCCTTTTTTCTTTTGTTTTGGTCTGTCCGTTCTATATGGTACAAAGTTTGGTATTTTTATTTCAGCTTCTCTGATTTCCTCTGTTAGGTGTGTTTCTGTTAGGGAGATTATAAAAGCATTTTCAGTTTGTGCCACTTCTGAGAGTAATTTTATTTTGCCTCTAAATTTGTATGGTAAGAGGCCAGCAATATTTAGAGTGATTATTTTATAAAGGCTGTCGGCATTGCTGCCACCTGTTGTTGCTGGTATCCTTGTAGTGGGTGCGTGGGGCCCCACTGCCACGGCACTGCTTTCAGCACTTGCAGTATATGTTGCTGTACTTGTTGCATTTGCTGCAATAAAAAAGACTGTGTAGTAGCATTTTGTTGTTTTTCAGTCTGGTGTGGAGGTCCACTTTCCCATGCATTGTGTGGTTTAGGGGCTGGTGGTGGTATGGTTGACCAAGCGGGTAGTTGTTTGGCGGGGGCTGCCTGTTGCTTTGTTTGTTGTTCGGTAGTTTGATGGTCAGAGGGGGGGTAGCGGCGAGTGCCCTTCAAATGTAGTCTTTTACATTCCATATTCAAACACTCCCGTTTTCTTTCTGACCCATAACATATTGGTGGATGTAGATAGACGCAGTCCTTACCTTTTTTACACCCTCTTACTGGCTCACTGCCGTTTACCATATACCTAGTGCACAGTCTGGGGTGAGCATACGGACAATCGCGGCCCCTTAGTCCATATTTACATTTGTTGTTTTTGTAATAGTAACATACCTTCTCTTTCCGTTGGTCGCTAGTCTGGTTTCCATTTCCTGCGGTAGTTTGGGTGTTGCCTTGTTTGCCAGTAGAGTGTTTTGTATTTTTATTTTTATTTTGTGAGGACGGTTCGTTTGGCCCAATACTTTCATCATTTTCCTCACTAAGTTTATTTTCGTTGTCAAGTTAGTTTGTTTCATCAACGTCATTTACAGCACCTTCCTGCTCCAATCGTTGTTGTTGTCTTACTTCCCTCTCCTTCTCTAATATGGTGTACACCTGCGCAAACAACCGGTCACAATCTTTACCCAGCTGTTTCCTTGCACATTCTTCACAAGTGTACTGACACCTTGTATTAAAGAAGTTCACTATGGCATAAGCAGGGAGGTTTGAGCAGTCAGCATGGATAGAACTTTTACATTTCTGGCACTTCAAACACCCCCAGTAAACATTGTTTGTTGCATATTGCACAGTAAGTATCCGAAGGTGGTAGGTTTTCCATTATGCACTTTAATATTCAAATACCACCTTCGATAATCACGGTAAAGCAATGATTCACGAGTTCAAAGTTATAAGTTCACTGTAAAAGTCACGGAGCTGGACAGGGCACGTCCGTTCACCACGGCTGCCAACGAGACACACACACGCACACCCTCCACACACACCATCCACCCACACCCACCCTCCACCCACAAACACCCTCCACACACGCACACCATCCACTCACACCCACACACACCCTCCACCCACACCCTCCACCCACACACACACACACCCTCCAACCACACACACACACACCCTCCACCCACACTCCACCCACACACACTCAAACCACACACACACACACCCTCTACACACCCCCCCACCCTCCACACACACACTCCATCCACACACACACACTCCACCCACACACACACACACACACACACAGTCACACACCCTCCACCCACACACACACCCTCCACCCATACACCCTACTACATACACACCCTCCACACACACCCTATACCCACACACACACCCTCTACCCACACACACACAAACTCCACCCCCACACCACACACCCTCCACCCACACACACCCTCCACCAACACACACACACACCCTCCACCAACACACACACCCTCCACACACACACTCCAACCACACACACACACACACACACACACCCTCCACACACACACACCCAACCACACAAAAAAAAAAAACCCTCCACACAAAACCACACACACACACCCTCCACACACACACCCTCCACCCACACAAACAAACACACCCTCCACCCACACACCCTCCACCAACACACACACCCTCTACCCACACACACAGACACCCTCCACCCACACACACTCCACCCACACACACACACAAATACCCTGCACCCACACACACACCCTCCACCCACACATACACCCTGCACCCACACATACACCCTGCACCCCCACACACCCTCCACCCACACACACACCCTGCACCCACACACACACCCTCCACCCACACACACCCTCCACCCAAACACAAACACACCCTCCACCCACACACACATACCCTCAACCCACACACAAACACACCCTCCACCCACACACAAACACACCCTCTACTCACACACAAACACACCCTCCACCCACACACAAACACACCCTCCACCCACACACAAACACCCTCCACCCACATACACACGCACCCTCAACCCACACACAAACACACCCTCCACCCACACAAAAACACACCCTCCACCCACACATGCACCCTCCACCCACACACACCCTCCATCCACACACACACACCCTCCACCCACACACAAACACACCCTCCACCCACACACACCTTCCACCCACACACACCCTCCACCCCCACAAAGACACACCCTCCACCTAGTTACCCTCCAACCACACACACACACACCTTCCATTCACCCACACCCTCCACCCACACACACAGACACCCTCCACCCACACACACACCCTCTCCACCCACACACCCTCCACCCACACACACACCCCCTTCACCCACACACACATCCTCCACACACACACACACTCAACCCACACACACACTCACCCTCCATCCACACACACACAGATAGATAGATAGATCAGTTTATTGACCACAAGTTTGTCATTACAATCATTACATGTAGTAACAGAAAAATACATTAAATACATAAACAACATTTACACATAGTGGAAACAAAACGAATTACTTAATAGTCCATATGAATTAACTTAAACGGAAAATAAATGGTCAGACAATTCAAAATAAACAAACGTATAATATTACGTCTTTAGATTCCATGGGTAGTCATAAATTATGCATAAATACGAAGCAACTTATGGATAATCTCGCATATCATACTAGTAGGTTTGGTCATTAACTGATCTAAGGTGTCAAATTCAAAAGTATAACGAATACATTGTGACATAGGACAGGACTCCAGAACGTGAAGGTCAGTCTGTATAACTCCGCATGGACACAAACATTCCTCTAATGGTAATCGGCCTCTTCCACTTCTATTCCATCGGCCTGTTTCTACTGCCAAAGAATGTCCACTTATCCGAAATCTTGTAAACTATATCCTGTATACATCATTTATATATTTCCTAGAGCGATAAACTTCATGTATTTCAAAACTGGAAATAAGAGACTTGTATCCAAGTCTTCTAGATGATTCAGATTGAACAATGTATCCCTTAGTTTTTCTTGGGCCATGGCGATATCATCTATATCGTCACTGATCAAATGTTCAATATAATTACTAATTTTATTGTTCACACTAGTTGCCTTCAAAATTACAACACCCTCCACCCACACACCTTCCACCCACCCACACACCTTCCACCCACCCACACACCCTCCACACACACACACACACCCATACCCTCCACCCACACACACCCGCCACCCTCACACACACCCTCCACCCAAACACACACCCTCCACACACGCACAAACACAGCCTCCACCCACACACACACCCTCCACCCACACACACACCCTCCATCCACACACACACACACACCCTCCACCAACCCAGACACACACCCTCCACCCACACACACATTCCACACACACACCCTCCCGCCACCCACACCCTCCACCAACCCACACACCCTCCACCAACCCACCCACACACCCTCCACCCACCCACACACACACCCTCCACCCACACCTGTGGTTCCTGTGGTTGTAGTTGAGGGCTGTCAGTTAGCGCCCCGTGGTCCACGCCGTTGCGGCGCCGCCACTGTACATCCCATCTACCCTCCTCTGTGCCAGCTGGTCAAGAATTCTGTTGCTGGCAGCACGGAGGTAGTAGTGGGGTAGGATTTGTTGGTCTGGCAGTGATGACAGGAAATCATCCAAGTCCTTTTTGAATTTTTCAACGGTTGGGTAGTTTTGGTTTCTTATTTCTTTTGGCAGTGCATTGTAGAGCTTCGGACCCCGTGTAGCGAAGGCATTTTCTTGTGTCTTAACTCTTGTCAGTGCTCTTGAGTTAATTGACCTGATAATACACATACGGCCCAGTCGTTGGTTTTCTTTTATCTCTATCAACTCCTTTTCTTCCTCTCCCAGCAGGTTTGGGGCTAAGTTGTTGAGAATTTTCCAGGTATAAATGATCAAGTATCTTTCTCGGCGTTGTTCTAGAGAGTACAAGTTTAGAGACTTAAGTCTTTGCCAGTAGTCTTCCTCCTTCACACACTATTTTACTAGTGAAGGAGCGCTGGATGCCTTCCAATGCTAGTTTCTCTCGTGACTTCCAGGGATTCCATAACTGGCAACAATATTCCAAGAGTGGTATTACCAAGGCCATATACAGGGTTAACATAGGTTCGCTTTCGTGAGTTCTGAAAGTACGCAATACCCAGCCAACCTGGGCTCGTGTCTTTTGTACTACCGGTACTGTTTGGATATGGGTAGTGAAGGTGGCATCATCACTGATTGTTACCCCTACATCTAGCACTTTGTTGTTGCACTTTATTCTTTGGCCATCATGTGCCTAATAGTGGACTTCTTCTATTTTGTTTGTACCATATCTAACCAGTTCAAATTTGTTATTATTGTTATTATTTGTTTCGGCCCATGTATATAGCTTGGTAAGGTCAGATTTTAATTTGTCCACATCTTCCATTGATTTAGTTTCTTTCATTACTCTGGTATCATCAGCAAAAGACGAGACTTTTGAGTAGAGTGTACCTTGGTCAATGTCGGATATGAGTATGAGGAACAGCAGTGGCCCCAGCACAGAACCTTGAGGGACACCACTGTAGACATTTGAGTCATGGGAAATGACACCACCCACAGCAACACATTGCTTTCTTTCGTTCAGGAAGTTATGGATCCACACACACACACCCTCCACACACACACCCTCCACCCACACACACAGCCTCCACCCACACACCCTCCACCAACACACACACACACCCTCCACACACCCTACACGCACACAAACACCCGCCACCCACACACAAATACACCCTCCACCCACACACAAATACACCCTCCACCCACACACACACCCTTCACCCACACACAAACACACCATCCACCCACACATAAACACAACCTCCACCCACACACAAACACACCCTCTACCCACACACACCATCCACCCACTCACACACACACACCCTCCACCCACACACACAAAAACACACCCTCCACCCACACACGCACCCTCTACCCACCCTCTACACGCACAAAAACACACCCTCCAACTACAAACAAATACACCCTCCACCCACACACCCTCCAACACACACACCCTCCACCCACCCAAACACACACCCTCCAGCCACCCACACACCCTCCACCCTGGTCCTGGTCCTGGTGATGAGTTGAGGACGTCTGGTCGTCCCTTTGTCATGCTGATGCACCACCGCCAGTAGTAGTCATCCACCGCTCGTCCCTGTCCCCAGTGGAAGACACGGGGGCAAAGGGGCCAGTAGGTGGACTGTCCATGGTAGACAGATCGGTAATAAAATTACCGTCTGCCCTCATCAGGGCAAACTGATCAGGAATGTTATTACTTAGTGCCCTAATGTTATAGTGGGGCTATTTTTGGCTGGTCAGGGACACTTTTGAGGAACCTGTCTGCACCCTCTTGAACTGGTCAGCCAAGGAGCACTCCGCATCACGCACATGTCTTGGCAGCGCGTTAAAGAGTGTTGGGCCCCGGTACGATATTGAGGTCATTCTCTGAGTCACCACTCTGGCCAAGGCTCTATTATTGATGTTTCCCAATTCACAGAGCTTGCCTCACCTCTTGCTGTTTTTCGCACTTATTTTCGACTCATTGTTTAAGTTTGGGACATGGCCATTCAGCATTTTCCAAACGTAGATTATGATGTACCGCTTGCGCCGTCGCTCCAACGAGTACAATTCAAGTGCTTTAAGTCTTCTTCAGTAATTGAGATGTTGCACGGAGGAGATCTTGTTTGTAAATGTACGTTGGACACCTTCGAGTGCTTGTCGTTCTCCAACCCTCCACGGGTCCCAGAGTTGGCAGCAGTACTCGAGGATTGGCATTAGAGATTCGTATAATGTTATCATTGATTTTTCTTCCCTTGTGGCAAACGTCCGTAGAATCCAACCCATTTGATTGTGAGCAGAACGGACTATGTCTTGGATGTGTTCGGTAAATGTTGCATCACTGCTTATTGTTACCCCTAGATCTTTAAAATTGGCCACTGCATTGATACTGTTTCCATCATAGGATGAGTACACGGTATTTTCTTTTAGTTGGATATCAGGTCCATATCTAATGAGGTCAAATTTGCAGCTATTAACACCTTACGAGCGGCCTATGCGGTTTATTTATGTGTACCGCCCAGCGGGGTGTTTTTAGCCAAAATAGGGCTGTTTACGTGATAATTTTCATGCCTAAATAAGACCCAGAACGTAAAACAAGTACCTATCCCTGAAAGGGCATAAACAGAGCTTTCGAATGACACCATAACGATCCTTGTATGATGGATAGTTTTCTTGCAATAACCGTGCAACGCGAGTGCAAAAAGCAGGTAATTCGGTACTTTCAGTACATAATTGAGTATGTAGCGAGTGAGAGAGGGAGGAGGGAGCTGAGATTTGTGTCAGTAGGTTCGCCGCGGTGGTCTGGAGCAGTCATACGCTCGCTAGTCTCCTGCCACCACTTGTCTCTCTCTCTCAGCCACATTACGTGCTGAAATTGCCACTCGAGTTATGTCGAGCGCCGCCACATAGTCCAGCTTTATTTAACTCGACTTATGTTGCTCGCCGCTAAATAAGGGTTAAAAGACATGTTATTATTTTCCGCCTAGTGGTACAGCACATTCAGATCCTTCTGGAGTGATGCTGCATCATTCTCATCTTTCACTCTTCCAGACACCCGTGTATCGTCGGCAAAAGATGAAACTCGAGCCATCTGAACCTCAGCATCTATGTAGAACAAGAGTATTAGGAATAATATTGGTCCAAGAACAGAACCTTGGGGAACTCCACTGGCCACACAGCCACCAACTGCTACAGACTGGACTCTATCTCTAAGGAAGGCACTTATCCAACGTCCAACACGTCCACTGATCCCGAGTTTCCGAATCTTATGGAGGAGGACGTCATGGTCGACTTTATCAAAGGCCTTCTCGAAGTCAAGGTACACCACATCCAGGTTGGCTCCATCCTCCAGTGTTTGAAGGATATAGTCATGGTGCTCCAGCAATTGAGACAAACAGGACCTCCCTCCTCTGAAGCCATGTTGTCCACTGTTCATCTTCTTCTTGTTTTCTAAGAAAAACACTATTTACTTACGGATAACTTTCTCAAATATCTTGATAATGTGAGAAGTCAGTACAATCGGTCGGTAGTTCTTCGGTAGGGATCTTGGTCCTCCTTTGTAGATTGGGGTAATCGTTGCAGTCCTCAATAACATTGGTATAGTTCCCTCTCTCATAGATGTATTCCACAGCATGTATACTTAGTGGGACTGAAAGCTCTGAAGCACACTCTTTCAGGAAGATTGCTGGAAATTGATCGGGTCCAGCCGCAGAGTTTGCTTTAAGCTCACCTATTGCTTCAGCAATAACACTTGGATGAAAGTAGACGTCCTCCAGTTGAGGTGGCTGCCCAATAGAATTGAAGAAAAGATCTGGGTCATTGATTCTGTGCTTCTCTTTTGGCTGATTAATACTTTTTCGTATTGACCTCTCAGTGTCTCGCAGATCTGTTGTGGATTGGTAATGACTTCTCCATCTGTGGCGACGAGAGGACCAATACCTGCTTTCACTGTAGCTCGTTTCTTAACATACTTGAAGAAATACTTATAATTAGTCCGAATGGCTTCAACAGTAGATTTTTCATCTTTGGCTCTTTCGTTCCTGTGGGACTCCCTCAGCTGTTCCTCCAGTCGCTTTACCTTGTCCTGATACTTCTTCTGTCATGGTAATTGTTACATGTTTTTATTCTGGAGTTTAGCTTGCACCCACCCACACACACACCTTCCACCCACCCACACACACACACACACTGACCCTTACACCTTCCACAAGTTCATCTTTGACAATTGTTTTTTTTCTCTCTCTCTCTCTCTCTCTCTCTCTCTCTCTCTCTCTCTCTCTCTCTCTCTCTCTCTCTCTCTCTCTCTCTCTCTCTCTCTCACACTCTGACCTTTACACCCTCTACCAGTTCATCTACCTGCTGTGTATTAAAGTCAGACAGTATTACAGTATAATTATTAAATCTTTAGATATTAACCAATATAATATTAACACTCTCACTCTCTCTCTCTCTCTCACACAAACACACACTTTGACCTTTATACCGTCAACAGTTCGTCTACCTGGTGTGTATTAAAGTCCAGTTATTAAGTATTTAGATATTAACCAGTAGCTATCTATCTATACAGTACATCTCTCTCTCTCTCTCTCTCTCTCTCTCTCTCTCTCTCTCTCTCTCTCTCTCTCTCTCTCTCTCTCTCTCTCTCTCTCTCTCTCTCTCTCTCTCTCTCTCTCTCTCTCTCTCTCTCTCTCTCTCTCTCTCTCTCGTCTCTCTTCTCCTCCTCATCTCTCTCTCTCTCTCTCTCCCTCTGTCTCTCTCTCTCTCTCTCTCTCTCTCTCTCATCCCTTCCACTCTCTCTCCTGTGGTCTTAAAGTCAGACAGTATATTAAGTCTTCAGATATTAACCACTAAAATATCAACTTATCTTCAAATTAAAGAGAGTTTTTGTTTTTTCCTATAAAATTATATATTCATATATTTTGTTAGTGTCCTCGCTAGACACTAAATCTTTTCAAAATTACCCCCAAGACCCTCCATCGAGATAAATTTGTACATTTTTCGATAGAAAAATGTTCATGCTGGAGGCCGGCTCCTCCTAAATAACAGGCTCGCTATTGCTCGCCAAGAAAAAATCTACACCTAAATGGCACGAAAGGTCTTAATATCGACAGAAATGGGGCGAAAGGTCGTAAAATCGCCAAACTAATGGGACAAGCGTCTTACTATCTCAACCTAATGGGGCTAAGTATGAGAGATGGGTTCCAGAAAAAACACTCCCTTAAGTGAGGATCTTCCCTTAATCATACATAATAATATCTATATAAACGCTATTATATGCTACGGTAGTCATTAGCCTTAATGGGGTAGTGCTTGGTTTTTAGGCTATATATTTATTTATTTATTTATTTTTTTAGTTTCCTCGCTAGACCTCCATCAAGCTTAGAAAAACACCCCTTAGACCCCCTTTCAAGATATAGTTGTACATTTTTCGGTAGTTCCTTCTATAATTACAGGCTTGCTATCGCTCGCCAGGAAATAATCGACGTCTTAATGGCACGAAAGGTCTTAATATTGGAAAAGCAATTAGGCGACAGGTCTAAAAATATAGGTAATTTCCGAAAGAGGTGGGAAGAGACGAATTGACCACTTGCGAGTTTCAGGCCATACGGAAGTTGGAGCTGTATAAATCCCTATTAGACAGAAATACAATAATAATATAGGTTTATTATGGATAAACATATATTGAATTGGGTTTTGTATTTACATATGCACTACAATCGCATATTTAAGCAGGTAGTTTTGCTAAATATCGATGTCTACAGCTCCAACTTCCTTATAGCCTGAAACTCGCAAGTGGTCAATTGTGAAGATAATCTGAGTTGTGAACAGGTGTTGGAATGTACGTATGTATATATATATATACTCCGGCACATATCCCACAGCTGGGGGTGGTCGACTCGAGACAGGGCCCGAACAGAAACAACAATTAAAGTTCCAATTCTTAGGGTCCGGGACCATTTTCGCGTTCCCTTTCCCCTTACTCTCTCTCTAGTAGGTAAATTTTACAAGGGGAGGAGGATTCCTAGCCCCCAAGGAATTGGTACGGTACCGGTACTAATACAAAATAGATAGGAGTGAATAGGGTATAAAGGAGAATCCAAATTGAAAGAGACGAGACTTGACAGAGGAAGCGATGAAGAAATAGCCTACCGGTACCTCTTTTCGTCTTGACCCTTTGAGGAGTGTATTCTAGCTATCATTAGACGATTATATACAGCTTGGGAAGGATCTGCGTGATGGAAAAGGGTACAAACTGTCTCAATTATCCCTCTAACCTCCATATACCCTTCCTAATCTGAATAAAATCGTCTAATGAAAATCAGAATAATCTGCCGAAACGCGTCATAATCGTTAAGGGGTTAATTCACCTTTTTCTGTCTATTCTTTAATGTTTTCTGGCTCCGCAAACAGGTACACCATTCTCAGTTCACCTTCGTTCCACCCTACACCTTGCTCTCACCTTTCTCCTCATTCCTTTCTCTCCTTACGTGTCACCTAATACAAGTCCTTTCCTATTGTTTTCTATCTCGACTCCCACTTAATCGAGTGTGAACGAAGTGTTGTCATCATGTATACAAAATGAGTTTATGAAGCGTTAATAGAAGGGAATATGACTATTATTTATTTTCTACTTATTTATTTATTTTTAATCTATTAAACTCAAAGTTGCCTGTGCAATGCAGAATGCATACCCTGTATCATAACTGTTACATATTTTAAACTTACGGTATTAATTTGAGCCCTTTTATAATGTCCTGTGTTGGCATTCAGTACATTATGTTCACAATAATTATACTGTATGTACCGGTACAAATTTTGTTATAGTATTTCTGTCTATGTGTATGAGGGAGACAAAAGGAAGAACTACCTGTGGTGAATGCCTCCCCCAGAGTTAAAAGAGTGACAGGGCCAAAAGCAAGGGACGTTCGAGCCAAAATGCCTGGACACACGGAGTTTGAAGCAATTTAAGTCATAGGAGGAGGGAAAGATTGATTCTGGGAGAGAGTTCCAGAGCTCAGCTGTTGAATAGAAGAAAGACTGAGGGTAACGTTTCACTCTTGGGTTGGAGAGTTGCACAGAGTAGGGGTGGGATTGTGTTGTAAGACGGGTACCACGTATTCTACGTAGAGGAGGTGGTATACACTGGGTGAGCTCTGAGGAGCACTGATTATTGCAGTAGCGATATATAAGGAAGTTGGAGCTGTAGACATCGATATATATCAGAATTACCTGATAAAAACAAAGCACGATTAGAGTACCTTTATCAATACATAAAATCTAATTAAGCATAATATTATACACACGCACTTTCTATCCATGAGAAACCTACATTATCATCATTGCATTTCTGTTTCATATCGATTTTTACAGCTCCAACTTCCTTATAGCTTGAAAACTCGCAAGTGGTCAATTCCTTTTCCACTCTCCCTCTTTCCACAACTATATTTTGTCTGACCACTCCGTTCCCTTCTGGTCACTAAAGCCGGTATCACACGAGCGCCTTTTCCCTCAACATTTATCCTCAACACTGGTCTTGCAGCTTATGAGGTTAACATTTATAATATTTATGTCATCTAAATTCATCTACCATCAGTCTAGTTCCTGATACCAGTGTAAAATAGTACAGAGATGTTGCCAGAACAAATTTGGTCATCGAACGTTGACTATAAAAGCTCTCCTGAAATACAGGCTTAAGTTACAGACCGGGAGAAACATATGCCACATATCTTCAAAGGGTGGTATTTGGTTTTGCTGGACTCTCTTCTTCCTACTAATTGAGATGTTATGATGTTCGCCCCATTAGTTTGGCGATTTTAGGACCTTTCATCCAATTTCTTAGGTGTCGATTTTCCCTGCCAACCGATAGAGAGCCTGTAATTTAGTAAGAACCAGACGGTAAATATTTCTAAAGAAAAATGTACAAATATATCTCTAAGGGGGTTCTTCTGAGTGTTTTGTTGTTGTTAAAGCTTGATAGAGGTCTAAGGAAATATATACACATAGTCTAATAATAAGAACATCTATCTATCAATCTATTGCCAAACGCCTTACTCCCCTGGGGGTGGCCATACACAAAATGCCCCCAAGCAAACCTATCCCCTGTAAGAGGGACAACCCATGCCAGTTTACTGAAGGACTTACAGGATTGACCACTCAATTTGACTCCGGTCTGACTCCGAGGCCTTTCATGTATTTTTTAGCACTATTTTTCTACAGTGGTGTGCGGCTAATCCATCCACTAACCTGCTTCACCCTAAGATAGCAGTACTGATTTGTATAAGGTTTACTCCCCTAGACAGGTTGCCGACCAAGGCTGACGAGTCCCATCCACCCGGATTTTTTATAAGGTCATCTCCCCTAGATGGATTACCGACCAAGGCTAACGAGTCTCATCCACCCGATAATAAGAACATGATAATACAAAATAGATTAACGCCCCCTATAGCGACTATAGAGAAGTGTTATTGTTTTAGTAGTGCATTCGTTCCAAAAGACCCTTCTCATTACCGGTAATTAGACCCTAATCAAGCTGAAACAAAAACACCTTCACGATTATGACGCATTTTTACTGTTTATGCTGGTTATCATAAGACAATTTTACGCAGCGTTGGAAGATAGAGGAATGACTGTAGATCAGGCAAGAGAAGTGGTAATAAATAGGAATGAATGGAGAAATGCTAGTGAATAGATGAGTGAAAACGCGGTCGTTTGGGAGAGGGAATCGATCGCCGGTTGGACTAGATAAGTCCGTCAGGCGCCTGAAGGGTAATGCCTGGATGCGTGGTGGGAGCACTGTGGTGTGCTTCATGTCTACCTGTTGAGACCGGAAATCCTCCGGGAGGTCGGGGGCCAGGGGAGTGCTGGAGTGCCCTTAGTGATCCCTGGTCTCTGGGTCTTCTCCTGGGCGACCTACAGTAGATGTGTGTGAATTTGTATTTTGTTTTTTGTGTTGTGTTGTGTTGTGTTGTCCCTGTTCGAGCTCTGTCTCAAGCCAGCTACCACCAGCTATGGGGTATGTGCCTGAGTATATATACTGTATACATACATACTCAGCTTAGGAAGGATCTGCGGGAATTAAAATGGTTAAATATCAATTAACCCTCATAATTTTATATACTCTCCTTAAACTTTAAAAAATCATCAAATGATAAACAGAAAAGAAATGCGACATCGTATCTTGAAAGGGTTACACTGATGCGTGGAAGAATAGTATTGACATGGCTTGAGGTTTTCATTTTTTCCTTGTTTTCAGTGTTTTTGGTTTATTTCCCGTTATAAGGTGAAATTTATATTTATTTATATAGTTATTCATTGTTAAATACTTGTTTTATCACGTGCGCACACGCACACACACACAGAAACACATACATACACACGCATACTAATTAAAATAATAATAATACATACAAATTAATTAAATCCAATAAATAAACAAAAACTATGCAACTAAATATATATAAACAAATATTATACACACAAACATAAACAAATGCAAAAAAAAAAAAAAAAAAAATCTTCAGTCATTTTAGAGCTACATACTGTAAAACTGGCGCTTTTTCCCTCAACATTTATGCTTAACATTGGTCTGGCAGCTTATGAGGTCAACATTTATGCTTAACATTGGTCTGACAGCTTATGAGGTCAACATTTATGCTTAACATTGGTCTGGCAGCTTATGAGGTCAACATTTATGCTTAACATTGGTCTGACAGCTTATGAGGTCAACATTTATGCTTAACATTGGTCTGGCAGCTTATGAGGTCAACATTTATGCTTAACATTGGTCTGGCAGCTTATGAGGTCAACATTTATGCTTAACATTGGTCTGGCAGCTTATGAGGTCAACATTTTATAAATTTCGGTTACGTACATTCATCTATTCTTAACCTAGTTTCCGATACCAGTGCAAAATATTCCACAAATGTTGCCAGAAACATGTTGATTAGGGAATGTTGACTAAAAAAACCTGTCGTGTGATACCGGCTTAAGTTGTTTGATGTGCAGTATATATACAGTATATAAGGTGTGGGCTACATGATGTGCAGTATATATACAGTATATAAGGTGTGGGCTACATGAATATCTTGTTTGATGTGCAGTATATATACAGTATATAAGGTGTGGGCTACATGAATATCTTGTTTGATGTGCAGTATATATACAGTATATAAGGTGGGGGCTACATGAATATCTTGTTTGATGTGCAGTATATATACAGTATATAAGGTGGGGGCTACATGAATATCTTGTTTGATGTGCAGTATATATACAGTATATAAGGTGGGGGCTACATGAATATCTTGTTTGATGTGCAGTTATATACAGTATATAAGGTGTGGGCTACATGAATATCTTGTTGATGTGCAGTATATATACAGTATATAAGGTGGGGGCTACATGAATATCTTGTTTGATGTGCAGTATATATACAGTATATAAGGTGGGGGCTACATGAATATCTTGTTTGATGTGCAGTATATATACAGTATATAAGGTGGGGGCTACATGAATATCTTGTTTGATGTGCAGTATATATACAGTATATAAGGTGTGGGCTACATGAATATCTTGTTTGATGTGCAGTATATATACAGTATATAAGGTGGGGGCTACATGAATATCTTGTTTGATGTGCAGTATATATACAGTATATAAGGTGGGGCTACATGAATATCTTGTTTGATGTGCAGTATATATACAGTATATAAGGTGTGGGCTACATGAATATCTTGTTTGATGTGCAGTATATATACAGTATATAAGGTGTGGGCTACATGATGTGCAGTATATATACAGTATATAAGGTGGGGGCTACATGAATATCTTGCGCAAATGTTACATCGATAATTACTGACTGACTTCAATCTTTACTTTACTTAGCATCGAGGTCCTTTTTAAATAGTGTCTCCAGCGCTAGTGAATTCCTGTGTTTTGGAATATCTAGCGGTTTTGTAAAAGAAAAGATCAAATTATTATTATTATTTGTATTATTATTTTTATTGTTTTTTTATTATTATTATTATTATTATTATTATTATTATTTAGCAAAAAATTGACAATTTAACCCTTTGAAGCTCTGATGCGTTTTAGCAGTTTATTTTGGCTATCATTAGACGATTGTATGCAGCTTAGGAAGGATCTGCGGGTATTAAAAGGGTAAAAGGCTATCTCAATCAAATCTCCGACTTCCATCTGAATAAAATCGTCTAATAATTACCAAAAAAAAACATTAAATAAATGCGTCTTGGATCTTGAAAGGGTTAATGACAGAATGCCAAGCCATTATCCAAACGACTGAGAACTTGTTAATGAATAGAGCCAACGTTAATGGCACGTTGCATATAATGAGCATTTGGCTATTTTTGGATTAACCCTTAAGGGGAGATGGTTCACTTGTTGGGCGATTTGGGCATGTATTCATTATTTTTCTAGTTTCCTCCCTAGACCTCCATCAAATAAATAAAAAAAAAAAAAAAATTAGATCCCCTTCTAGATTAATTTGTACATTTTTCGGTAGAAAAATGTGCCGGCCGAAGGTCGGTTCTTCCAACATTACAGGCTCACTATCGTTCGCCAGGGAAAAAATCGACACCTAAATGGCACGAAATGTCTAAATATTGACGAAGAAATGGTGCGAAAGGTCTTAAAATCGATTAACTAGTGGGGCAAACATCTTCACATCTGACAACTAATGGGGCTAAACATGAGGGAGAAAGCGCCCAGAAAAACGACCCATGTCCCTTTAATAATAACAGTAGGACTGCCCAACAACTATTATTATAGAAAACTTTCAATACAATTATATATAATTGTATTGAAGGTTTCCTGGTAAAATTAAATAAATACAACATATACCTAGAAGGCAGTCTTATCTGTTTTGTATTACACATATACAGTGAAGGCGTGGAATTAATCTCCAGCGGGCAACAGTATTCTTTGATGTACAGAACAGTGAACAGGATGCACACAACGGAAATAGTTTATTTTATATTGTAGCGACACGACTGTTCGCGCTCTCTCTCTCTCTTTCTCTCTCTCTGAAGAACTTTAAAAGAGTCAAAGCTGGAAACTGGCGTGTCTATATTTATTTAACTCTGTTAGGCTATATGCACATAATGTATGCCCTCAAGTATTGACCTCACAATGTAGACAGGTAATCCATAATATCAAAATATTAAGTATCGTCTTATCATTATATATCTACCTCCTTAAACACTGTCGTCATAAACGTATGCCGCTGCTGGGTATACCACAGGAAGAAACGATGCACTAGAATAAAGGTAAATGTGTATGCATAGTATGCAAATGTTAGCTTGTGTTCAATGACCGGCTTTAGAGTGTTAACTTTGGCAATGACGCACTGGAGATGGCGGACAAGTTTTGCTACCGGTACTTGGGTGATACCATCTCTGCCAGTGGTGAGGCTGAGGCCGCCACTATCACCAGAATAAGATGCGGCTTAGGAAAGTTAAACTGTTGCCACTCCTCATAATTAAAAACTCCCTCTCCACTTGAAGGGAAAGGTGTACGCTTCATGCGTTAGAAGGGCAATGACACATGTTTCAGAAACGTGGCCTGTTGAAGCGGATGATATCAACAAAATGGAACGCAATGAGATGAGAATGGTGAGATTGATGCGGGGTGCCAAATTGCAAGATAGGATATCAAGTGAAGAGCTAAGGAGGTTAGGTATCAAGAATATCAGGGATGAGATGTGTACTAGCAAGCTTGGATGGTTTGAACTTGTGGAGAGGATGGTTGAACTAAGTTGGGTGAAAAGATGCAAGTCTATGAACATGGAGGGAGCTGCACCAAAGGGCAGACCAAGAAAGACGTGGGATCAGGCATAGCTGTCTGATCTTAAATCAGAGAACCTGACAAGTGGGGCATCTCTGAACAGGGTTGCCTGGAACGCTGCCATTAGGACGTGAGACCGGACCTACACTTCGTGTGGAGCACTCAGTCTATACATTTGTGTATATAGGCTATATACCGTACTGTACAGTATATTGTACTCCTTTGTATGTACACTTATAGGAAATATTATGCGTGCATAATTTTAAGGTGTTCGTCAAAGTTTGACACATTTTCCAATGATATAGCTACTCAATTGTGTCAATGTGTTTAGATTGATTTCGTCAGATTGTATGTTTGTATTCTGTCACACTATCCATCACATTGACAATTTGTACGGTATGAGGACAATATATTAAAATAAAATACGGTAAATATTATACATTCGATTAAACAAGAAAAAGCATCTCTCTCTCTCTCTCTCTCTCTCTCTCTCTCTCTCTCTCTCTCTCTCGCTCTCTTTTGTCAGAGGGAGTGTCATTGCACCAATCGAATATCTTTCGAGTCGCTGAACGATTTACATTTCATTATCCCCCCCCCCCCCTCTCCTCCTACTCATCTCTCTCTCTCTCTCTCTCTCTCTCTCTCTCTCTCTCTCTCTCTCTCCTCTCTCTCCTCTCTCTCTCTCTCTCTCTCTCTCTCTCTCTCTCTCTCTCTCTCTCTCTCTCTCTCTCTCTCTCTCTCTCTCTCTCTCTCTCTCTCAGTTATGATCAGCAATACTTAACATCAGCATCTTCCATAACTCCTAACTTAACATCAGCATCTTCCATAACTCCTAACGTATGAGTGTCTAACAGCACACACAAACCAATATTAGCCCTATAACAACACAAACAAGCCAATAGTTGCCATATAACAGCACACACAAGCCAATATGAGCCCTATAACAGTACAAACGAGCCAATATAAGCCCTATAACAACACAAACAAGCCAATAGTTGCCATATAACAGCACACACAAGCCAATATGAGCCCTATAACAGTACAAACGAGCCAATATAAACTCTATAACAGTACAAACGAGCCAATATAAGCCCTATAACAACACAAACAAGCCAATAGTTGCCATATAACAGCACACACAAGCCAATATGAGCCCTATAACAGTACAAACGAGCCAATATAAACTCTATGACAGTACAAACGAGCCAATATAAGCCCTATAACAACACAAACAAGCCAATAGTTGCCATATAACAGCACACACAAGCCAATATGAGCCCTATAACAGTACAAACGAGCCAATATAAACTCTGTAACAGTACAAACGAGCCAATATAAGCCCTATAACAACACAAACAAGCCAATAGTTGCCATATAAACACACACAAGCCAATATGAGCCCTATAACAGTACAAACGAGCCAATATAAACTCTATGACAGTACAAACGAGCCAATATAAGCCCTATAACAACACAAACAAGCCAATAGTTGCCATATAACAGCACACACAAGCCAATATTAGCCCTATAACAGTACAAACGAGCCAATATAAACTCTATAACAGTACAAACGAGCCAATATAAGCCCTATAACAACACAAACAAGCCAATAGTTGCCATATAACAGCACACACAAGCCAATATGAGCCCTATAACAGTACAAACGAGCCAATATAAGCCCTATAACAACACAAACAAGCCAATTTAAGCCCTATAACAGTACAAACGAGCCAATATAAGCCCTGTCTATCCTCTAACGTCTTCCCTTCATGCTGGAAGTTTGCTCACATTCAACCTGTCCCAAAGAAGGGTGACCGCTCTCAACCCTCCAACTATCGTCCAATTGCTCTTATCTCTTGTCTTTCTAAAGTTTTTGAAACTATTCTTGCTTCCAAATTTCTTAAGCATTTCTCTTCTCATAATCTGCTCTCAGATCGCCAGTACGGCTTCCTTAAGGGTCGCTCTACTGGTGATCTTCTTTCATATCTTACTAACTCTTGGTCATCCTCCTTTCGGGACTTGGGTGAGACTTTTTCTATTGCACTAGACATATCGAAAGCCTTCGATAGAGTCTGGCATAAATCTTTAATTTCTAAACTACCCTCCTTCGGTTTCTATCCCTCCATCTGTGCCTTTGTCTCTAATTTCCTTTCCGGCCGTTCCATAGCTGCGGTTGTGGACGGCCATTGTTTCACTTCCTCACCCTATAAACTCCGGTGTTCCTCAGGGCTCTGTCCTATCTCCTATTCTCTTTCTAATTTTTATAAATGATCTCCTTAACTGTACCTTAATTCCCATCCATTCATACGCAGACGACTCAACCTTACACTACTCCATTAGTTTTTCAGAACGCCCCAGCCAGCAATCCCTCAACGACAAACGTAATGAAGCCATAGAACTCTTAAATTCTGATCTAAATACTATTTCCAATTGGGGCAGAGAAAACCTTGTTAACTTTAATGCTTCCAAAACCCAATTTCTCCATCTATCTACCCGTCAGGATCTCCCAGCGGACTATCCCTTATTCTTCAACAATACAAAAATCAACCCTTCATCTTCTCTCAATATTCTTGGTGTCTCTTTTCTTCTGCTCTCATTTGGAAGGACCATATTACCAGTCTTGCTAAGGCAGCCTCCCAGAAGCTGGGTGTGCTCAACCGCCTTAGGGGGTTCTTTTCCCCTGCACAGCTTCTTGCTCTGTACAGGGGCATAGTGCGCCCTTGTATTGAGTATTGTTCACATGTGTGGGGAGGTTCCTCTCACACCGCTCTCCTAGACAAAGTTGAAGGGAAGGCCTTTCGTATCATTAACTCCCGTCCACTCACCAACTCTCTGCAATCTCTCTCTCTCCGCCGCAATGTTGCATCTCTCTCGCTATTCTATCGCTACTATAATAATCAGTGTTCCTCAGAGCTATCCCAGTGCATACCACCTCCTTTACGTAGGGCAAGTGGTACCCGTCTTGCAACTCAATCCCACCCCTACTCTGTGCAACTCTCCAACCCAAGAGTGAAATGTTACTCTCAAACTTTCTTCTACTCAACAGCTGAGCTCTGGAACTCTCTCCCAGAATCAGTCTTTCCCTTTTCCTATGACTTAAATTGCTTCAAACTCCGTGTGTCCAGGCATTTTGGCTCGAACGTCCCTTGATTTTGGCCCTGTCACTCTTTCAACTATGGGGGACGCACACGCTATAGGCAGTTATGCCTTTCGCCTCCCTCAATCACATAGAAAAAAAAAGAAAAAGAAAAAGAAAAACGAGCCAATATAAGCCCTATAACAGCACAAACGAGCCAATATTAGCCCTATAACACAAACAAGCCAATTTAAGCCCTATAACAGTACAAACGAGCCAATATAAGCCCTATAACAGCACAAACGAGCCAATGTAAGCCCTATAACAACACAAACGAGCCAATTTAAGCCCTATAACAGTACAAACGAGCCAATATAAGCCCTATAATAGCACAAACGAGCCAATATAAGTCCTATAACAACAAAAACGAGGCTATTTAAGCCCTATAACAGTACAAACGAACCAATATAAGCCCTATGACAGCACAAACGAGCCGATATGAAACCTATAACAGCACAAACGAGCCAATATGAACCCTATAGCAACACAAACGAGCCAATATGAACCCTATAGCAGCACAAACGAGCCAATATGAGCCCTATAACAGCACAAACGAGCCAAAATGAACCCTATAACAGCACAAACGAGCCAATATGAGCCTTATAACAGCACAAACGAGCCAATATGAACCCTATAACAGTACAAACGAGCCAATATGAACCCTATAACAGCACAAACGAGCCAATATGAGCCCTATAACAGCACAAACGAGCCAATATGAGCCCTATAACAGCACACACGAGCCAATATGAGCCCTATAACAGCACAAACGAGCCAATATGAACCCTATAACAGCATACACGAGCCAATATAAGCCCTATACCAACACAAACAAGCCAACATGAGCCCTATAACAGTACAAACGAGCCAATATGAACCCTATAACAGCATAAACGAGCCCATATAAGCCCTATACCAGCAAAAATAGGGGAATATGAGCCCTATAACAGCACAAATAGGCAATATAAGCCCTATAACAGCACAAATAGCCAGTATGAGCCCTATAACAGCACAAATAGCCAATATAAGCCCTAAAACAGTAACAATAGCCAATATAAGCCCTATAACAGTACAAACGAGCCAATATAAGCCCTATAACAGTACAAACGGGCCAATATAAGCCCTAACACAGCACAAATAGCCAATATAAGCCCTATAACAGTACAAACGAGCCAAGATAAACCCTATAACAGCATAAACGAGCTCATAGAAGCCCTATAACAGCAAAAATAGGGGAATATGAGCCCTATAACAGCACAAAGCCAATATGAGTCCAATAACAGCACAAATAGCCAAAATGAGCCCTATAACAGCACAAATAGCCAATATGAGCCCTATAACAGCACAAATAGCCAATATAAACCCTAAAACAGTAAAAATAGCCAATATAAACCCTATAACAGCACAAATAGCCAAAATGAGCCCTATAACAGCACAAATAGCCAATATGAGCCCTATAACAACACAAATAGCCAATATAAGCCCTAAAACAGTAACAATAGCCAATATAAGCCCTATAACAGTACAAACGAGCCAATATAAGCCCTATAGCAGTACAAACGGGCCAATATAAGCCCTAACACAGCACAAATAGCCAATATAAGCCCTATAACAGCACAAACGGGCCAATATAAGCCCTAAAACAGCACAAATAGCCAATATAAGCCCTATAACAGCACAAATAGCCAATATGAGCCCTATAACAGCACAAATAGCCAATATGAGCCCTATAACAGCACAAATAGCCAATATAAGCCCTATAGCAGCACAAATAGCCAATATGAGCCCAATAACAACACAAATAGCCAATATGAGGCCTATAACAGCACAAATAGCCAATATAAGCCCTAAAACAGCACAAATAGCCAATATAAGCCCTATAACAGCACAAATAGCCAATATAAGCCCTATAGCAGCACAAATAGCCAATATGAGCCCTATAACAGCACAAATAGCCAATATAAGCCCTATAACAGCACAAATAGCCAATATGAGCCCTATAACAGCACAAATAGCCAATATGAGCCCTATAACAGCACAAATAGCCAATATGAGCCCAAAACAGCACAAATAGCCAATATAAGCCCTAAAACAGTACAAAAAGCCAATATAAGCCCTAAAACAGTACAAACAGCCAATATAAGCCCTATAACAACACAACTAGCCAATATGAGCCCTATAATACCATTTACCTATTTCTTCCATGTGTCTGTTTTCCCATGCATTCAATGTAATTCCTAGTGCATGCACATGCATTTGCATGCACATTTGCAACCCCCTCCCCTTTCTTTTAATCCATTCAGTACCGTGGACGTCCTTTTCGTCTTATTCTGGCAACTATTAGACGATTTTATGAAGCTTAGGAAGGACCGCTAGCTATAATATGGCTTCAAACTATCTCAACCAACCCTTTTAACTACCATAGATCATTCCTAAGCTGCATACTATCGTCTAAATATAGCTAGAATATAATATAACACATGTAGCTGGTACTCAAAGGGATAATACTTCTACTTCATCGCTCCCCTTCCGCTGACAACATTAGGCCTTATTCAAAATGTTGGTCGTCAACATGAATGGAATTGGAAAATTAAGAACTTTATAGAATCTAGATTACAGGTCCTCAGTTGCACACACGTACCGGTAACCATTAAGAGTTTTGTTTGTTATTGTTCTCATTAGATTATTGGGTTAAGGGGTGATTTCTATTCGAGTATATGTTTAATTACTTAGTTATATATTATCTATCTATATATCTATATGTTCAGGCCCAATCCTCACTTTTGCTATTTTTTTATTTTTATTTTCTATTTAATTCTATTTTATTTTCATTTTTTTATTTTTTTATTGGGGGTGGCTGCTTCAAGACCGAGCAAGAACAGGGAAAACACAAAACACAACATAAAACAACGAACAAACTCAGACAAAACACAAATTCACACACATCTAGGTCACCCAGGAGAAGACCCAGAGACCAGGGTCACCAAGGTCGCTCCAGCACTCCCCCGGCCCCGACCAACCGGAGAGGTATCGATCTCGGCAGGCAGAAATGCAGCGGACCCGAAGCCACAAGCCCGCCCACCACACCACACTTCCAGGCGCATCCTTCATATTAATCGTCTCCCCGGGCCAGGCGCCTGATGGACTATTATCTAGTTCAACTTGCGCCCGACCCCTTCCCCCAAATGACCACGTGTTCACTCAACTATTCACAAGCATTCTCCATTCATTACTGTTTATTACCACTTCCTTTGCCTGATCTATAGTCATTCCTCTATCAACCAAAACTTGTCTTACACAGTCTCTCTATCTCAATGGGGTTCTTCCTGCCCTTCTATCTCCCCTTGTATCTGACTCACATATTTTCTTTGTAAGCCTTTCATCTCCCATTCTTCAACATGAACATACCAGCTCAGCACCCTTCTGTCCACTCTGGCTGACAAATGTTTCTGCTGCCCCACTCTCCTACGTATCTCTTCATTCCTCAATCCGTCTCTACGAGTAACTCCACACATAGGGCCTACTCCTCAAGCAGCTCATCTCCATCACAGACAGCTTTCTTCTCTCCTTTTTCTTCAGAGCCCATGTCTCAGCCCCATACATAACTGTTGGCACAAAAATTCCTTCATACATTGCACTTTTTACTTTCATTCCGAGATTTCTCGTCTTCCACATACTTCCCATTGCTCCGAAAACCTTCCTTCCTTCACACACTCTCTGTTTTACCTCCATGTCTACACCTCCACTCCTGCTTATCGTTTCTCCTCGATATTTTAAACACTCTACTTGCTCCAATATTTCCCCATCCAGCCTCACATCTAGATTCAACCTACGATCACCCCTATTACACACCATTACTTTACTTTCATTGACGATCACCTTCAGTTTCCTTCTCCCACAAACCACTCCAAACTCTTTGACTACCCGCTGCAATTTCTCCTCAGAATCCGCCACCAACGCTGTGTCATCAGCAAACAGCAACTGATTCAATTCCCAATCTCTACCATTCTTTCCTACTAAACCCAATCCTCTTCCCATAGTTCTCATTTTCACCTCTCTCACCACACCATCCAAAAACATATTAAACAGCCAAGGTGACAATATACAACCCTACCGCAAACCTACCTTTACCTCAAACCATTCACTCAATTCACCATTTCCTACTCTAACACATGCTCTGCTCCCTTCATAACAACTCTTAACTGCTTCCAACAATTTTCCTCCAATTTCATAAATCCTTAACATCTTCCACATTGCTTGACGATCCACACGATCATAGGCTTTTTCCAAATCCATAAAAGCCCAAAATATCTCCTTATGCTTCTCTAAATACTTCTCGCATAATTGTCTTACTGCAAACATCTGATCCACGCACCCTCTTCTAAAACCGCAGTTCTTCTCCTATTGCAACTTCCGTACACTTTACTATCCTCTCTATCAACATCCTGCCATACAGCTTTCCAACCACTGATAATAAACTAATATACATTGAGTTAATATATTTATTTATTTATATATGTTTGTATATATTTATTTATTATGGTTTTTAATTCCTTAAATAAACCTCCATCAAGCTTAAAGAAACACCTCAAAGACTTCCCTTCGAAATTAATGTGTGCATTGTTCGTAGAATAAATTCCCCAGCGAAGGCCGGTTCCTCCTAAGATGCAGGCTTGCTGTCGCTCGCTAGGAAAACAATGATACTTAAATGTCACAAACGGACTTAAAAGCGAATGTCTTAACATCTCAAAAACATCGGGGCTTAGCATGAGGCAGAAGGTTGTTCCAGACCCCCCCCCCCCCCCCCCTAACCGTAATGTATGTTTGTTTTGTAATGTATACGAATATTCATCAAGGTTATCGCTAAACAATTGTTGTTGTTGTTTTCTAAGTAATGATGAGCAAGCATAATTTACTGAAAAGTTTTGGAAAACATTATACGTCTGGGTTGACCTTGAAGACACTTCCAGACAAGCCTAATATTTTAATTAAAAGAAGTATGGAGATGATTATGAACACTTGGTATTTATAGGATGCAGGAGTATAATTGTTGCATATAGTTCCAATAATTATCGAGAAAACAGTTTGGAAGAGATTCAACTTGGCGTCAGATGACATTAAGGGAGCTCACCTCGGTTTTTTTTGTTTCTCTTTCTCTCCCTCTCTCTTTGGCTTGTATCCATTTTGCCCAATTAAGCCTACTGTTTTAAGACGTTAACCCCCATCCAGGTGTCAATATTTTCCTGGCGAGCGGTAGCGAGCCAGCATATATATATTTTTGTTTTGACAGCAAGCTAAATTTGTACATTTTTAGATAGAAAAATTTCTCCGGCGAAGCCGGATTTCTCCATACAATACTGGCTCGCTATCGCTCGCCAGGAAGAAATCGACACCTGAATGGGGATAAACGTCTTAAAACAGTTGGCTGAATGGGGCCGAATGGATACAAGCCAGGGAAAGAGAGAAAAGGAGAGAAAGATAGACAAAAAAGCCGGTGACCCCCCTTAAACCGACTAAAGTGTTGAAATCATGAGAGGGAGAATAGAGACGTAAATATATAGCCTAGGAATTATGAGCGGCTTAATGGGGCAGTGCTTGCTTTTTCTGGACCCCCTTCTCCCTCGTGCTTAGCTCATTGTTTGTTTTTTATTGTTAGACGTTCGGCCTATTAGTTTGGCGATTTTAAGACTTTACGCCCCATTTCTTTGTCAATATTGAGACCTTTCGTGCCATTTAACCCTCTCCGACATATGACGCGATTTTGAGCCGATTAGGGATACTTTAAAGCCTTTGTTACTATCAGGGGTATTTAGAAACCTTTAGTTTAGTTACTTCAACCTCTGCAGTTGTCTTTGAGTTAACTGTGGGCAGAAAACTAATTTTGGAGAGGTAATTATAAGAGTGAGAGAACTCTATTTCTTATTGCTAATCTGGCAACCTTTGCGTCATATGAGTCTGAAGGGGTTAAGTGTCGATGTCTTCCTGTCGAGCGAAAGCGAGCCTGTAATTTTAAAAGTACAAATGTACAAATTAATCTTGAAAGGGGTCTAGGGGGTGTTATTTTAAGCTTGATGGAGGTCTAGCGAGGAAACGAAAAAATAAATTAATAAGTAAATACATAGACCAAAAACCAAGCACTACCCCCTTAATGTAATCAATATAAAGGAAAAGAGGATTGTGTAAAGAAAGGAGAGAGAGAGAGAGAGAGACTGTGTGTGTGTCTGCCTGTGTACTATCCAGGGGCTATGTGTACATTAACTAGTCTCTTCCATCTCTTGTGTACACGGCTCAGAGCTCCTGTGTAAACGTGTGTAGAGTGGCGTAGTAGGTACTTTATCTCCATTGATCTTTCTTCATACCTCTTCTACATTATTTGGTCTTCCTTGTAGTGGTGCTAATAAGTCATGTCTCAGCTGTCATTACGTTTTGCTCGCTCTGTGCTGTATTAATGTCTGTCAGATGTTGAATAGCGTGAGTAAGTGTAGGATCATGTTTGTGTATTTCACATGAAATTAATAAATCAAGTGTAGCTATTACAGATACCAATTATTGATCAAAATATACTTGGTGCCGATACATCATTTATTAGCGCAATTATAGTCGGCCTAATAAGTGATGTCTCGCCACCAATTACATTTTGATCAATAATTGGTATCAGCAATATTTACACATGATTTTTTTTTTTTTTAGTGAGATATACCAACATGTTCCTACACTTACCCACCCTATTCAACATCTGACAGACATTATTACAGCACAGAGCGAGACAAACGTAATGACAGCTGAGACATGACTTATTTGCGCGACCGTACCTATTTGTTTGTCTTATGCACTATTCTCGCCTGAGGTAAACTAGCCAATTAGTCCGCGACGATCGAATTAGTACGCTGTGATCCAATTAGTAAGCTGTGATCCAATTAGTAAGCTGTGATCCAATTAGTACGCTGTAATCCAATCAGTACGCTGGGATCCAATTAGTATGCTGTGATTCAATCTGTACGCTCTGATCCAATTAGTACAGTGTGAACCAACCAGTTCGCTGTGATCCAATTGGTATGCTGATCCAATTAGTACGCTGTGATCCAATTAGTATGCTGTGATCCAATTAGTACGCTGTGGTTCAATTAGTACGCTGATCCAATTAGTACACTGTGATCCAATTAGTATGTTGATCCAATTAAGACACTCTGATTCAATTAGTATGCTGTGATCCAAATAGTACGCTGATCCAATTAGTACGCGGTGATCCAAACCTTTTCTGGCACCCCCTTGGTATGCATGTCAAGTATGGACTCTCCATCTTGAAAACTGAGAGAGTTGGTGCGCCCCCTCCCCCCAACTTAAAACCTATTCTGGCCCCCCCTTGGTATGCATGTCAAGTATGGACTCTCCATCTTGAAAACTGAGAGAGTTGGTGCGCCCCCCCCCCCCCAACTTAAAACCTATTCTGGCCCCCCCTTGGTATGCATGTCAAGTATGGGCTCTCTATCTTTAAAACTGAGGGAGTTGGGGGGGGACCTCTCCCCCCCTCCCCGCTTAAAACCTATTGTGGCATCTCCTTAATATGCATGCTAAGTATGGGCCCCCCATCTTGAAAACTGAGGGAGTAGTTCGTGAAGAAACAGACAGAAAGTGCCCTTTATATAGTAGATGATGCAGGCTCGCTATTGCTCGTCAGGTTAAAATCGTCACCTACATGGCACGAAAAGTAAAACAAAAATGATAAAGAAATGTGGCAAAAGGATGTATAATCGCCAACTTATTGGGGCGAACGCCTTATATGCTCATAACTAATGAGGCTATAATACCCCCCCCCCTCCCCCCACACATTTTTAAAGAGAGACAGACCTTTTTTCTGGACCCCCTTCTCCCTAATGTTTAGCCCCACTAGTTTTGAGATTTTAAGACGTTGGTCCCATTAGTTTGGGGATTTTAGGACCTTTCACCCTATTTTTTTGTCAATATTAGGAACCCTTCGTGCCATTTAGGTGTCAATCTTTTCCTGGCGAGCAATAGCGAGCCTGTAATTTTAGGAGGAATCGGCCATGACATATTTCTACCGAAAAATTTACAAATCTATCTTGAAGGGGGGTGGTTTTCTAAGCTTGATGGAGGTCTAGAGAGGAAACTAGAATATGTGAACAAATGAATTAATAGATCAAACAAACAGCCACTGTCCCCTTAATATTTCGTTTTGGTAAATATGTTCCATTATATTATTCCAATGTATATATATATCTTTCAGTGCCTACAGAGGGCGTCTTTTTCACTATGTTTTAGCTGTATGTAGATCATTTTAGGCAGCTTGAGGGGTCATTGGCCGCTTTTTTGTCCTCTTAATTAATGTATTCATATAGGTTTTACTTTCCTTGCTAGACATCCCTCATACTTAGAAAAACATCCCCTAGACCCCCCTTGAAGATAAATTTGTAAATTTTTCGGTAGACATTTTTTCCGGCCGGTTTCTCTTATAATTACAGGCTCACTATCGCTCGCCAAGATAAAATACACACCTAAACGGCATGATAGGTCTCAAAATTGACAACGAAATGGGACGAAAGGTCTTAAAATCGCCAAACTAACGGAACGAACGTCTTTAAACCTCAAAACTAATATGCTAAACATGAGGGAGAAGGAGGTCCCTAAAAAGCGAGTACTACCCCCTTAAGAAAGTTGTGTGGGACTACTAAGAGTCATAGTGTGTACCCCATTTAACCCATCCAATCCCAGCGACGGCTACCAACCGTCAGTAGATAAGTCACTCCCCAGTCCCAGCGACGGCTGGGAGCCGTCAGTAATGTACTTTCCTTGTAACTGCCTGCATCAGGCTGTGCCTGGTACCACAACCGTTTGAGCACTGCTCTCGATATGGCAACACTTCTGAGCTTATATCCAACCCTCTGAAGGCTGGGAGAGCCAGTCTTCCTTCATCTCTTGAGGTGGAAGGTTGTTCTATCTTGCCATTTTGCTTGTGACTGGGGGGGGGGTTACTTTTATTACTGTACCCAACGGTACAGTAGGGGTTAAATATTATAAGCCATTCCTGTGTGAATACAAAGAGAGAGAGAAAAGAGTACAAAGGAAATCAAGCAACAACAGATCTAGTGACCCATCTAGGCTGCTTGTCCTCCAAAACATTGATGATCAAGTGTCCAAACAGTGGTTTAGCGTGGGTAAGGGAAAATTAGAAAGGGAACTACTGTCCTGGAACTAATATCCGTGGTAAGAATAGGAAGTTAGTACGGGACAAAAGGGTTAGTAACATAACACAATTATAAATGATCTTTCATATATCTGGGAAAAAGAGAGTAACGTCCTAGTAATATTATCTATAAATTATACGCAATAATCCGTGATGAATCTGAGTGGGGAATAAAATAAAGTAATTATTTTACAAACGCAGTCAGTCGCGGGTTTGATGCAAGATATTTATCTAGGCGATGTTTAAAATAATCAACGGTGCTGCAGTCTATAACGTCTAGGGGAAGCCCATTCCACAAGTTGACAACTCGATTGAAGAAGAAATTCTTTAATTTGTGTGAGTTAAAAGATTTACTAATTATTTTGCTACCATTTCCCCTCCTGTAATTAGATTGGTCGATAGTGAAGTACTTACTACAGGTCATATTGTCGATGCCTTTGATGATTTTGAACACTTGAATTAAGTCGCCTCTTAATCTGCGCTGGGTTAAAGGAAATAGATTTAATTCTCTAAGACGCTCCTCGTATGGTTTGTTCTTTAGACTAGGGATCATTTGGTAACTCTACGTTGAACTCGTTCTAGCTTGTCTATATATTTTTGGTAATAAGGGCACCAGGGTTGAACGCAGTATTCCAGAAGAAGGCGGACTAATGAATTGTAAAGAGTTGGGATAACTTCTTTGGATTTATGCTCAAATGACCTGCCTAAACAGAGACAGAGAGAGTGAGTGTGAGAGTGAGTGTGAGTGTGAGAGTGAGTGAGTGAGTGAGAGAGAGGAATGTGTGTATACGTGAGAGAGGAGTGTGTGTGTTTGAGAGTGAGAAAGAGATGAGTGTGTGTGTGTGAGAGAGAGAGACAGAGAGAGTGAGAAAGAGATGAGAGTGTGTGTGTGTGTGTGTTTGAGAGAGAGAGACAGAGAGGGTGTGTGAGAAAGTGTGTGTGAGAGAGTGAGAGAGAGAAAGTAGGAAGATTGCACGTCAGAAACACTAGGAGGATCTGTGAGCCGGGCTAATTAAGGGGGAGGTAGGCGCTTTTTATGGACCTCCTTCTCCCTCATTGTTAGCATATTAGTTTTGAGATTTAAAGACCTTCGTTCCATTGGTTTGTTGATTTTAAGACCTTTCGCCCCATTGCTTTGTCGATATTAAGACATTTCGGGCCATTTCGGTGTCATTTTTTTCCTGGCGAGCTATAGCGAGCCTGTAATTTTAGAAGGAACCGGACATTTGTCTACCGAAAAATGTACACATATATCTTGAGCAGGGATCTAGAGGGTGCTATTTTAAGTTTGATGGAGGTCTAGCGAGGAACCTCAAAAATAAATACATTGATTAATACATAGACCGAAAAACAAGAACTACCCCCTTAAACACGCTGGTTCTAATCTCCTAATTACAGAAAAAGATTGTGTTTGTCTAAATTTATGAACGAAATTATACCTTGCTTACATTTCAGTCTTCAATAACTTCACTCATATTCTTAACCCATATAACGTATATTCTTAGCTTTGATGCTGGCTAACAGAGGATGTCATGCAGTTTAAGAAGGACTTGTGTTACGAAGAGGATTTATTGAGATCGTATTTACCCTTTTGACTCGTACAGGTAGATTATGTAGGTTAGGTGGTAGAATCACTAACAATTCAGTGGGTAACATCGATCTTAACTAACCCTCTAACTTCCACAACGTTTTACTAAATAAACAAATTACCTAATGTCATTGCACTAGAAATGAAGAATGGCGTCAAAAATAATGAAAACGTTTAACCTAACAATAAAACAAAAATAACAACAATAATAGTACTGTCTAGAAATGTGCCAAAATCCAAAGCAATGACCCAAGCCCAAGAAACCATGTGGAAATATTCTAGCACACCAAAGCCGGTATCACACGAGAGCTTTTATAGTCAAAATTAGATGATCAAATTTGTTCTGCCAACATTTAGAGAGTATTTTGCACTGGTGTTGGAAACTAGACTGATGGTAGATGAATTTAGGTAATAGATGATTTGTAAATGTTGACCTCATAAACTGCCAGACCAGTATTGAGGATAATTGTAGAGAACAATCGCTGGTGTGATACTGGCTTAAGGGGGTAGTACTCGCTTTTTCTGGACCTCCTTCTCCCTCATGTTTACCATATTAGTTTTTGAAGTTTTAAAACGTTCGTTCCTTTAGTTTGTCGATTTTGAGACCTTTCGCTTAATTTATTTGTTTATCAATATTAAGACCTTTCGTGCCTTTTAGGCGTCGATTTTTTCCTGGCGAGCGATAGCGAGCCTTTAACTTTTGAAGGAACCGGCCTTCGGCCGGAGATTTTGTCTACCGAAAAATGAACAAATTTATCTGGAAAGGGGTCTAGGGGGTGCTTTTCCATGTTTGATGGAAGTCTAGCGAGGAAACTCAAAAATATATTAATAAATACATATATAGCCCAAAAAGCAGGCACTACCCCCTTAACCCTTGTCTGGCGGGGGTGGACTTAAGTCGGGCTAGAGAACACCTGCCTAAAGGGCGGGGCCCGACTTAAGTCTGTGTGCAATTTTTGAGCAATAATTGCTCTGAGAGAGAGACGAGCGACGGGAGGAGTGTAGGTCGGCTCTTGACCGCTCGGCACAAATCCCGCGCGACTACTGACATCTACTCCACACACACCCACACTCACTGCCTCGCTACACAGGGAATTATGTAAGGAAATTACCGTATTTTAGGGATTTTGCACTCGTCTTGCACGATCGTTGCAAGAGAACGCGTGGTCGTAGAAGGATGGTTCTGGTGTCATTGGAAAGCTCAATTATCGCCCTTTCAGGGCTACATAATTGTATTACGCTCTGGCTCTTATTTATGCATGAAAAAAACAAGCTCGTTTAGGGTAAAACCCCCCGCTTGGCAGGTAGTAGAAGTTACCGACCTAGTCGCTCGTGGAGTATTAACTCCTACAAGATGGTAACTGCAATGTTCTCTTAGGTTCTCTTGGCCCCACATACCATAATATTGCCTTTATCTTCTCTCAACGTATACGAAAAAAAGTAAGGCAAGAGAGAGAGAGAGAGAGAGAGAGAGAGAGAGAGAGAGAGAGAGAGAGAGAGAGAGAGAGAGAGAGAGAGAGAGAGAGAGAGAGAGAGAGAGAGAGACAAAGCTTATGCAAACGACATGTATTCGTGAGATATCTTTAGTAATTGGTTTAATATTTGTTATTGGATAGCATTGGAAAGGTACTCTGATAAAGGAATTCCACAAAGAGCGGATCGGGAAGAAAACGAAGTTGACAAGTTCTGTATAGAGAAAAAACCAAAACACATTCTACGGAAAACAAAGGATAGAGGAAAACTGTTGGGGAAAAGTTGGGAAAACTAATACTGGTTATAGGCAAACAGGCATTTGCCGAAGTTTTCTATATATTTTTTATTGTTGGACGCTCTAATCCCCAGGGGGATTCTAAGCTAATTATAAGCTGTTCATAAATAGGATTGGGAAAGATTAAGGTTTCTTTATTTTTTATTTTTTTTTTAAATCTCTGTCACCCCCCCCCCCCCCCCACCCCCAACATCCAGAGAAGACTGGAGGTGATGTGTTAAAACGAAAAGAGCATCACACGTACTCGAGACTTTTCTAAATCCAACACATTTGAGTCTCTATTTCCACTTGCATTCTTTCCTACACATTGATCGAGCCCCCACGGATCTATAATCACTAACACGCTCCTTCCAACTATTTCTTATACGCAAATATATACCTGCCTGATTTTTTTTTTTTTTTTTTTTTTTTTTTTTTTTTTTTTTTATTGACCCAGGGTTGGTCTACGAGAGGAAGGAAGAGGTTTGGGGAGGAAGATGGCAAAAGGAGGATATATGAAAGAAAGTAGTAGATTAAAAGTAGGCGGGCATACCACCTTGCTGTGTTAGGTTTGAGTTTCTTTTGATTTATTTAAGAGTTGGGGATTAGGATGTTTATTATTTGTTAATGGGGAAATTGGTATTTACTAGTTTTTAAAGGCTAACTAATTTGTAAGATTATTACAGAAAAAAAAATCATGATCTATCAATTTCTATGTCTGAATCAAATTTTATGTATAATTCAGGGTATTTTTGCTTCATCTTAGCAGGTGTTAATTTTTGGCGATCTGAGTTATATTGGTGATCTGAAGTATAGTCTGCATATTTGCTGTATGTTTGTGGTGGTTTCCTGGTTGTTGATTTGGTGGTTGTAAATTTTCAATAGAAAAATGTCTCCGGCGAAGCCGGATTTCTCCATACAATGCTGGCTCGCTATCGCTCGCCAGGAAGATATTGACACCTGTATGGGGATAAACGTCTTAATACAGTTGGCTGAATGAGGCCGAATGGATACAAGCCAGGGAAAGAGAGAAAAGGAGAGAAAGATAAAAACAAAACGGTGACCCCCCTTAAGCACACCCATTCTACACTACCATTACTTCACAAATGTACCCTCTCATTTTGTCTCAGTCAGTCCACATTCTGTATATCCTTCCAACTATACATTTAAGGGGACAGTGGCTATTTTTTTTTTTTTTTTTTTGGGGGGGGGAGAGTATTTACTTATATATTGATTTATGTTTTAGTTTCCTCCCTAGACCTCCATCAAATTTAAAAACAAGCATCCATTAGACCCCCCCCCCCCTTCGATAATTATTTATACATTTGTCGGTAGAAAAATTTCCCGGCCGCCGGTTTTTCCAACATTACAGGCTCACTATCGTTCGCCAGGAAAACATCGACAATTAAATAGCACTAAAGGTCTTAATATTGAAAAATAAATGGGACGAAAGGTCTTAAAAGTCTACAAACTAATGGGGCAAGCATCTTAAAATTTGAAAACTAATAGGGCTAAACATGAGGAAGAAGGGGGTGCCAGAAGAACGGCCCATCCCCCCTTAATAACACTCGTGTTAGACATTCTCACTCGTTCATGCCATCGACCACTTCTACGTTCCAAGTTCTTGTCTGGTCCATGGTCGTTTACTGTTTGTATGTAAAGCCGGTATCACACGAGAACATTTATAGCCAACATTCGATGATCAGCATTTTTCTGACAACATTTCTGGAATATTTTGCACTGGCATCGGAAACTAGACTGACGGTAGGTGAATTTAGGTGACTGAACTATTTTAAATGTTGACCTTTAAGCTGCCAGACCAGTGTTGAGGATGAAAGTTCTTGTGTGATACCGGCTTTATAGTCTGAAGCCTTTCGTGTTTTGTTTTTTTGTGGGTTTTTTACCGACTAGTTTTCACGATAGAGGGTCGTCGCAGGCCAATTCACCCAACCCCATTAACCCCTACTGTAGCGGCGAAGTCTTCGTAATTTTATTCTTGCTATTTTTCAAAAATTGTGTGTAGTTTAACCCAGACTGTACCAGAGGGTATTACCATAAATGTAACCTCCAGTACGGTGCCAGGCAATGTGGTCAAAATGGCTTCAGAGGCAAGAGAGAACACCCTCCCACCTTGGAGGAGCACTAACCCAGCTAGCTGGTGGAAGCTTGTTAACCAGCTGAGAAGTGTTGCCAATGCCTCAGAGCAGCGCCTATAAGTCATGGTAGCAGCTACCGCTCGATACTGGCAGTTACAAGGACCGCATATTACGGACGGACGTTGGACGTCGCTTGTACTGGCGAGTGACCTTTTTACTGACGGCCAACGCACGTCGCTGGTATAGTAAGGGTTAGGAAGGTTCTGTGGTAGTTCGAAGTCTGTTTATTGCTGTTTTTAAACTGAATAAAATAGTCTTAGAGTGTCCAGAATATGCTGAAAATGAAGTCACCGGTAATGCATGGGTTAAGTCACATTCTACGACACGCCATTAGAGCATGGAGGATATATTCATGATCTTCATATCTATATTCATACACCTTTACTACTTATTGCATCATGATGTACTTTTTTATTTCAATATGTTTACTCTATCTAGCTTGTGTATCCTTGTCCTTTTTAATACGGTCAATATTATGTAATTCTTATGCCTGTTCTCATGCTAATATGGCATTACAAATACCATCATTCGGTCAATTGTATACATTTGAATACTCTTTTCGTAAACACACACACACACACACAGACAGAAAGCCAGAAAGAGAGATATTTACATAGATTTAAATATATACACTAGCCACACAGACCTTACAATCCAAACGAGGTGGTCAGGACTTAATTCTAGTAGAGATGGCATATCCGATAGAAAAGGAAAGGATAGAAAAGAGAGAGAGAGAGAGAGAGCTGGTAGATTCTAATGCGGTGGTGTGCAACTTTAAAGGTGTTTATGTGCGAGTGTGTTGGTGTTATGTGTGCCTGTGGGATATACAGTATATAAACTACCTCAACTTTGTACATAATGAAATGCCGCATTGCTTATGGAGATACGACTGCAAGCATAATGCCATTATGAATTGGCCTTCATAGGTTTCAATTCAATTCAAAAGACTTTATTGTCGCAATTACATACGGTAAAACAAGAAATAACATTCAACATTACAACATAATATTTACGGTACATTGCGACAATGAGCATCTGATGCCATGCGGCAAATGTGACCTAATTTATTTACATTTCGTCATACAAAATAGCCTACAGAGCTACAGGTATATTTAGTCTAATTATGTTATTTCATAAGTCTAATTCTAAATCAAAATATAATGGATTGCTCAAATACAAACTATATATTAAGGCTTGGAACAGTGTGTGAAAAACGGAAGCTGAAGGCAAATGCGGGGAAGAACAATGTTATGGTCTTTGAAAGGGGTGCAGCCACAGAGTGTGAGGTGATGTTGAACGGAAATCAGGCTATGGAGATTGTCAGCTCATTTAAGTATTTCGGCAGTGTGTTGAGTAAAAATGGGAGTATGGATGAAGAAGTGCGGGGGAGGGTGCAACAGGGGAAGAAGGCAGGAACGCTGAAAGCAGGAACAAGAAATAGGGTGGTCAGCATGACAGTGTGGTAATCCCGACATTGACTTACGGGAGCGAAGCATGGACGTTGGTGAAGTGACTCATACCAAGAGTGAGAGGGGTGAAAATTAGTTACTTGAGAAGTGCGTGCGGAGTTACAAGGAGGGATAGACAGACGAATCAGGAAGTACGAGAGAGGTGTGGTGTGGATGTAGATGTGCTGGAAAGTGTGAAAAGGAACACTTCGAGATAGTTCGGCCACGTGGAACGTATGAGAAGCAAGAGAATGACTAAGAGAGTGTACGAGAATGAGGTGGAAGGACAGAGAGGGAGAAGAAGACCGAGTGAGAGGTGGAAGGATGGAGTTAAATAGTATGAGTGAAGGCAGTGCTGGATGGGAGGAGGGGCATCAACTGACTGGGGACAGAGGTGCATGGGGCCGTTTCGTTCGTGGCCACCCCTTCGCGGATCACGGCGTCCGGCGATAGATAAGCTATTCTGATTTCCAATATAAAGTCTGCCTTACTTATAATACTTAATCTATATATAAAATGTTATCAATAAAAGTAAGTCTGGAACTGCTTTGTGCGCAACGGTAAACTAACTGGTGAACTACATAAATACAGTTTATAAAGTTGTGTGTGTGTGTTTACTTAATTGTAGTTTACAGGAGTTGAGCAAAGCTCGTGTTGTCCTGTCTCTCCGTCTACTATCATGCAGCTTCACTTTGAAAATATGGATGTTTATCTCCTTTACCACCAAAATATTGCCACGCAACTTCAGCCCAATAAATGTACTGTAATTTCAATTATATGCAAATTATTCAAAACTATAATCTCCGATAAACTTTTATGTTATTTACGAAATAGTAGCCTTATTAATGATTACTAACATGGACTCAACAACTGTAAGTACCATACCGTACTAAGTTCTAACTAAAAGAGCAAACTAATTCATTACTTTCATTGGAAGTTAGTTTGAGCAAAAAATATATAAAAAATATTCTCATTTTATCCAATGCAATGGTCCTTCCTTTTTTAGAATAATGTGATCAGTAGTGGTCTTATTAATACATATAAGATATTAAACAACCGAAGAGAGTACACCGGAGAACTAAGCCGGTATCACACGAGCGATTTTTCCCTCAACATTTATCCTTAACACTGGTCTGGCAGCTTATGAGGTTAACATCTATAATATTGTTGCTACCAAAATGCATCTATCATCAGTCTAGTTTCCGATACCAGGTCAACAAATACGGAAAAACTCAATTTGTATGTCACGAATTTTCCCATGGATTTTATTTTTGGAATCTGTTAGTGTTCATTAATATACGGTATAGTGTTTGTATTTAGTTTCAAACTTCGGGAAAACCGTTTTCCCCATTATACAACGATCTTAAGACAAGCCGCCCGATAGTGGGGAGGGCTATGAAGGTCAGGGGAAATGAGGGGTTAAATGCGTAAAACGGGGACAATAACGTATTTTAGCAAAATTTGGCTCGTGTTTTAAGGTTTTGGAAAGGCATAGAACCCAAGAATTCGAAAACCCGAGCCAAGTTTTGGCAAAAGTTGGCTCGAATTTTGCGATATTTTATAGTTGAAAAACACAGTAACCTAATTTTGAGATTTGGCTCGTATTTGCACTATTTACAAACGCCTAAAACCCAATATATCGAAAATCCGAGCCACGCACTAGGTACTACGGACACATTGTAGTTCTTAGGTGAGGATTAGGCTTGTATCCAATGTACTAGGTCTATGTTACAGGATATTTATGATTTAAATAAGTGCTACGTTTTCGATCAATCTGGTTATATGGCTTTGCAATTTGGGAATCTTAAAACTCGCAAATTTCGAGCCAAGTTTTGGCAAAACTAGGCTCGGGTTTTCCAAAATTCGCCTTTTAGCGGCTTGCAATTTCGGGAAACATGAGCCAAATGTCCAAATTAGGTTACTGTAATTTTTTTACTCTTAAAACTCGCAAAATCCGAGCCATGTTTTGCCAAAACTTGGCTCGGGTTTCCCAAAATTCGGGTTTTAGGAGTTTGCAATTTCGGGAAACCTGAGCCAAATTTCGAATTTAGGTTACTGTAATTTTGTACTCTACAAACTCGCAAAATCCGAGCCAGCTTTGGCCAAAACTTGGCTAGGGTTTTCGAAACCTTGGGTTTTAGGCCTATCAAATACCTTAAACCCCGAGCCAAGTTTGGCTAAAATACGCTGTTATCGCCGATTTACGCATTTAACCCCTCATTTTCCCCGTACATCATATACAGTAATAGCCCTCCCCACTATCTTAAGGATCGTTGTATAATGGGAAAAACGTTTTTTCTGAGACTTGTAATTATTTCCAAACACTACATATTGATAAAAACTAACAGAGAACAATACACAAAATCCATGGGAAAATTAGTGACCATCTTAGTGACATTTTCCGATCCTTCAAATTAGCTACATCAATAGTACCGGTACCTTTACCTTGCGCACATGTGCAATGATCGAAAAGGCCTTTCCTTTCAGATCAAGTATATATTTATTTATTTATCTATCTATCTATCTATCTATCTATCTATCTATCTATCTGAGAGAGAAAGAGAGAGCGAGATAGGATAGGTAGTACTGTAGATATAATATTTTTCTTTTATTGTTTTTATTTTTTCAACAACATGGTTAAGCTGTGTAACAAAATGCCGAACAGTGTGGTAGAATGCCGCACGGCCCAGAGTTTCAAAGGGCACCACAGACAAATACCCAAATCCTCAAATCCCCAACTGGCTGACTGCATTCGTTCTTCAGTAATTCACTTTATTATAACTCCCACAGGAACTCATTCATTACCGGTACCCTTCATCAAGAGTCTTAAGGAGAGACGGTCGTTTTTATGGTCCCCTTTCTCCTTCGTGTTTAGTTCAATTATTTCTTAGATTTTTAGACGTTCGGCCCATTTGTTTGGCGATTTTAAGACCTTTCGTCCTATTTCGTTATAAATTTTAAGACCTATGGTGCCATTTAGTGTCTATTTTTTTTCTAGCGAGCGATAGCGAGCTTATATTTGTAAGAGGAACCGGCCTTTCGCAGGGGCATTTTTCTACCGAAAAATGTACATATATGTCTTGAGAGGGGGGGGGGGGGGGAGGGGTCTAGGGGATGTTTTTCATAGTTTGAGGGATGTCTAGCGAGGAAACTAAACATTTATGAATAAATGCATTTATAGGCCCAAAAAAAAAAAACAAAAAAAAAAAAAAAAAAAAAAAAAACAGTCAGTGTCCCCTTAATGTGTATCAGTGGATTTGTTGATGTTTCGGTAATTGTTTAGTGTATGGCCTCCTAAAGAAAATAGATTTTTGAGCACAGACTAAACCAAAAGTTCACTACTGTATTTACATAGCTGGTCATTAACCTAACCTAACCTGGGCATCCTGGGGGCTGCTGCCCCCAGACCCCCGCTGATCTTGGGTTGAAAAGTGATAAAAAACACATATCTCTTACCTCATTATTCAAAGTTTTGTATTTGGTTTAATATACACTTCCCAGGTCATTTGAACAGTTATATTGCTTCTATATATCATATAATACACCATAGAATACGTTTTTAATAACTAGAAAAAGAAGACTTCGATTAAACAATTACGGTTGTTTCTTTCAAGTTGCTGCTTTATGAGTGAATGGGGGGATGGAGGATGAAGTGCGGGAGAGGGTGCAACAGGGGAAGAAGGTTGTAGGAATGCCCAATACAGTGAAAATGAATAAAGTAGGCAGCATAGAAGTAAAGAAGTCATTACATGATAGAGTGTTATTTCCGACATTGACGTACGTGAGTGTAGCATGGATGTTGTTGAAGAGGCACAAACCAAGCAGAGGGGTGGAAATGAGGATACTTATAGGGAATAGGCTCGCACCCTTATGTTTTAGGTTTTGTTCTCCAGACTTTGAGAAATTAGTGTTTTCATGGTCGTAGTTATAATTCCAATGTGGGATACACGATGGGTTGAGGGGGTCCCCACCCAAAAAAAAAAACTAATTATTGAAATCGTCATCTATGTTGCCAGCAGGGGGTAAATGTCGATTATACTGCATAACGAAGGCGTTTGTAAACAGTGAGGATGTCCGAAAGAGCTCGGAGGTTGATTAGAATGGGCGTGTTTTCTATTATTATCGGGTTTTATAAAGGTGATCAAAATTATTCTCGGTCAATATACAGGAGGCGCTACAATATTGGTAAAAAATTAAGCTCAATAGCATGTGATTAAGCGATTTTTCTCCAAATTGTTGATGTAGGTGTCATTCCCGGGAAACTAACATAATACATATTATATGGATATTTACGTTTTAAGGGTTTGTTTACACTTCTTCTTTTTCGTCTTCATCTGGGAGACTTCTTTTTCGTGACTGTCAGTCAACAACTGAGACATCTGGTGGCGAATGCAATGAACTATACTGGTGGTGTCATAGCCAAAGTAATCACCCTACCTAATTCATGCCAAGAGTACTCGAGTTCACTGACACGTGATGTCTATCGACCAATCCGGTGATGCCATGATTTGGAAAACAGGTGGCCCAGGATATAAGCTGTCAGTTTGACTCTGGCCAGCTTGTGTAGAGGGTGTGAGCCGATCAAAGCTTTTTCCACCGTCTTTAAAAACACTGAGGCTGCTTAAGACCTTTTCGCCTTCCAATAAGTGTAAACTGTCCAAAGTGCAATAACCAGTGTTCCAAATACAGCTGGCGAGGACAGCTGGTTTTGAAATGCACATACACTTGTTTTACATGGAAAAATTCGAAACAAAAATCCACCAGCTGTTGACCAAGATGAGTGGTGATCGAGCCTCCAGCGGCCAGCCAGGCAGCCCAGTACCTCCTCTGTTCATTAAGGTTAGTTGGTTGGTTGGGACAACATAAAGGAGCCGGACCACAGCTAGCTAGGGAATCTTAATGGGTCATCGCAAAGTAACAAAGTAAAAGATTTTTTCGCATAGGATTAAACTGGCATGCAAGGGCTAGTTGGTTACCATACTGATGTTTTGGACCGACAGTTAGCCCATCGATCTTTTTAGGCCTAATAGGTCCGGTAGAGCATAGGCTATACATCATTGCTATATATGTCATTAAGAGCTGAAATTTATTATAAGGGAGAACAAAAATAAAATAAAATACATAGGCCTACTGTAAAACAATAAGTTTTTCAGCCAGTACCCAACCAGCGGAGGTGTGGGGGCGGCAGCCCCCAATAATACTAGGTTAGGTTAGGTAAGGTTGTAATGTTAGGCTAATGTTAACCCCATTCTTACTAGGTTAGGTTAGGTAAGGTTGTTAGGTTAGGCTAATGTTAACCCCATTCTTACTAGGTTAGGTTAGGTAAGGTTGTTAGGTTAGGCTAATGTTAACCCCATTCTTACTAGGTTAGGTAAGGTTGTTAGGTTAGGCTAATGTTAACCCCATTCTTACTAGGTTAGGTAAGGTTGTTAGGTTAGGCTAATGTTAACCCCATTCTTACTAGGTTAGGTTAGGTAAGGTTGTTAGGTTAGGCTAATGTTAACCCCATTCTTACTAGGTTAGGTAAGGTTGTTAGGTTAGGCTAATGTTAACCCCATTCTTACTAGGTTAGGTTAGGTAAGGTTGTTAGGTTAGGCTAATGTTAACCCCATTCTTACTAGGTTAGGTTAGGTAAGGTTGTTAGGTTAGGCTAATGTTAACCCCATTCTTACTAGGTTAGGTTAGGTAAGGTTGTTAGGTTAGGCTAATGTTAACCCCATTCTTACTAGGTTAGGTTAGGTAAGGTTGTTAGGTTAGGCTAATGTTAACTCCATTTTTACTTCGTTAGGTTAGGCTAATGTTAACCTTATGAAAACCCAAACAAAGATTTTATTAGGGTTACTGTGTAATTTTAACATGAACATTAGTCAAATCCGAGCCAAGTTTCGTCAAAACTTGGCTCGTGTTTTCTAAATGTCGGGTTATATGGGTATGGAAATTTACAAAACCCGAGCCAACATGCTAATAAGGTTACTGTGTTATTTTCATTTTTAAATTAGTTAAATCCGAGCCAAGTTTCGTCAAAACTTGGCTCGGGTTTTCAAAAAGTCGGGTTTTATGGGTCTGGAAATTGACAAAACCCGAGCCAATAATTTACCAAGGTTACTGTATTTTTTTCATTTTTACATTTGTTAAATCCGAGCCAAGTTTCGTCAAAACTTGGCTCGGGTTAAAAATCGGGTTTTATGGGTCTGGAAATTGAACAAACCCGAGCCAAATTTGGGTTACAAATGTGTATTATCGTGTTCTATAGTGTTCTATACGCTTTTTACCCCTCAATTTCCCTGATCTTCATAGCCCTCCCCACTATCGGGGGGCGTGTCTTTAGATTGATGGATAATGGGTAAATGCTTAATTCCCATTCAATGTCATCACTAGATACGACTAAAACACCAAAAACAAAATCAAAATACCAACAAAAATACCTGAAAAACACATTGTTGCGTCTCCTGTATATTAACCTTATTCTCCCACAGTGGATTATACAAGAGTACAGTATAAGGAGTCCATAGACCTACATCGTCCCTAATAAATTATGTATAATAAGGCTGCGAGCCTATTCCCTATAATTATCCTGTAAACTACCACATAGCATTCGTAAGCTGCCTTATATCGTCAAAATATAGCAAGAACATAATATAGCACAACGTCGCTGGTACTCAGAGGGTTAAAGCTCAATAATCTGCAACACTCCCGAGACTCGGCAGGACAATGACTAGAGTGATATTCGGGAAAGGAATTAGACGTACACAAACAGGACATTATTAATTCCATAATGTATAGCCTAGGCTAAATGCACAACTTGGTATGTTAGTGTGGATTTATTTCCTTTTACGGAATTTACAACTGAAATTAACTAATACATAATTATTTATATGTAAAACGTAAAACACAACATTGATTCTGTAGATAATTGCTCTGGGTATCTGCAAACATAATTATATTCAATACCGGTAATGTTTTTTTGTGAAATATATTGCTAGACCTACATAGGCTACCACGTAACAGTGAGGGTTCTAAAGGGTACTTACAGACGATCACTCATCCTCTGCATGTCCTGATTATAGTAAACACTGTCTCACTGAACACTTGTAAACGATAACACGAACGAGTGTGGTGAGAGAGTCGGAGGCCGGAGCGGCAAGCCACACAACCTTCCCCTCTCAACACAGGGGTTACACTGAGGCTCTAAGGCAGTGTCGCCAGTGTGTGACGCCAGCCAGCAGCCTAGGCAACTAGCGAGCGGTCAGCCACGTCCCCTTGACGAACATTTCTAGCTACCTTCTTAGAAAGTTAGAATTGTCCATCTTCCCCAGAAAATGTCCTGTATATTATAAAAGGCAGCCCACTTTACCAAACAGTAACGGGTTTTGTCCTGTAAAATGATCCTGTTTTCGCTAATAATAAGATGAAAATTCGCTGTATAGGCTAGGAATGTGCTTAGCTTTCCCTAAAATGAGGACATTTACCTATAATTGGCAACACTACATTGAGGTAGTTCGGCTGTTCATGATTCTGGATTCTGGACTCTGGAGCCAGGTAGAGAGAGACACACGCCTGCTGTCACAACCACTATCACTACTTCCCCTTCTCACTCACATCAAGATTCAAGGTGTTTTACTGGGATAATTTAGTGTCAAGACCGAAATAAATTATGGAAAGGAATACTAGGCCATTTGCCTAAAATTGCAGTGTTTTGATAATCTTCACTTCTAAAGATTTAAGGGGTGATTGTTAACTTTTTGGGCGATTTTTGCATGTATTCATTATTTGTTCTAGTTTCCTCCCTAGACCTCCATCAAATTACAAAAAAACATCCATTAGATCCCCCTTCTAGATTAATTTGTACATTTTTCGGTAGAAAAATGTTCCTGCCGAAGGCCGATTCTTCCAACATCACAGGCTCACTATAATTCGCCAGTGAAAAAATCAACACCTAAATAGCACGAAAGGTCTAAATATTGACGAAGAAATGGGGTGAAAGGTCTTAAAATCGACAAACTAATGAGGCAAACATCTTAACATCTGAAAACTAATGGGGCTAAACACGATGGGCAAAGTGATCCAGAAAACCGGCCCATCTCACCTTATGATGAACTAAAACGTAACTTTAACTGCGTACCGGTAAGCTTATTAAGGGAAAGGTAGTTGCTTGTTCTGGACCTCCTTCCCCCTCATGTTTAGCATTATAGTTTTGAGATTCTATAATGTTTGTTTCGTTAGTTTGGCGATTTTGAGACGTTTCGCCTAATTTCTTTGTCTATTTTAAGACCTTTCTTTCCATTTAGGTGTCGATATTTTCCTGGCGAGCGAGAGCGAACATGTAATTTTAGAAGGAACCGGCCTTAGGCCTGGACATTTTCTACTGAAAAATGTACAAATTTATCCTGAAAGCTGGTCTAGAGGGTATAATTTGAATCTTGAATGAGGTCTAGCGAGAACACTAAAAAACAAATTAATAAACAAATAAATAGACCAAAAAACAAGCACTACCCCCTTAATTAATGACTAAAAAAAGGTGAATCCAAGTTTGAGCTGGGACTTTCTTTCAGTTCAAAGGTTATTGGGCATTTTCTGGACCGCCTTCTCACTCATTTTCTGGACCGCCTTCTCACTCATTTTCTGGACCGCCTTCTCACTCATTTTCTGGACCGCCTTCTCACTCATTTTATGGACCGCCTTCTCACTCATTTTCTGGACCGCCTTCTCACTCATTTTCTGGACCGCCTTCTCACTCATTTTCTGGACCGTCTTTTCACTCATTTTCTGGACCGCCTTCTCACTCATTTTCTGGACCGCCTTCTCACTCATTTTCTGGACCGCCTTCTCACTCATTTTCTGGACCGCCTTCTCACTCATTTTCTGGACCGCCTTCTCACTCATTTTCTGGACCGCCTTCTCACTCATTTTCTGGACTGCCTTCTCACTCATTTTCTGGACCGCCTTCTCATTTTCTGGACCGCCTTCTCACTCATTTTCTGGACCGCCTTCTCACTCATTTTCTGGACCGTCTTCTCACTCATTTTCTGGACCGCCTTCTCACTCATTTTCTGGACCGCCTTCTCACTCATTTTCTGGACCGCCTTCTCACTCATTTTCTGGACCGCCTTCTCACTCATTTTCTGGACCGCCTTCTCACTCATTTTCTGGACCGCCTTCTCACTCATTTTCTGGACTGCCTTCTCACTCATTTTCTGGACCGCCTTCTCACTCATTTTCTGGACTGCCTTCTCACTCATTTTCTGGACCGCCTTCTCACTCATGTTTTCTGGACCGCCTTCTCACTCATATTTTCTGGACCGCCTTCTCACTCATTTTCTGGACCGCCTTCTCACTCATGTTTATTTTCTGGACCGCCTTCTCACTCATTTTCTGGACCGCCTTCTCACTCATTTTCTGGACCGCCTTCTCACTCATGTTTATCCTCACTAGTTTGGCGATTTTAAGATCTTTCGTACCATTTAGGTGTCGATATTTTCATGGCGAGCGATTGCCTGAATCTTAAATTTAGAGGGTATTTTTCTACCTAAAAATGCACAGATTTATCTCGAAGGGGTGTCTTAAGGGGAGGTATTTAGTTTGTTCCCTAGACTTCCATCAAGCTTAAAATTACACCCCCTCGAGTCCCTTTCAAGATAAATTAAAAACATTTTTCGGTAGAAAAATTTCCCGGTCGAAGGCCGTTTCCTCTTAAATTACAGGCTCGCTAACGCTCGCCAGGATAAAATTGACACCTGAATGGCACGAAAGGTCTTAATATGGGGTGAAAGTTCTTAAAATCGCTAAACTAATGGGGCAAACGTTTTATAATATCAAAAGCAATGGGGCTAAACATGAGGGAGAAAGGGGTCAAGAAAAAATCCCTGGAGTGGAGATCTCCCCTTTAACGAAGGTCTAGGGAGGAAATTAAAAACATAATAACAAATAAACACATATACAAATAAATATATATATATATACAAATATATACGAATCTCCCCTTAACCCCTTCAGTACGGGTGCCGTCCTTTTAACTGTATTCTGGCTACTATTAGACGATTGTATTCAGTTTCAAAAGTGCCTCCAGCAATGAACAGGCTTCAAACTATCTCCCTTACCCTTGTTTACTACCACAGATCCTTCTTAAACTGCACACAATCCTCTAAATATAGCTAAAATATAATTGAAAAGACGTCGCCGGTACAGAAGGGGTTAAGAAGGTGTCAAGTGAGCGATGGTCAACCTTTCTGTCAATATTTCTGGAATCTTTTGCACTGGTATCGGACACTATACTCTGTTTCTGTTCAACTGACGGTAAGTTGCAAAGTTCCCATCAAGATTGTGTAGTGAAATATAGTGCTACTCATACCAACTGTGTAGTGAAATATAGTGCTACTCATACCAACTTGTTGTTAACATGATGCTGAGATATAGTAGATTCATACTTTTCCATGAAACATCGATAAAATAGCTGCTAAAGGATTCAATTTTTCGCCAGCTGAAAATAAACCGAATATAGACTGAAGATTTATTAACCAAAACCGTACCGGCGACGTCTTTTTAATTATAGTCTATGTATAATTAAACAATAGTGTGCAGCTTAGGAAGGATCTGTGGTAGTAGAAGAGGTTAAGTGAGATAGTTCGAAGCCTGTTAATTTATCGAGCCCCTTTTTAAACTTAATACAATTGTCTAATAGTAGCCAGAATGAAGTTAAAATTACGTTACCGGTATTGAAAGGGTTAACCCCTTCTGTACCAGCGGCGTCCTTTTCATTTTATTCTGGCTACTATTAGATGCATTTATTCAATTTAAAAAGGGCTTCCAGCAATTAATAGGCTTCCAATTAACTCACCTATCCGTTTCTACTACCACAGATCCCTCGTAAAGTACACAACATCGTCTAAATATAGCCACAATAAAACCACAAGGACGTCGTCGATATTGAATAGGTTAAGATAGATGACACAACAGTATTACCTCCTAAGCTGCCAGACCAGTGTTGAGGAAAGTGTTGAAGTAATAAACGCGTGTGTGTTAGCGCCTTTACTTGCTCCTTCCCGCACTTGGTCACTTATTAAGGGGGTAGTGGTTATTTTGGGGTCTATTTGTTTATATATATATATATATATATATATATATATTATTATAGTTTCCTCGCTAGACCTCCATCATGCTTAAAATAAATATATGTACCCCATCGACCTCCTCCAAGATTAATTTGTATATTTTCGGTAGAATTTTTTTTCACCCGAAGGCTGGTTCCTCTCAGAATTACAGGCTCGCTATCGCTCGCCAGGAAAACATCGACACCTAAATGACATAAAGGTCTTTATATTGACAACAAAAATGGAGCAAAAGGTCTTAAAATCGCCAAACTAACAGGACAAACGCCTTAAAATCTCGATGCTAATAGGACTAAACATGCGGGTGAAAATGTAACTACCCGGTACCTATTTTCGTCAATTTGTACGGGCAATTGTAGTCTGGCATCTTCAAAATTCAAGTTATATATAAAATCCGCCACCTCGCATAATCTACCTTCAGCATCTGACGGTAAATTGAACCCCTTAGCAGCTACTTTCTCGGTACTTAACCCTTTGATTACCAGCGACGTTTGTTATATTTTATTCTAGCTATATGTAAACGATATTATGCAGTTAAGGAAGGATCTGTGGTAGTTAAAAGGGTGGGTTGAGATAGTTGGAAGGCTTATTATTGCTAGTGGTCCTTCCTAAGCTGAATAAAATCGCCTAACAGCTGCCAGCATATGATAAAGAGGGCGTCCCTGGTACTGTATGGGTTAATGGAAAAATATGAAACTACTATGTCTCTGTATCATACTAAGACCAAGATTACATAATTAGCGCCCTGTTTCACTACAAAATCTTCAAAATAACTGAGAAATCCTGATGGGAACTTTACAATTTACCGTCAGTTGAAAAGAAACCGAGTATAGTTTCTGATTCCAAGGTGAAGGAGCCTCAAAATATTACGAGAAAATCTTGCTCATCTAAAATTTCCGGTAAAAGCGTTCGTGTGACACTGGCTTAAGGGGAGATGAGCTGGTTTTATGGTCTATTTATTCAGTTATTCATTAATTATTTAATTTCCTCGCTATACCTCCATCAACCTTTAAAAAAACACCCCCTAGATCCCCCTTCAAGATAATGTGTAAATTTTTCGGTAGAAAAATGTCCCGGCCTAAGGCCGGTTCCTCTTAATATTACAGGCTCGCTATCGCTCGCCAGGAAAAAAAATTGACCGGTAAATGGCACGAAAGGTCTTAAAATTGAAAACGAAATGGGGTGAAAGGTATTAAATTCGCCAAACTAATGTGCCGAACGTCTTAAAATGTCAAAACTAATGGGGCTAAACAAGAGGGAGAAAGTGGTCCATAAAACCGGCCCATCTCCCCTTAAAGTGACATGGTTCGATTTTCTGGCCACCCCTTCTTCCTCATAACAAGCCTTATTAATTTTCAGATTTTAAGACGTTTGGCCCTTTAGTTTGTCAATTTTAAGACCTTTCACTCCATAGCTTTGTCAATATTAAGACCTTTCGTACAACATTAATTAGGCGTCGAGTTTTTTTCCCTGGCGAGCGATAGCAAGCTTGTAATATAGTGGTAACCGGTCTTCGGTCGGGAAATTTTTCTATCGAAAAATGTACAAATTTATCTCTGGGGGTGTTTTTTAAAGCTTGATGGAGGTATAGGGAGGAAATTTAAAAAAAAAAAAAATAATAATAAAAACATTAATAAATATGCAAACAAATACGCCATTCTCCCCTTATGGGGGGAGGGTTCGTTTTTCAGGACTCCTTTCTCCATCGTGTTTGGCCACATTATTTCTCAGATTTAAAAACGTTTGGCCCATTAATTTGGCTATTTTAACACCTTTCGCCTTATTTCGTGGTCAAATTTATGATTGTTCGTGCCATTTAATTTATGAAATTTATGATTGTTCGTGCCATTTAAGTGTAAAAACAAATTCCTGGTAAGCGAAAGCGAACTTTTAATATAGTGGTAATCGGCCTTCGGTCGGAACAAATTTCTATCGATTTTTTTTTATTTTTTGTTAAGCTTGATGGAGGTCTTGGGAGGAAACTAAAAACAATTATTAATTAGTTTAATAAATAAGCAAATAAATACACCCATCTCCCCTTAAGTAATCATGGTCTAATACCGGTTATTTATATTTCGAACCTCGAAACCACGAAGATGTGATATTTTCGCGGTTTCGAGGTTCGAACTTGTGGGTTTGTTCTCAGATGTTGGTCCCTTACTGCAAAGTTCCATTTTCGTGTCCAGTCCAGGTCTAATGTAGTCTATGGTAATAATAAGGATAATAGTAATAATCGAATGGTTACTTATATACTCCTTCGATCAACCAGGGACCATTACCCATCTCCCTTGCTCAAGGGGAGACATTAACCGCCGGCTATATCCCAGATAAACTTTTCAACCTGAGCGGAGATTGACCGCGAGCCTGCAGGATGGGAAGCAGAGACATTATCAACTGAGCCAGCTGGCAGGATATTTATTTTTTAAGTGGGTTCCGAAGGTAATTTTTGAGGCCAAATCAAGTCTAAAGATAACTAAAAACAAAGTTCGGAAATAAATCGTTAATCGTCGGACCAGCAAACACAAATATTACCATAGCGAGAAAGGCACCTGAATTATTAATGAACACCATTCATACGGATACAAAAAGAAAAACATAATTGTTTTAAACGTTGACGTATAAATGATCTCCAATTAGCTACCACCAAGCGATTTTATTCAAATTATGAAACATACCTAGCAGTCAAACTCCCATTAACATTATTGTATTCCCATGAGTTTTATTTATTTTGTACTTGCTACCGTTATACGAATTTATTTATTTCAAAAAGACAAACGTAAAAAATAAAAATAACACAAATGAGAGAAAGGACTGCAAGCTTCAAGATAATGCAATGGTTTCGTGCGAGTCTTTAGGAGTGCATGGTTTTGAAAGTCACCGAGATTTGATTGGTGGTAGTGTATACGGGAGAGGCAAAGGGGGGGGGGGGGGGTAGTATTGGATGGAAAGGTAATAGAGTAAATGGTGATCGGAGGGAAGGAAGGAAAGAGGGGTGAGGGCATGGAGGTATAGAGGTCCATGGGTGAGGGTGTTTGTCAGGTATATGTGTGTGTGTGTGTGATTTCCCCCAGGGCTCATTGTCTTAGGTGGGCGTGTGTGTGTGTGTGTGTGTGAGAGAGAGAGCATGTGTGTAACGTATGTCGGAGATAAAATATATATACAGTACATTGGGAGGGTTTCATTATAGGACATACAAAATTGACCTTAGTCATAAAACTAATGATTTAACGAAATTCCTGCAAAGGGGAAGTAGTTCTAATTCAATTCAGCATTTAAGTCAATTTATTTCGTAGTTTAACATTATATTCCATTATAATATAGGATTTTTGACACAGTTATGATTAGGACGTTTAGTCTTTTATCGAATAATTGCATACCCTAATATATTTTTTATTAATTTCTCCACAACACCATTAAACACCTCCAACGAAATTAATGCAAGAATATATGTGATCCACCAGGATTTGAACCCGGGTTATCACACACAGATTTGTAGACACCTTAACCATTACACCACCAAGACGGTTAAAGGTTTATGCTCACGCCTACGACTTATTATCCATTCTCGAATACTGGATATTAATATAATCATGTTTATAATCCCACCGCACTATGATAGCCTAATGTTTAAGTGAGAGGAAAGAATATTCATGGGGCACAGGTCATATAGAACGGCCTCGCTACGAAATATCCCTGAACCTACTGATAATCTATTTTGTATTAATTTCACCACAACACCAAACACCTCCAACTAAATTAATGAAAGCATACATGTGATCCATCAGGATTCGCAGACAATACAAATAATATCTAATGACAGTGTAGGGCATGTCGGGAGATAGCCTATCAGAGAGGTATTCTGACCAGGATTCGAACCCACTCACTCCAGGTATATTTGAGAGTTGAGCATCCGCTCATGGCCGAGTAGTTACGGTACCCAACCCTCACTTATATATCTGGAGTGAGTAGGTTCGAATCATGGTCAGGATACCTCTCTCCCAATACAATAATGTTTTAACATGTTGCTCTGACTCATGATTGTGTAGCCGTGACATTCTTGATCATATGCTGACAGTATTTTATTCATTCAAATAAACATCATATACATAAATAATACGAACGTGACCGAAACAAAATATGGTTTGTTTTGTTTTTAATTGAACCGTCACCCATCAAACATGCAGTACAGGCACAGCGACAGGTAAACCCACACTATAGTCTATTTTGTCCAGCTCATGGTGGGTCCTACATTGAATTTCATATAAACTTATTTCTTGACACTTAATGGAAATCTATGAATCTACTGTTTCTCTGTGTCATAATGATGCCAAGCGTTCATAATTAACAACACATTTCGCTACAAAATATGCATAGTAGCGGAGTAATCAAGACGAAGACAGCAATTTACCGTCAGCCGAAAAATAAAACGGAGTATAACATCGGGCAGTTATTTAAGTATATATTAAACTCTTATTATTATTATTAATATTATTATTATTATTATTATTATAAAACAAAAATATTATTACCGGTATTCACTTATTATTATTAACTATTATTTTTGCGCCAGTAGGATAAGATTACTGTGAAAAAGGAAGTGCGTGGGCCTTAAAGGGTGATGGGCTGGTTTTTGTGTCCCCATTTTTCCACATGTTTAGCCCCATTGGTTTTTATATTTTAAGACGTTCGGCCCTTTAGTTTGGCGATTTTAAGATCTTTCGCCCCATTTCTTTGTCAATATTGAGATGTTGTGATGACGGCATGACATCACTAACGTGGTATGTTTCAATAAGGTGTCACCAACAAAACAGATTACTGTTTTGTTTCACCTTGCGGAATATTAAATCATTAACCCCTTCTGTACCGGCAACGTCCTTTTAACTTTATTCTGGCTACTATTAGACGATTTCATTCAGTTTAGAAAGAGCTTCCAGCCATTAACAGGATTCGAACTATCACACGTAACCTTTTTTACTACCACAGATCCTTCATATGAACTGCACAAAATCGTCTAAATATAGTAGCCAGAATACAATAAATAAGACATCGTTGGTACAAAAAGGGTTAATCATTGTGTTTATTGACAAATATGAAACTATAATGCATCTGTCTCATATCAAAACAAAGTTATTACAAATAACAGCAGATTTAGCACAAACATCTTAACGATTGCTGAGTTAGAAGGGAGTAGGTGAGATTTTACTGGAGTAGTCGCTTTTTCCGGACCCCCTTCTTCCTCATGTTTAGGATATTAGTTCTGAGATTTTCTGTTAGTTTGGTGAGTTTAAAACCTTTCGCCTCATTTCTTTGTCAATTTTAAGACCTTTCGTGCCATTTAGATGTCGATTTTTTCCTGGCGAGCCAAAGCGAGCCTGTTATTAAAAAAGGAACCGGCCTTCGGCCGGAACATTTGTCTACCGGAAAATTTAAAACTTTATCTTGAAGAGGGGTCTAGGGGGTGTTTTTCTAAGTTTGAGGGAGGTCTAGCGAGGACACTAAAAAATAAATTAATAACTGAATTAACAGACCAACAAACAGCTGATAGCCCCTCAAAAGAACACGACTGGATTGCGGAAATAATGAAGTAACCACAACATTAATCAAGGGAGCCCACCTCGCTTGTTTTCTCTTTCTCTCCCTCTCTCTTTGGCTTGTATCCATTCGGCCCAATTCAGCCTACTGTTTTAAGACGTTTACCCCCATCCAGGTGTCAATATTTTCCTGGCGAGCGGTAGCAAGCCAGCATATATATATTTTTGTTTTGACAGCAAAATAAATTTGTACATTTTCCGATAGAAAAATTTCTCCGGCGAAGCCGGATTTCTCCATACAATGCTGGCTCGCTATCGCTCGCCAGGAAAAAAATCGACACCTGGATGGGGATAAAAGTCTTAAAACAATTGGCTGAATGGGGCTGAATGGATACAAGCCAGGGAAAGAGAGAAAAGGCGATAAAAAAAAAAAAAAGCCGGTGACCCCCTTTACCCATTCCGTACCGGTCACGTCCTTTCCATTATATTTTGGCAACCATTACACGATTGTATTAAGCTTAGGAAGGACCTCTACCAAATTAAAGGCTACACACTACTTCACTTAACCCTTCTTACTACCACAGATCCTGCACAAAATCGTCTGACCGTTTGTTTGGTCTATTAATTCATATATTCATATGTGTTTTTAGTTTCCTCCCTAGACCTCCAAATAGCTTAGAAAAACACCCCCTATTCCCCCCCCCCCCCCTTTCAAGATAAATGTGTATATTTTTCGGAAGGAAAATTTCCCAGCCGAAGGCCGGTTCCTCTTAAAATTGCAGGCTCGCTATCGCTCGCCAGGAAATAATCAACACCTAAGAATGGGAGAAGGGGGTCCAGAAAAGCGGTCTACCTCCCCTTAGTATAGCTAGAAGAAAACGAAAAAGATGTCACCGGTACAGAAAGGGTTAACCTATCCAGTACCGGTCATGTCCTTGCAAATCTAATCGGGTAACTATGACACGCTTGTATGCAGCTTAGGAAGGACGTCTACCAATAAAAAGGCTACAGACTGTCTCAATACATGCTTCCAGATACCATATATCTTTCCTGAACTTAGTAAAATAGAGATAATAGAGATGAAATATAAAGACGTTGCGGTACAGTAAGGGTTGAAACATTAATTATAATAATATAAATATAAATACGTTGCGGTACAGTAAGGGTTGAAACATTAATATAAAGACGTTGCGGTACAGTAAGGGTTGAAACATTAATATAAAGACGTTGCGGTACAGTAAGGGTTGAAACATTAATATAAAGACGTTGCGGTACAGTAAGGGTTGAAACATTAATATAAAGACGTTGCGGTACAGTAAGGGTTGAAACATTAATATAAAGACGTTGCGGTACAGTAAGGGTTGAAACATTAATATAAAGACGTTGCGGTACAGTAAGGGTTGAAACATTAATTCAATAATTTCAGGGCCTCGAAACAGTTATGACCTATTGAGATGGCTACAGTATATATATTATATATATATATATGTATATATATATATATATTATATATATAGGTATATATATATACTAGCAGGGGTACCCGGCAAATCACCATAATCACCATCACTACTACCACCATTACTACTACCATAATCACCATCATCAATCACTACTACCACAATCATCACAATACTACTACTACCATAATCACCGGCCTCGACCTCCCTGTGCCTCATTAAACGGCGACCTCGATTTCGGCCGCTAAATGGCCTCCGATTTTGGATCTGACCTCATCCGTACCCCCATTTTGGGGGGCTGCGAACAACTTTCGTTCCATACACCTTTTCGATTGGAGGCCTCCTTCTGCCCCAAACGGCCATTTTTTTCGATTTGTTTTCGCTCCGGTATACTACATAAGTTCTGCCGAAAATTTTATTAAACAAAAGTGTCTCTGATTTCCACTAAACTCGCCTATAACCATCTCCAAAGCCTGGGCTTTCCAACGGAGCCCCACACTGCCACCTGGCACCAAAACTGTGGGAGGAGTTTAGTAACATAGGTCGGGTAGTCGGGTAACTGACAGACAAACATTGACCTTTATTTATTAAGATACCAGTTGTTGTTGTTGTTGTTGTTGTTCCCCAAGCTGCCTGGCCGAACAGCTCCAAGGCCCCAAGCAATTCCAAGGCCATAACCGAGCGCCCCCACAGAACCCTCCCTGCCGACCAAAATAAAGCCTGGGTGACCGAAGCCACTCCATGGCGGGGAGCTGAGGAGGGTGCGGAAACTCCCGGGAAACCAAAGCCCCACCCAGGGCCCTGTGCCCCTCAGCAATTATGAAGAGAAAGTTGAGGGGCAAGGGAAAAATGTGACGCTTTGGCTTCCAATCTTGGTAGATTGGGAGGTCAATCCACGGAAGAGACGCCGTCACTTGAGATCTAGAAAATATATAAGTTAAAGGAACAGTCAGAGTAAGCTATGGGTATGGCAGAGATAGCTCAGCTCTCACTCTGATAGACCAGCCCAGCACCACATGACTAAAACCCAATCCTCTCAGCATCAGCTAGATTAGAAAGCCGCCTTTGGCGGGGGATAGCTCCCCTATTTCAACCCTTTTCGGGGTTGGGCACCCGCCTATTAAGATACCGGTAAATATATATATATATAAGCATTTGTTCTCTTAATTTCGAACATTCATACACACATACTTGCATATTCATCAATGCAATTGCAAACCTAATATCGAACGTCAGTGGTAATCATGCTGATTATTGCATGGAAAATTAACATTATTCACTGAAAAAGGGACGGAGGTGAGAGAGGGATAGTAACCATTGACAACGATGCTTACATCGTTGTCAATTTTCATTGCTAGGATGTAACTAGATCATACCACCAGATTGATATTCTAATTTAACAATACACATTCAAAATTCTGTTGTCTGCTGCCTTTGACTAGGACTGCCATGACTGTAGCAAACCACTGTTGAAGACATTATTCGATATGTTATTGGTGATTATTAATTGTTAGTGTTCCATCATGATACTATGAATTAGTCAAACCTGCCATAGTTTCATTTCCTCACTAATGAGCCAACTGCAGACAAGAGTTATTCAGAATATTTTGATTGAATACTGACGATGGATAGCTTCCTGCTAATTTGTCAGTGCTTATTCCGAACACCCTGTGTATCACCTTAAGGGGGCCCACCTCGTTTTTTTATTCTTGCTTTCTTTCTACCCCTCTCTCTTGGTTGTATCCATTCGGCCCCATTCAGCCTACTGTTTTAAGACGTTTATCCCCATCTAGGCGTCAATTTTTTCCTGGCGAGCGGTAGCGAACCAGCATATTTGTTTTAAATATTTTGACAGCAGGCTAAATTTGTAAATGTTTCTATAGCAAAATGTCTCCGGCGAAGCCCGATTTCTCCATACAATGCTGGCAATACCGGAGAAAGAGAAAAAAAGGAGACAAAAAACAGGGCACCCCCTTAACATCCAAATATGGTAAGCTCGGGGTGGAAAGCCTGCTACGAAATACTTTCAATATTAAATCGATGACTATCGGTATTTAATAATCGATGACTATCGGTATTTAATATTTTAGCTACTTTGTACCAATAACAAATATGTACCCCTTCATTCGCCATCACATTTTTGGCCATGAAACACATTATCACTGCTTCCTTCGTCCTATTAGTGGAAACATGAAAATATGTTTATCTAGTGGCTCAACATAAAACACCTTCATTATATCCCATATCTCTCTCGTGTACTGTGACTGTTTGTTATTACCTTTCTTCCCTTATATTCTGAAAGTATGAAGGGGGGATGGGCGTATTTATTTCCTCATATATACTGTATATATATATTTTTGTTTTACTTTTATAAACGAAATGAGAGCAATTGGACGAGAGTTGGAAGGTTGAGAGCGGTCACCCTTCTTTGGGACAGATTGAATGAGAGCAAACTTCCAGCAAGAAGGGAAGACTTTAGAGGAGAAACAGAGACCGAAGAGTTTGCCTAGGCAGGGAGTCCGCACGGAAGCACAGTTTTTGAGTACAACAGGAGGAACACCGTCCAGACCGTACACCTTCTTAGTATTAAGCCCAGAGAGGGTAGACAGTACATCTTTAGAAGACATTAGGATATTTGGCATAAGTAGGATAGCTGGTTATGGACAGGGAGGAATAGCACCGGAATCATCCAAAGTGGAGCTTTTAGCTAAAGTGTTAGCGAAGAGTTCAGCTTTGTCAGAGGAAGAAGTAACGATATTGCCGTCAGAGTGGAAAACAGGAGGGATAGACGAAGAAGAAAAATTGTTGGAGAGGTTTTTGGCTAGATGTCAGAAGGCTTGGGAAGAGCTAGAGTTGGATAGTTCTGTGCATTTATTATTGATGAAAGAATGTTTGTCGAGTTGAAGAACAGATTTGGCTCGATTCTGGGCAGAAACATTGGAAGTATGAGATTCTTGAGCTTGGAGGCAATGTTACCATTTGTATGCTTCCTCCTTATTGCGGACATCAGTAGATAAAGCGTGAGTAAACCAAAACAAAATTGCATTAGACTGAGAGAGAAAATGGAATGTATGCTTCCATGCCCGAGAGGATTACCTCAGTAATGCATTCAGCACTCTCCGAGGGTCCTTGGCCACGGAAGCAAAAGTCATTCCATGGGAAATCAAAGAAGTACTGCCAAAGAGCCTCCCATTCGGCAGCGCCAAAGTGCCACAAGCGCCGCTGGCTGGTAGGATCGGAAGGCCGTACCGGAGAGATAGGACAGGTGACAGAGATAAGTTTATAATCGGAGGAGCTGAAAGGAGAGAACAAATTTACAGTATCAGCAGAAGGGTTAGAGGTTAGAAATAAGTCAAGAATGTTGGGCGATCTCCGAAGTGATCCGGGATACGGGTTGGTTGCTGGACTAACTGCTCTAGGTGATTTAGGATAGAAAAGATGTAGGCTTGTTCACCACGTTGGTCAGTGGAAAGAGAGGAGAGCCATAGGCGGTGGTGAACATTGAACTCTCCTAGGATGGAGATTTCTGCAGGAGAGATGGATAGAATGTGTTCCACTTTAAAAGTTAGATGAATTTTGGATAATCAGTAGAATTAGGGGAAAGATAATCTATCTATCTATTGCCTGATGCCGTGATCCCCGAAGGGGTGGCCACAAACGAACCGCCCCCATGCACCTCTGTCCCCAGTCAGTCGATGCCCCTCCCCCCAACCAGCACTGCCTTCGTTCATATACTTCCTCACTCCATCCTTCCACCTCTCCCTCTCTGTCCTTCCACCTCGCTCTCGTACACCCTCTTAGTCATTCTCTCGCTTTCCATACGTTCCATATAGCCGAACCATCTCAAGTTGTTCCTTTTCACACTTTCCAGCACATCTACCTCCATACCACACCTCCTTCTTACTTCTTCATTAGTCTGTCTATCCCTCCATGTAACTCCGCACGCACTTCTTAAGTAATTCATTTCCACTGCTCTGACTCTTGGTCTGAGTCTCTCAACGTCCATGCTTCGCTTCCGTAAGTCAGTGTCGGGATTACCACAGTGTCATGCAAGGACTTCTTTACTTCCATACTGACCACCCTATTTCTTGTTACTGCTTTCAGCGTTCCTACAACCCTCTTCCCCTGTTGTACCCTCTCCCGCACTTCTTCATCCATAGTCCCATCTTTTCTCAACACACTGCCCAGATACTTAAAAGAGTTGACGACCTCCATAGCCTGACCGTTCAACATCACCTCACACTCTGTGACTTCACCCCTTTCGAAGACCATAACCTTGCTCTTCCCCGCATTTACCTTCAAATTCCGTTTTTCGCACACTGTTCCAAACTCATTTACCAAACCCTGCAGCTCCCATTCATTATCGCTCATCAGAACTGTATCATCCACAAACAGCAGTATAGGCAGCTTCCACTGATTTCCCTCCCTTTTCAGCGATACACCAACATCCACTGGGAAAGATAAACAGTGCAGAAATATTTAGTTTGAGAGTGACAAGAAAGCATTAGCCAGAGAGTTGAGAATGCAGAAGAATCAAAGTTGGGAACACGAGAGAAAGCAAGATTGTTGCGTACATATACGCATTATCCACCTTTGGCTTGAAACTGAGGATAGAGATAGTAGGAAAATACAGAGAAGGGTTTGCTGCGATACGTTGTCAATAAAGTGTTCCTCCTCACATGGTGTATATATTCAAAACAATAATAAACGAGCATATCTAATCTGAACAATGTAAACAGACCGGGAAGAAGCTGCAGAGTGATATAGATTATATTCTGGTCCCCCTTCTTCCTCATGCTTAGCATATTAGTTTTGATATATAAAGACGTTCGTTCCGTTATTTTGTCGATTTTTTAGACCTTTTGCCACATTCTTTGTAAATATTAAAACCTTTCCTGTCATTTAGGTATTGATTTGTTCCTGGCGAGCGATAGCGAGCCAGTTTTTTTAGAAGGAAGCGGCCTTCGGACGGGACATTTTTCTATCAAAAAATGTACAAAAATGTATCTTGAAAGGAGATCTAGGGGGTGTTTTTTTTAAGATTGATGCAGGTCTAGCGAAGAAACTAAAAAATATAGTTCAGAAATATTTACCTGTATATATATATACAGTATATATATAGAGACAGACAGAAAAATATGCACTATCCCCTTAAATGAAGTGGGGATAGCTAAAATAAAATATGAAAGTCGTTTGATTGAAGGGGTTGAATGAACTACAATGAATAGAAAACAATAAAATGATACTTGGAAATACAGACTCAAAGGGTAAGATATATGACGAGGAGGAGGATGTAGGATGTGTGCTGCAGAGACGAGGGAGCTGATGCAAAGTGTATATATTGTTAAAATAAACAGAGGGAGTTTGTGTTATGGCAGAGAGAGAGAGAGAGCGAGAGAGAGACTAGGCTTTGAAACAGGCAATTTGTTAGGTCAAATTCTTTTAGCTTGTAAAATGTCTAAAGAGACTAAGATTATGAAATTTACAAAATACATATATACAGTAGGCTATATAAATTAATAAATAAATATACAGAGAGAGAGAGAGAGAGAGAGAGAGAGAGACAGAGAGAGAAACAGACAGACAGACAGACAGACAGACAGAGAGAGAGAGCAACCGTTGTAACCTGAATAACCTGAATATGACATATGTACATTGGTCACTGAATCGAATTGTAAAAACGACACCAGTATAGCAGCCCGAAATAAAAACGTACTGGCTATCTGAAAGTAGGCTATGGGACGATAAATGCTTAAGACATTTTGAGTTAAGAATAGTTTCACAATATTTAGAGATGTAAGAAATGAGATCAATTGGACGATAGTTGGAGAGCGGTCACCCTTCTTTGGGACAGGTTGAAAAAGAGCAAGCTTCCAGCATGAAGGAAAGACGTTAGAGGATAGTCATAGATGAAAGAGTTTGCCTTGGCAGGGAGTAAGCACGGAAGAACAGTTTTTGAGTACAACATGAGGAACGCCATCCGGTCCTTACGCCTTCTTAGTATTAAGTCCAGAGAGGACCGAGAGGACATGAGTTCTTTAGAAGAGATTATGATATTAGGCTAAGTAAGTGAGAGAGGGGGGTGGAGAGAGAGTAATAGCACTGGAATCATCCAAGGTGGAGTTTTTAGAAAAAGTTTGAGCATAGAGTTCAGCTTTGTCAGAGGAAAAGGTGACGGTGGTACCGTCAGAATAGAAGAGGGGAGGAAAAGACGAGGAAGTGAAGTTGTTGGAGAGGTTTTTTGGCTAGATGCCAAAAAGTTTTGGAAGAGCTAGAGTTGGGAAGTTCAGAGCATTTGTTATTGATGAAAGAGTTTTTAACGAGTCGAAGAACAGATTTGGCTTGATTCTGGTCAAAGACATATAAAGTACGGGATTCTTGAGTTTGAAGGCGACGGTACCGTTTGAATGCTACCCCCTTATTGCGAACAGCAGTAGAACAAGCGTGAGGAAACCAAGATTTTTGAGGGTTAGTCTACGAGAAAGAGAATGGGATGTATGCTTCCAAAAGAATTACCTCAGTAATGCGCTCGGCACTCTCTGATGGTTCCTGGCCACTAAAGCAAACATCATTCCATGAGAAATCAAAGAAGTAATGCCGAAGACCCTCCCAGTCAACAGTGCCAAAGTGCCACATGCGCCGCAGGCTGGGGGGGTCAGAAGACCGTACTGGAGACATGACAGGTGACAGAGATAAAGTTATGATCGGAGGAGCCCAACGAAGAGAGAAGGTTTACAGTATAAGCAAAAGGATTAAAGGTTAGAAATAAGTCAAGGATGTCTTGAACCCATCTCCAGAGCAGTCCGGGATACGAGTGGGGTGTTGAACTAACTGTTTTAGGTCATTTAGGATAGAAAATGTGTAGGCTTGTTCACCAGGTTGGTCAGTGAAAAGAGAGGAGAGCCATTGGTGGTGGTGAACATTGAAACCTCCTAAGATGGAGATTTGAGAGAAGGGAGAGATGGATAGAATGTGTTCCACTTTAGAAGTAAGGTAGTCAAAGAATTTTGGAAAGTCAGTAGAATTATGGGAGAGATAAAAACGCAGATATAGTTAGTGAGAGAGTGACAAGATAACTTAAGCCATATAGTCGAGAATTCTGATACATATAATTATTCACATATAGATCAAAGTAATTCGTAGGAATAGAGTCTAGCAGTCATTTCATAGTTTCAGGAGCTTTATAAAAACAGTTTGTATAGGATAAGAGGAAAAGCAACGTCTTGAGATAACTATACATTGCATTCTTTCTTTCTCCTCTCTCTCTCTCTCTCTCTGGCAGGTAGAAGCCATAGAACGATGTGTATCATCCTTTACTGTCCTTTCGGTATAAGAAAGGCTTTAGGGAGAGTGAGAGAGAGAAAGAGAGAGAGACTTACTGCACAATTCCTGTATTCTTTACGAGACACTCCGAACTTACATCTACAAGTAGTATACAATGCTGGGACGGAAACCACGACAAAGAGAGAACAAAGGTCTTCATATTCCACATAAAGGCAAACGAAAGCCAATCGAGAGTAAGATAAATGTTACAAAACAAAAACAGTAAAATTCATATTATCACTAACCCAATAATTAACTCGGGAACGGCACCGAGACTCTTAAGAGGTTTTGGTGGCGAAAGGCGACAGGACTTAAGATCCAAGGCCTAAACAAAAAATGTTTAAAAGATCCCAATAGTACCAAAACAAAGGAATATGTGATTAGGTGAGATAATTTCCCTCCATACCTCCTATCACTCCTCCAAATGTGTCAAAACACCCTCCTTCCCCCCACTTCAATTATTAACTATTTTTCCTCTTATTACCTTGTTTATCGGTTTATTTATTGCGCCAATATCGACCGGTTCCAAGGTCGTCTACCGCGCATATAGAGAGGGTGGGAAGAGAAAGAAAGCAAGACTGAGGGCTCAGTCTGCCTTCAGGCCTCAGAGAGGGAGGTTATACGTCGCGTTCGCCTCTCACCTTATGACTGAAGGGTCGGCAATAATTAGTCTTTTTCACCCCCAAATACTATTCCCACTTGTTTGATTACTGTTACATGTTAATATCTTCATATTAAACCCAAAATAGGCGATATGAATAAGTAATAACGATATTTATGGTAAAATGATGATTTTAGGCAGGAATGAAGCCAAATATCCTTGCTTGGCGGGAGGGTTAAAAACTACCAATAGCGCGCCGCTCTCGGGTTGCCTTATATGTATGGAAGTTTTACAGCCCATTTGCCCTAGCCCCTTTTGAGTTGCAGAGGTTAGGGGGTCACGATTTCTGGCATACCGATAATGAACTAGTTCGTACTGGTTCCACTGGTTACTACAGACTGCGCTAACATTCCACGCACACTTAGAGATCTGTGCCCCATTAACAGTCCTTTCCTTTCACTTAAGGGGGTAGTGCTTGGTTTTTGGTCTATTTATATATTTATTTATTTATTTTGTAATTTCCTCACTAGACCTCCATCAAGCTTAGAAAAACCCTAGACCCCCTTTCAAAATAAATTTGTACATTTTTCGGTAGAAAAATGTCCCAGCCAAAGGCCGGTTCTTTCTAAAATTAGAGGCTCGCTATCGCTCGCCAGGAAAAAATCGACACCTAAAGAGCACGAAAAGTATTAATATTGACAACAAAATAAGGCGAAAAGGTCTCAAAATCGCCAAACAAACGGAACGAATGTCTTAAAACCTCAAAACTAATTATGCTAAACATGAGGGAGAAGGGGGTCTATAACAAGCGAGTGCTACCCCCTTAAACAGTAACAATTCAGTGTGCAGTTGGGCTTTAGTACATGATTAGATTGATATCCAGTATTCGATAAATGGATATAATATCGTAGTCATGTACTTAACCTTTAACTGTCTTGATGGTGTAATGCTTAGAGTGTTTAAGATCTGTATGTGGTAACCCAGGTTCGAATCCCGGTAGGATCACATGATTTCATTAATTTAATTAGGAAGTGTTTGGTGTTGGGAGCGAAATAAATAAATTAGATTATATACTACACGCATCATTGGGTGGTTGGGCTGTAGTCTGTCCATTGTAAGTAGGCCAGAAATGTTTACCTCTATCCTCTGTCACTCAAAAACGACTAGCGTAATCGAGCTAATAGTTCTAGCATTTGGGAAGAGTCAGCCAGGGAGTAGGTGTAGACATTTACAGTTCATTTGCTCTAACCCTTTATGAGTTACAGATTTCAGGAGTTATGAATTTTTGCCTAATATCCTCTGTCACTCAAAAACAACTAGCGTAATTGGGCTAATACTTCTATTATTTGGGAAGGGTCAGCCAGGGAATAGGTGTAGACATTTTTCAGTCCATATGCTCTAGCCTTTTATGAGTTACAGAGGTTAGGGGTTTTGAGCTTTGGCCTACTTAAGGGGGTTGTGGTTATTTTTTAATTATATTTATTTATCCATTCATTTATTTCTTAGTTTCCTCGCTAGACCTTCATTGAACTTATAAAAACAACCCCTAAAACCCCCATCATCATAAATATGTACATTTTTTAGCCGGGTTCCTCTTAAAATTACAGGCTCGATGTTGCTCGCCAGGATCGAAAGTAACGCAATTGGCAACACTACAAGGACTTGTAGAGTGAACTACAAATACAAAATACTCAAGGAGAAAACAAAATCACACAAACAAACTACAAGGAATATAATTAACCTTGTGTAGGATAAGAGAGAGGGGTGAAATGTGTAATATACAATATGAGAAACTAAAGAGGACATACTGAAAGTGTCGGTACAGGAAGATGCACTGCAATAATTCATGTTATATTTATCTCTCTCTCTCTATAAATATATATATACAGTATATATATATATATATATATATATATATATATATATATATATATATATATATATATATATATATATTCTGCATAAACTTAATAAACACAAACTAAAATGAAGGATGAAATGTCGGGTTGGTATTTCAACTCGACTTGGTATAATCTCGATAACAATCTTGTAATAAGATATCTTGAGATAGAATATGCTCGACAGGGTCACGTTGGTTCAGGAGTAATTTATCGAGAGGACTTCCCTAGTGGTTAAGGCCCCATTAATTGCTCTTTCCATTCACATATGCATAGCCTACGTGAGTTGCAGTTGGGATGTGTGTACATGCTTAGATTGATATGCAGGATTCGAAGTTGCATAATAAATCGTACGCAGTGTCCTCCATTATTTAACTGTCTTCGTGGCGCAATGCATAAGGTGTTGATTTTCGGTGTGAGCGTCCTGGGTTCGAATCCACGAACTGCCACATGTGTTTGTAATATTCCATTAACCGATTTTAGGAGTAGAATTGGTTGTTGGATAGAACATAATAATTGATATTGGTTCAGGAGTAATTTATCGAGAGGACTTCCCTAGTGGTTAAGGCCCCATTAATTGCTCTTTCCATTCACATATGCATAGCCTACTGAGTTGCAGTTGGGATGTGTGCACATGCTTAGATTGATATGCAGGATTCGAAGTTGCATAATAAATCGTAGGCAGTGTCCTCCATTCTTTAACTGTCTTCGTGGCGCAATGCATAAGGTGTTGATTTTCGGTGTGAGCGTCTTGGGTTCGAATCCACGGACTGCCACATGTGTTTGTAATATTTCATTAATCGATTTTAGGAGTAGAGTTGGTTGTTGGATAGAACATAATAATGTATATATCTTACATCAACTCTTTATCCCAAGGCAGCATTCACACAATAAGAACACAATATTACTTCACACTCTACTTTATTCATATGGCATAGAATCATGAAATCAATTATATTGTTCTGTCATGTGGGGCAGACAATAAAAGATAAACAAGTGACGTATCAAATATAGAATGGTCTATAATGATAACTTAATTATATTTGGTTACGTTACATACACACACAGTATCAGTAATATAAATATGCAGGAATAAAGATGTTACACATGCACATAGGAAATTAGTAAGATGATAACACGTATGCGAGCGTAGCATCTAACGTGAAGATTTCTGGTACAGAGTGAATTGGCTTGAGACAGCGTTCACGGGTGCGGGGCGGGGAGCGCTTATCAAGGGGATTAACGGGGGGGGGGGGGGGTCTACACAGGTAAGATAAATAAAAGTAGTGCGTTCGACCCTAGGTCAGAGGGACTGCATTGGTATAAATTTACAATTTTATTTAGTGCGAGTATGAGGCACTGGTGAACGGTAAATATATACTAAGGATGGGTAAGAGGTATCCTCATCAGGATTCGAACCCACTCACTCCAGGTATATTTGGGAGAGTCGGGCACCGTACGTTACGGTGCCCGACTCTCCTAAATATACCTGGAGTGAGTGGGTTCGAATCCTGGTGAGGATACCTCTTACCCAACCTGTCGTACATAATCGTACATTTTTTATAATTTGTCATTTCAGAGAGGTTCCATAATAGTATCAGGACGATTAATAATCGTATATCACTTAACCGAGTTGGCTCGGGGGGGAAGCGTAAAATATACTAAGGAGCTTATCGGCAAGGTAGTTTAATTTGGAACTAAGTTATCTAAGCGGTTTATGTGAAGGACTCGACACACGGACACGAAAAATAGATTTAGACCGGGTATGAGATCGATACACACGTATATAGAATTCAAGTTCAAATTTAGATCAATGAATCACTATAACAGGGTTTTGGAATGAATGCAAGTTAATATAAAATGAGGAAAATACACTCAATTAAAATGGGACTGGAAATCACAGTAAATTAGAATTCTAATGAACTCAGAGTAAAAAGGGGCATACACGACGAAGTTGTACTGGATTAAAATACTACGATAATAGAACTAAAGGAAATTTGAATACATTAACAAATCCCTATCTGGCAATAAGTGGATCAAAGATATGACGTAACGTGAATTACATAAACATACGATGTAATTAAATATTTACGGTTAGAATAGTAAAGTAAATGTAGAAACGGTCCCTACAATAATACGGAGACACGAATATAAAATAACTTGAATAAGAGTTACTATAAATGTGTAAAAATAACTATTAACACCATACGAGCGAGCTAGGCGGTATATTTGACCGTGCCGCCCACCAGGGGTTTTTACCATAAAGGGGGTTGTTTCCGTGCTCTTTTTCATGCATAAACAAGACCCAGAGCGTAATACAAGTATGTATCCCTGAAAGGGCATAAATTGAGCTTTCCAATGACACCCGAACCATCCTTCTACGATCACTGGTTGTCTTGCAACGATCGTGCAGTGCAACCGAAGGGCAAAATCGGTAAAATACCGTAATTTTCTTACATTATTACGTGTGAAACGAGTGAGAGAGGGTGGAGTACAAAGGAGTACAGCTCAGTAGCTCCACGGCAGCCGTGGCGAGCGGTCAGGAGGTAATCTACGCTCCTCCCACCGCTCCGCTCTCTCTCAGAGCACATTATGTGCTCAAAATTGCACTCGACAATAGCCGTGACCCGCCACATAGGCCACATTTATTTAACTCAACAATAGCCGGGTGCCGCCAGTTAAGGGTTAATAACCCGCACACGTAGATTAGATTAATTCACAAGCACTGGTATATACTAGATAGCTCGAATAATAGAATTAAGGTCAACTCACTTTTCGGTAAGGAGAGATAGATAGATTAAAATTTGGGCATAGGTCCTAGGTAAATGGTAGTAAATTAGGGAATATCTTCACGGTATACGCTTTCGCCTCAACTTGGATACTTAAGAGAATAAATAACATATATAGGTGACATCTGGGAGTATTCCGTCTTGAGCCTGGATCGAGATAAGTTTATATAACGGGTGCACAATTGATAATTATAAATAACACCACAGGAAATATACTTCAAAGGGTACACGGAGCAATATCTGGCACTATGAATTCACTTGCACAGATCAAGATTTATGGGAGGACAAATGAATATGTAACGTGTACACAGATCGATAATTGAACAATTTAATGGCGCAGATCCTTGGCACAGATCAACTTATTAACACTTCCGGAATACTCGCATATATTACCTTACCTTTAACAATAGCCCCAAATTGAGATCGCAGAATCACTTAGGGTAGCGTGGGGGAGGAGAAGGGCCAAGTACGAGGGTCGGGGCGTCGTAGAGGTCCGGGCACGGCGGCTGGACGTAAGGGGGCCACCTCGTCAGGAGTCCAAGGGGCAGGGCTATAAATCAGGGGACCACTTTGGAAGGAGTCCAAGGGGCAGGGCTGGATGTCAGGGGACTACTTCGGCAGGAGTCCAAGGGGCAGGGGCTGGACGTCAGGGTGGCAGTGGACAGCAGGCTCCTTCTCTTCTCAGGGGGGGATGGGGGGGGGGGAACGACTCTCGGACAGGATTGTCCAGACAGAGCGCTAGTAGGTGGGGGTATACTCCCGGACAATATTATCCAGCCAGAGTAAGCCTACTGAGGGTGAACTGAGTTCCTGTAGTTTCAGTCAGTCTATATTTGGGTGATTTCTCTTGGTCAGGTTGCATGATCTCGCATGAATAGGGGCATAGTAAATACATAAAAATAGGCTATGTTGAGGTTTATAATTACATGAAAAATAGATTATGGTGCTTAATGACATCGCACTGAGGTTCTCGTCTTTCCGACCTCTGTTTCTTACTTATACCATCAAGCCTGATGATGTAATTCGTGATTTTCTGTTCACTAATTGTTTTGGCTATTTGGATTGTTTATGTAATGATTTTCTTCCGTGGCAATTCCTATCACCATTTAACTTTCCTTCTCGTCTGGCGTTTACCCCAATCCAGGTGTCAATATTTTCCTGGCGAGCAGTAGCGAGCCAGCATATATATATTTTTGTTTTGATAGCAAGCTAAATTTGTACATTTTTCGATAGAAAAATTTCTCCGGCGAAGCCGGATTTCTCCATACAATGCTAGCTCGCTATCGCTCGCCAGGAAGAAATAGACACCTGGATGGGGATAAAAGTCTTAAAACCGTAGGCCGTATGGGGCTGAATGGATACAAGCCAGGGAAAGAGAGAAAAGGAGAGAAAGATACAAAAAAAAACGTTGACCCCCTCAATGGATTACTTAATTGTTACTATATTCTTTCTTTCTATGTATCTGTCTATTATTTTTATCCCTCTCCTCTCTTTCAATTCATTATTTCTATCTACTTAGTTCTATTTATCATCATCATCATCATCATCAACATCATCACTCCGGTGATCGGTAAACCAAACCAGTAGACCAAGTCAACCAGTAGCTCTCAACCAGTTCCAAATCAGCCAATATTGTTAGATTAAAGGGAGATTTTTTGTTTGCTCCCTAGATCTTCATCAAACTTAATAAATCACCCACAAGACTCCCCTTCGAAATAAAAGTGTATTTTTTCCGTAGAACAATGTGCCCGGCGAAGGCCGGTTCGTCCTAAATCGCACAAAAAGTATTAACATGTATAATGTAAAACCCGCAAAATAAACAAATCAAAACTTGGACGAACACAGTAAAATAAGACAAAAGAACTTGCTATGTGGAAACAACGCTTTAGCAAATTAATATTTTATAAATATTAGAACACAATCCACCACATAGGGTGTACATCACTACATGAGCAAGTTAATTTGTTTCCCAAGCAAACTAATCGCACATATAACAACGCACTATCGTCACGTTCAAGGAATTAGTCAATTTGGGAAGTCCGGAAAGTTTTGATAAATTTTACTAAATTATGTATGAATAAAGAAACTCCAATTAATATTAAAATCTTATATTGAACTAAATTTGCAATTAGACAATATATCAACAATAGTACAAAATACAAACAACACTCACTCCTTGTGAGTGTCAATGAGTACCGGTATGTATGTATGTGTGTATGCATGTGTTTGTATGTATGTATGTATGTATGTATGTATGTGTATATGTATGTATTTGTGTATTTTACAGAAATGGGGCGCAAGGTTATACAATTACCAAACTAATAGGACGAACGTTTTAAAATCTCAAAACTAATGGGGCTATACATGAGGGAGAAGGGGGTCCAGAAAAATAACCTCTTAAGTTAGGCTAAGTTTGGCTAATACTTTCAATTGGCACTATACTCGGATTCATTTCAACTGGCGGTAAATTGAATCCATCTACATCTGATTTCTTGATAATTAATGGACAAATAGGAAAGTACTGTCTCTGCGTCAAGTTAAGGCCAAGTTTTCACAATTGACCACTTGCGAGTTTCAGGCTATAAGGAAGTTGGAACCGTAGACATCGATATTAAACAGAAATGTAATAATAATGTAAGTTTCTGATGGATTGAAAGTATGATACATTTGGTTTTATGTATTTATAAATATACTACAACCGCATTTTAGCCACTAATTCTGCTTTGTATCGATGTCTACAGCTCCAACTTCCTTATGGCCTGTAACTTACAAGTGGGTAACTAGCAACACATTTCGCTACAAAATATACGTAATCCCTGAGTAACCAAGATATACACATGGCAATTTATCCTCAGCTGGAAAGAAACCGGATATAGTTTGGTTGACCCTGGTTGACATGACACTGGTTGAGATCTACTGGTTGCAATGATCCAAAGGTTGAGATGTCCGGTAGCCCTTCATTCCTATCTCTTTCAACAATCTCAATGTAAACCGGCTTCTTTTTAAAATCAATTGAGCTTACTTCAGAGTCATTCAGTTGTCTACCTCTTCCATCATATGCTGACACCCACACACACACACACCCACACACACACACACACCCACACACACACACACACAACACTTATGTATCACTTAGACTCATGGTAAATATTTGTATGTTACACTTACGCGTCGTATCTTTAATGTAATTATGATATAATATATATTATACTCAAACATTGTAAGCACACACACACACACACACACACACACACACCTGCCCCCCAAAGTGAGGTATATTGCTCATGAAAACAGTCATAGTGACCCATTTCCTGACTCCTTGTGAGTGTCAATGTGTGTCTGCTTGAATATGTATGTATGTATGGATGTGTGTGTGTATGTATGTATGTATGTATGTATGTATGTATGTATGTATGTGTGTGTGTGTGTGTTTGAACTACGTATGTATGTGTGTGTGTGTGTATATATGTATGTACCGGTATGTGTATGTGTGTATGTATGTATGTACCGTTCTGTGTATGTGTGTGTGTATGTATGTATGTATGTACCGGTATGTGTATGTGTGTATGTATGCATGTATGTATGTATGCTTATATGTATGTATATATGTATGTATGTATGTGTGTACGTATGTATGTGTATGTAATAATAATAATAAAGTAGACGTGCCGTTTTGCCCAAAATCAAACTACTATCACTACTATTATGACCATCACTACTACTAATACTGTCACCATCATATCTACTACTGTAATCATCATCACTGTCATCACACACCCGCCGGCTTTAGCACCGCCAACAGCTCCGCATCGTCACTGAGAAAACTCGATCCTAATTTGAGTATTTCATATCCCAATTCCCTTTATTCATTGCATGAACAGTAGTTAAGTGCTTGTTTAACCTCCACATAGTTCTGTAGTTGCCGTGCATGTTATTTTATTGCTTTTCTGACTGATAAACATTGTTGTTTACATTAATTTTGTTATCCTAGCTTGTAGCAGACGACGCACGCGCACCTCTAATCGACCTAGCTTTGTATTTTCTTATTGACTCTAGTAGTTATCGTATTCAGTATCCTACTGTAGCTATATATATCTGTAATTTTAGTTGTTGCTTGCATGATCTTGTAGTAACCTTTGACTGATAACTTTGTTTATCTAAATATAATCCTGCTTGACTAGCCTACAGTGACACCAGCGCCATCTGTTGATACAGTATATTAACCCCTTGTGTGCAGTTACACTTTATTTTTATATAATCTCTATTTGGTGAATTGTATATTTAGTCACATATTCTATTATATATATATATATATTTGTTTTGCTTTTTTAGGTAGGTTATCACCCCTGGTAGCCTACTTCTGCATATTTCATACTTTTTTGTTTTTGGTTATTTTTGTTTTCGGTTAGTGTAGGCTATCATCCCTGGTGGCCTATTTCTGCGTACGGTACTTCAATTTTTAAATTTTCAGTTAGGCTATCACCGCTGGTGGCCTATTTCTGTGTACCGGTATTTCATAATTTATGTTTTCGGTTAGTCTATGCTATCATCCCTGGTGGCCTATTTCTACGTACTTCAATTTTTAAATTTTCAGTTAGGCTATCACCACTGGTGGCCTATTTCTGCGTACCGGTATTTCATAATTTTTGTTTTCGGTTATTTTTGTTTTCGGCTAGTCTAGGCTATCATCCCTGGTGGCCTATTTCTGCATACTTCAATTTTTAAATTTTCAGTTAGGCTATCACCGCTGGTGGCCTATTTCTGCGTACCGGTATTTCATAATTTTGGTTTTCGGTTAGGATAGGCTATAACCCCTGGTGGCCTATTTCTGTTTAAATAAACATAAAATTGTTTTCGGTTCGGCTATCACTGCGTATTCAAATTTAATTTTGTTTTGTTTTAATTTTCGGTTAGGCTATCACCGCTGATAACCTATTTGTGTGTATTTCAATTTTTTTGTTTTCGGTTAGGCCTATTTAAGTAAGTGAAGCGACCTGAAGGGAGTGAAGTGTTTTTAAAGTGAGATTAGTGTTTTTAAAGTGAGTTAAGTGTTTTTAAGTGAGTGAAGTGATCTGAAGAAAGTGATCGTCACCATGCCTCGTGCCTGTACGAACTGCGCCGGTAGGTTTGGTGCTTCCATGTTTGCTCCTGCCGATCCACAAGTCTGCCGACTCTGCCAGCAACGAGAGGATTTGACAGCAAAATTGGATGAAGCCCACAACAAGATCAACGCCCTCACCAGGAAGCTGGAATCACTCCAAGAGTTTGTTACACTCAACGTTGGAGTATCACTAACTCCAATTGTTTCAACTCCAGCATCCACCACCACCCCAACGTCATCTGCCAACAATCCAACACCTGCAGTAGACACTGCAGCAGATGCTTCTGACGAACCTGAGCCGACATCAAACCAGGACAGCCGCCCTGTTCACCTTAGTCTCTCCCCCACTCCTCGTGCAAGAAGCATGCTAGCACGAACAGTACCAACCCCTCGCCCCCATTCTAACCACTCCTCTCCCCGACCTGTACGTAGAGTCCCGCCACCACAGGTTTCCGGATTTACACCAGTGAGGAACGGTGCATGGCCAACGCAGAAAAGGTCTCATCTACCAGTCACAATGTCAAACAGATTTGAGATATTGGTAGAGGTGGAAGACGAACCAGAAGAGACCAGGCTCGTTGGGGATTCCATCCTTCGAGGACAGGTCGAAGAGTTCTGCGACAGAGTCCCAAATCAACGAAAAAGATTTTGCATCCCAGGAGCTGGACTGGACGACATTGTGGAAGCCTTCGAAGATACCACAAAGGATGCAAATGAAAATACCCTTTTTGTCATCCATGCTGGTTCAAATGACGTCATGCGCACCAGATCCGAAGAGTTGATGGAGAAATATCGCAAGATGATCCAGCACTACAAAAACAAGTCAAGGAATATCATCATCTCAGGCATTCTCCCCAAGATCGACGCACCTTACAAATTCTACGACAAGGCCTTAAGCACAAATAGCCGACTAAAATATTTGTGTCTGAGGGAAGAAGTTGAATTCATCAACCTCTGGGACAACTTCTACAACCAGCCTACTCTGTTCCGCAAGGATGGCACTCATCTAAACCCTGTGGGTTCAGCACGCAGGGGTCGTCTCCTACACGAAGCAGTCCGCAGCCATGGATCAAAAAACGCCATCCGAGAAGAAGCAGCAGTGACATAAATCATCCAACACCAAGAAAAAAACAGAGGCAACCGAGGACCACCAACGATAAGGACCGAAGACAGCGAGGATCGAGGACAGCCATGAACATAAATGTAGATCCGACAAGAACCAAAAATATTATTAAAGAGCGTTCCGTGAGTTCTAAAATAACAAATTTAAAGGTTTTCTATGCAAACGCTCGTAGCATACACAATAAATTTTCAGATTTAGAGGAGCTAGTGTTTACAAAAAAATTATGATGTGATTGGCATAACAGAATCTTGGCTCAATACAGAAGATAGAGACTTTTTAGCAGAGTATTCACTTCCCGGTTATGTAATGTTTGAGAAAAGCCGAATAAATCGAAATGGAGGTGGCGTTTTACTTTATATCAAAGAAAGTCTTAACCCTACCCTCTAGTCAAAACTTCAAATTGTGAACGTCGACGCATCTTTTGTGCTAATAAAGAATAATAAAGGTACAAAAATAATACTTGCATTAATATACAGACCTCCAGCTCAATCAGTGCAAACTGACCGAGAAATTTACGAACAAATTGCAGATGTAAGTAACTCACAAGATACCGTAATTTTTGGCGACTTTAATTTACCTGTGACCAAGTGGGGCGATACTCTTACTTCACACTCCGGACATGACTTGTATACGAACTTGCAAGAGAGTTCGCTTTATCAATTAGTTCGAACGCCGACCCGTGGTAATAACGTTCTTGACATTGTACTTGCAACAAAAGAAGAATTAATAGAGAATTTGAATGTTGGTGATGAATTCAGTAACAGCGACCATCGTACGATAACTTTCACTTTAAAGTTTACTAGTAACGAACCAAATAGTAGCATCGAAAAAGTCCCTAATTTCAAGAAAGCAAACTTCCATAAACTTAGAGCTATGTTTAAAGAAACTGACTGGAGCTTTTTAATTCACAATAACAACATAAATACATCTTGGAAGTTATTCGAAGCCACTTACCTAAAAGCAGTGCAAGACTGCACACCATCGAAAATACGGCGTCCAGGCCATAATAATAAGCCCAAATGGTGGAATAAAGATATTTCAAACTGCCTGCTTGCTAAAAAATTTGCTAATGATAGATTAAAATCCTCACAAAATGACGAAGAACGGCTGAAATTTGTAGAGCTACGACGCAAAGCCAAAAAGTTAATTAAGCAAAGTAAAAAGACCTTAGAGTTACATATTGCGAATCAAAGTAAAACAAACCCGAAAGAATTCTATAGTTATATCAGAAAGAAAAAAGTAGTTACTTCAACTGTTGGACTGTTAGTCGATGAAAATGGAGAATACACCAAAGACGAAGTACAAATGAGTAATGCCCTCAATACCTTCTTTGCATCAGTTATTACAACAGAAGACCTCAGTGATATCCCTACACCATCGCCGATTCAGATTGATAATTCACATGTTCTAAGCAATATCACCGTTACAGAGAGAGAGGTATTGAATTGTTTAGATAAACTCAAGGTAAATAAAACGCCTGGACCTGATACAATCTCGCCTAGAGTTCTAAAGGAAGCTAAGGATGAGCTCTCCATACCACTGACATTACTATTCTATAAATCCTTGCAGTCTGGAACTATGCCCGATCAGTGGAAGCTAGCCAACGTAACACCGATATTCAAAAAGGCAGCAAATCCCTACCCCGTAACTATTGTCCAATTAGCTTAACCTCAGTTGTATGTAAAATGCTAGAAACGGTCATACGAGACAGACTCGTGAATCACTTAGAGGAAAATATCATACTTAAAGATACTCAACACGGCTTTCGTAAAAAACGTTCCTGTTTAACAAACCTCTTAGACCTCTTCCACGATATCCTCAACCTCTACGATGAGAGTAAAGCTGTAGATATTATATACCTTGATTTTCAAAAGGCCTTTGACAAAGTTCCCCACAAACGTTTACTGCTAAAACTAAAAGCGCATGGAATACAAGACGGTGTGTTGAAATGGATAGAAAATTGGCTCAGCGACAGAAAGCAAAGAGTAGCATAAACGGTAATGCATCTAAATGGACCAATGTAAGTAGCGGGGTACCCCAGGGATCGGTACTAGGACCAATTCTCTTTCTAATTTACATCAACGACATAGATGAGGGTCTCACCTGTACAATCTCAAAATTTGCTGACGATACAAAAATTGCAAATAGCGTACTCTCAAAAGAACAAGTTGACAATATGCAACACAATCTAGATAAATTGTCATGTTGGGCCCAAATTTGGCAAATGAGTTTCAATGCGGATAAATGTAAAGTACTACATATCGGATACCTAAATGAGAAAGCAAACTATTCGATGAATGGCACTCAGCTTAAGAATGTAAACAGAGAAACCGATCTGGGAGTAACAATATCGAGTAACCTAAAACCGAGTCAACAATGTTCAGAAGTTGTTAAGAAGGCAAACAAAATAATTGGCTTTATAGGCAGGTCATTTGAGCATAAATCCAAAGAAGTTATCCTAACCCTTTACAATTCCTTAGTCCGCCCTCTTCTGGAATACTGCGTTCAATCCTGGTGCCCTTATTACCAAAAAGATATAAACAAGCTAGAACGAGTTCAACGTAGAGTTACCAAATTGATACCTAGCCTAAAGAAGAAACCATACGAAGAGCGTCTTAGAGAATTAAATCTATTTCCTTTAACCCAGCGCAGATTAAGAGGTGACTTAATTCAAGTGTTCAAAATCATCAAAGGCATCGACAATATGAACTGTAGTAAGTACTTCACTATCGACCAATCTAATTACACGCGGGGAAACGGTTGCAAAATTATTGGTAAATCTTTTAACTCCCACGAATCTAAGAATTTCTTCTTCAATCGAGTTGTCAACTTGTTGAATGGGCTTCCCCGAGACTGCATCACCGTTGATTCATTTAAACTCCGCCTAGACAATTATCTCGCATCAAACCCACGACTGACTGCGTTTGTAAATGAATAACTTTATTTTATCCCCCCCTCAGTTACTAACCCATCTGTGCCCTACTAACTTCCTAATCCTGCCACGGACATTAGTTCCAGGGCAGTAATTCCCTTTCCAATGTTCCCTTACCCACTCTAAACCACTGTTTGGACACTTGATCCTCAGTGTTTTGGAGGACAAGCAACCTAGAAGGGTCACTAGATCTGTTGTTGCTTGATTTCCTTTGTACTCCTTTGTACCCTTTGTACTACCGCCATCATCATCACTACAACTACAACCATCATTACTAGTATTATCACCATCATCACTACTATCACCATCATCCCCACTATTACTACCATCACTTCTAATGTCAACTAAACTAACTTAACCTATTAACCTAACTTAACCTGTTTTCGCCCCCAGAACGATGGCGTTCTGTGTGTGTGCCCCGGAGGGGCACACACACACACAGAACGCCATATTTTGGACCCAAAACCATAACTATTGCACAAATTATTATTATTATTTTTTTTTGACTGACCGTCACATTCACCCTACAAATGTTCATGTGAATTTCGGTGAAAATCCGTCCAACGGTCTAGGAGGTGTTTCGGGACAGATGGACGATGACGACGACGACAGACATTTTTGCCGGTGATACCCCACTACACGGGGGGGGGGGGGGGGGAGATACCACTTTGCTCACGCAGAGTTGATAATAATTGTCGGTTTATTGTTCATTGCAGCCCTGAGGCTTAAACCTAGGTACAGTACAATACTTATTCTACCTTATGAGGAACCGGCCTTTGGCCGGGCCATTATTCTATCGAAAAATGTACAAATTTATCTTGAAGGAGAGTAATTTATTCAATTATTTATATGTTTAAAGCTCGATGGAGGTCTATGGAGGAAACTAAACACAATATTAAACAAATACATAAATGAGCAAATAAATACGCCCATCCCCCCCTCCCCCCCCCCTTCAGACGGAAGGAAGCAGAGGAAGAGGAACAACAAAGGAAGGGAATGAAGAGCGATAATGAATAGAAGATATAACAGACACCGGAAAAGGCCAGGAAGTGAGAGAGAGAGATATATTTATTATGACTGTTAATGTCGATAAGGGGGGTCACCAGCTCTTTTTTTATCTTTTTCTCCTTTTCTCTCTTTCCCTAGCTTGTATCCATTCGGCCCCATTCATCCAACTGTTTAAGACGTTTATCCCCATACAGGTGTTGATTTCTTCCTGGCGAGCGATAGCGAGCCATTATTGTATGGACAAATCTGGCTTCGCCGGATTAATTTTTCTATCGAAAAATTTACAAATTTAGCTTGCTTTCAAAACAGAAATATATACATGCTGGCTCGCTACCGCTCGCCAGGAAATTATTGACACCTGGATAGTAGTAAACTTCTTAAAACAGTAGGCTGAATGGTGCCGAATGGATACAAGCCAAAGAGAGACGGAGAGAAAGAGAAAAAAAGCGAGGTGAGTTCCCTTAATATGTGACCTTATGAGCCCTCTCTCTCTCTCTCTCTCTCTCTCTTTCTCTCTCTCTCTCTCTCTCTCTCTCTCTCTCCATTAAACACTTTAACATCGCGTAATAGTCTTTATTTACTTCACCTTATATTTGTTATACATTCATACTTTACCTATTTTCTATCTATTTTGCTCCCTCCCACTCTCTCTCTCTCTCTCTCTCTCTCTCTCTCTCTCTCTCTCTCTCTCTCTCTCTCTCTCTCTCCATTAAACACTTTAACATCGCGTAATAGTCTTTATTTACTTCACCTTATATTTGTTATACATTCATACTTTACCTATTTTCTATCTATTTTGCTCCCTCTCTCTCTCTCTCTCTCTCTCTCTCTCTCTCTCTCTCTCTCAATATAGCCATAGCAAACTGCTAAAACGAGTCATCATCCTGAAGGGGTAAATAGCATAATTATGAAATCAAAATGATATTCCTACTGAAAGGTCAATATAAAAGTTCAGGGTCAATTATTACAGATTTATATGACACACATTCCATCATACTCGTTGTGGTAGCTGTACAATACTTTGAAACATAATTAATCATATCTAAGTTACTAAACATTATGTCAAATGTCAGAGGGAAAGTTCAAAATTAGATTGTTAAGGGGTAGTGATTAGATTTTGGTCTATGTATTTATTAATATATTTATTTTTGAGTTTCCTCGCTAGACCTCCATCAAGCTTAGAATACCACACCTTAGACCCCCTTTAAAGATATGTGTGTACATTTATCCGTAGAAAATGTCCCGGCCGAAGGCCGGTCCCTTCTAAAAATTCAGGCTCGCTATCGCTCGCCAGTAGTTAATCCACACCTACATGGCACGAAAGGTCTTAACATTGACAAAGAAATGGGTCGAAAGGTCTTAAAATCGACAAAATAACGGCAAGAAAATCTTAAAACCTCAAAAACTAATATGCTAAACATGAGGGAGAAGGGGGTCCATAAAGAGCGAGTACTGCCCCCTTAACTGATGGATAATTGCTCATCAAATGTTACGCTATATCTGCCATACGTATTCAGAGGTTAGAGAAGCAATAAATACAACTGGTATCAAAGGTGGAAGGATGGAGTGAGGAAGTACATGAATGAAGGCGGTGCTGGGTTGGGGAGGGGCGCCGACTGACTGGGGACAGATGTGCATGGGGGCGGTTCATTCGTGGCCACCCCTTCGGCGTCAGGCAATAGATAGATAGATAGATCAAAGGTCAAGGTCAGTTTAAAGGGAGGCAGTTGGTTTCTGAGTCCTCCTCCTCCCTCATGTTTAGCCCTATTAGTTATGGGATTTCAAGACATTCGCCCCATTAGTTTTTGCGATTTTCAGACCTTTTGCCCCATTTCTTTGCCAATATTAAGACCTTTCGTGCCATTAAGGAGTCGAATTTTTTTCTTGGTGAGCGATAGCGAGCCTGTATTTGAAGAGGAATCGGCCTTCGGCCGGGACATTTTTCTACCGATTTTTTTTAAATTTATATCAAAGGGGGGTCTTGTGGGTGTTTTTTAAAGTGTTATAGAGGTTTAGAGAGCAAACTAAACCCCTTCCTTAAACCATTGAGCCGAACCAGTAAATTTTGCTGCACAATACCGTCTGGGCTCCGTGAAGGACATTGTGTGTTTATTATTATTTTTTTTTTTTAAATATGTACAGGCCAACTTTCAGATCAATATTTAAAATATCAAGGCATAAGATCGATTATATTATTATGCTAACAATTTACGGGGAGACAGGCCGTTTTTCTGGTCCCCTTTCTTCCTCGTGTTTAGCCCCATTTGTTTTCAGATTTAATGACGTTCGCCCCATTAGTTTGGCGATTTTATTGTAAATTTTAAGGCCTTTCATGCCATTTAGGTGTAGATTTTTTCCTGGTGAGCGATAGCGAGTCTGACATTTTAAGAGGAAGCGCCCTTCGGCCGGGACATTTTTTTACCAAAAAATTTACAAATTTATCTTGATGGGGGGTCTAGGGAGTGTTTCTAAGCTTGATGGTGGCCTAGCAAGGAAACTAAGAAATATAGGAAAACATTAATTAATAGACCAAACGCAAAAAAAGGCCAGTCTCCCCTTAATATGTTACCTGATAGATGTATGCACAATCTACTGTGGGTATAGCATTTTTCTATTCAGTGTTCAGTTATAATAACATAAAATGCTAAATTATTCTTATAATGGCTTTAATAATCAATTGTGAGAAAATAAACCCAAATTCACAGAATTGTGTATGCAGTTTTCTTTCCAAAATGCGAAAACAGCACTCCTACTTCATTATTATTATTATTAGTAGTAGTAGTAGTAGTAGTAGTAGTAGTAGTAGTAGTAGTAGTAGTAGTAGTAGTAGTAGTAGCGTAATAGGGAAGGTGTACAGTAGGGTAGTGATTGGGAGAGTGAGAGCCAGAACGGAGAAATGGCGAGCAGGGCAGTTTTAAGAAGGGAAGAGGATGTGTAGATCAGATTTTTTCCCTGAAATGTGTTGTGGAGAAATATCTGGAGAAGCAACAAAAGCTGTATGTTGACTTTATGGACTTGGAGAAGACCTATGACAGAGTGGATAGAGAAGGTACGTGGAAAGTACTGAAAATATATGGAGTAGATGGCACGTTGCTGAAAGCAGTGAAGAGCATGTATGAGGGTGCAAAGGCGTCAGTACGTGTGGAAAATGAGCAGAGCGAGTTCTTTGATCTGAATGTTGGGTTGAAACAGGGATGTGTGATGTCCCTGTGGTTGTTTACTATATATATGGATGGAGTTATGAAAGAAATACAAGGAAGAGCAGTGGATGTTGGTGTATCGCTGATAAGGGAGGGAAATGAGTGGAAGCTACCTGCTACCTATACTGCTGTTTGCTGATGATACAGTTCTGGTGAGCGATATTGAATGGGAGTTGCAGAGACTGGTAAATATGTTAGGAGCAGTGTGCGAAAAACGGAATCTGAAGGTAAATGCGGGGAAGAGCAAGGTTATGGTCTTCGAAAGGGGTGAAGCCACAGCGTGTGAGTTGAAGTTGAACGGTCAGGCTATGGAGATTGCTCATTTAAGTATCTGGGCAGTGTGTTGTGTTAAGTAAAGACGGGACTATGGATGAAGAAGTGCAGGAGAGGGTGCTATAGGGGAAGAGGGATGTAATAACGCTGAAAGTAGTAGCAAGAAATAGGGTGGTCAGTATGGAAGTGAAAAAGTCCTTGCATGACAGTGTGGTAATCCCGACACTGACTTACGGAAGCGAAGCATGGACATCGTTGGAGAGACTCAGACCAAGAGTGAGAGGGGTGGAAATGAGTTGCTTGAAAAGTACGTCCGGAGTTACATGGAGGGATAGACAGACGAATGAGGAAGTAAGAAGGAGGTGTGGTGTGGAGGTAGATGTGCTGGAAGGTGTGAAAAGGAACAACTTAAGATGGTTCGGCCATATGGAACGTATGGGAAGCGAGAGAATGACTAAGAGGGTGTACGAGAGCGAGGTGGAAGGACAGAGAGGGAGAGGTAGATCAAAGGAAAGGTGGAGGGATGGAGTGAAGAAGTATATGGATGCAGGCGGTGCTGGTTGGGAGGATGGACGTTGACTGACTGGGGACAGAGGTGCATGGGGGCGAACCGCCCCCACCCCTTCGGGGATCACGGTGTCAGGCAATAGATAGATTAGATATATAGTAGTTGTAGTAGTAGTATTTGTGGCAATGGTCTTGAATAATGCTGTAGTATCTGTCCCAATTGTGTTCGTTAGTTAACAATATCAGCAAACATAGAACTGACATATATAATTAAACCGGCCAATCAACTGGAAACGATGAAAAAAATAGTGTTGGTAGTTCAAAGGCGATAATTTGGTTCGGTTCAATCACTAGCATGATACAGTACAAACAAACAGGTCACATGTTCTAAAATATATATTTGCTGAATTTATCTGAACTAAAATGAATAGGCGATAGCACAGTGGATAGTGTCGTGGACTGCAGCAGTGGCGGATCTAGATTTTTTTTTTTGGGGGGGCACTAGGCATGGGGTTATGCATAGCCCCTCTAAATGGGTGGGTGGGTTGCGAGCAAAGCGAGCCCCTACAGCGGGGGGGTTTGGGGGGGCGCTGTAAGCCCCGCCAAGAACATTTTGGAAAATTGAGTACTTTTAGGGGCATTTTGAGGCCTATGGAGGGAGAGAAATCCTGTATTTTATAGTGGTTTTAATATGACCATAGTGCTTCCCAGTAATAGCCGTGGGGGAATAGTAGGCTAATAGGCTGGGTTGGGAAGAGGCCCCCAGGAGGGCCCCCAATCATGCATCCCCCTTAGGTGACAATTTTTACAATAAATTCACATAAATTCACACAGTACACTCCCATCACGACTCACGAGCACCAATATCTGCCCATCCCAGCCTGTCTTCCAATATGTATGGACAATTGGAAATATATTTAATGCAGTGATTTATGGATGTGAAAACATACAAAATTGATGAGAAAATTCCAGTCTCCACTACTACCAAATGTAATTTAGTCAATTACTACTTGGCACGGCCGCACGAGTTATGATAAGATAAAGTAGACTGTCAGGCTTGTCAGCTATTCCAAGAAGAGATATTCTGACCCTCTGGGCCCTAGCATAGGCCTTGAAACTATGTTTTTGATATAGCTAGCAAACACATTAAACAAATATTTATACATCATAAAACAGGCGTTTCTTGAAATGTACAACTAACTTTTTCGAAATACCAAGTACGTACACCAGCAACCTGAGTAGGCCTATATAGTACTTATAGAGGTCGGTGGGTAGCCTACTACATAGCGTAATATTGCCAAAACTCAACATTTCCAATACATAGCAGTACAATCGAACACAGACAAAATAAATAAATTATGCTGCTATACTATTACTTACCCAGTAATCTTATTTTCTTTTTTAAAGAAAAATTCAAGTTTGGCTTGTTTTTTCTAGCAGCTCCTGCTGCTCCTTGTGTTTCTCCTGGAGGAACGCTTACTTCCAAACGTTTCATGGTTGCCATGGTTGGTCAGATTAGAATAATTTAATGGAAGAATAGGAACATGATATTGAGCAAGTAAAAATATACCAGAAAAATCGCTGCCGAAGCCGAGCGAATCGTTAATATTTACCCTTAAAACATGCTTCAAAGCTATAAATTCTGAAATTTAAACAAAAAGGATTGACGAATATTCATACGAATAATATCTCCAGGCGAATTTTACAGCAGAAATTCAGAACGAATCAAGGGTCCATATTCCATAATTAAGAATTCATTTTTCATTGAACAGATCATCAGCATCAGTCCACTAGGCATTTTCAGTAGCCTACACGGTTACGAATAACGATTACTCTGTACAAGTCTGTAAATAACTTAACAACAAAATCACATTCAAATGGCATGTTGTATAAATGCCTGGCGGCTGGCCTCTGCCTCAGGCCTATCCCAGGTATCCCTATATGAATAAAGTTTCTCTATGAAGGAATTAAATTATGAAAAGGGTATTAATAGCAGTTGAATACCAGCACATATGCCACCGACAGCCGGTGACTGTCCACACCATAAGCTAATCGAGTACTGACTACTGAAGAACTTACTCTTACTGGCAAGTGGCAACTGGCAACTGCAGTGAGTCAGTGTGAGTGAAGTCATTTAGGCCGGAAGTTAGGCCTAGAGGGCAGAATGTAAACAAACTGACCGTTATGTGTACGTCGTGTCCTAGACACGTGAGTTTTGTATTTTCAACTTATGGTCCGCATTATCACATATTTGGCGTATTTTGGCCTATGTCTAAATATCAATTTATGAAGAATTATTGAAGATTATTGTTTTTATTATTAATAGTTATTGTTATTATTTTATTATTAATATATAATTATATATTATTATTATTATTATTATTATTATTATTGTATATATTTTTTTTTTGGGGGGACACGTGCCCAGGTACGGTGAGAGCAGTGGAATTGAATTACTTAAGGATTGCGTGCGGAGTTACATGGAGGGATAGACAGACTAATGAGGAAGTAAGAAGGAGGTGAGGTGTGGAGGTAGATGTGCTGGAAAGTGTGAAAAGGAACAACTTGAGATGGTTCGGCCATATGGAACGTATGGAAAGCGAGAGAATGACTAAGAGGGTGTACAAGAGCGAGGTGGAGGGACAGAGAGGGAGAAATAGACCGAATATGAGGTGGAAGGATGGAGTGAGGAACTACATGAACGAAGGCAGTGCTGGTTGGGGGGAGGGGCTTCGACTGACTGGGGACAGAGGTGCATGGGGCGGTTCGTTCGTGGCCACCCCTTCGGGGATCACGGCGTCAGGCAATAGATAGATAGATAGACTCCGAGGACTCGAACCCAGGATACTCACATTGAAATTCTGCACGGGTACATGCTACCCGTCTTGCAACACAATCCCACCCCTACTCTGTGTAACTCTCTAACCCAAGAGTGAAACGTTACTCTCAGACTTTCTTCTATTCAACAGCTGAGCTCTAGAACTCTCTCCCAGAATCAGTCTTTCCCTCATCCTATGACTTAAATTGCTTCAAACTCCGTGCGTTCAGGCATTTTGGCTCGGACGTTCCTTGATTTTGGCCCTGTCACTCTTTCAACTCTTGGGGATGCACTCGGTACAGGCAGTTCTGCCTTTTGCCTCCCTTGTTCACATAGAAAAACAAAAAGGGCATAATTATTAATCCTTAAGAAATCAGCCAGATATGTAATATACACATGGCTTGGGGTAGATATGTAATATACACATGGCTTGGGGTAGATGTATATCTTGAGACAACTGTGCCATGTAATGTTATCAGTTAGACTAGCCAGAATACTTGTAGAACAGCAGAAACGATCAGATCACCTCAGAAAAAACCTGATGTTTGGCGTTGACTCCATCTGAGGACCTTTTGGTCTGCAGTCCAGTGGCGGATCCAGGGGGGGGGGGGGTAATATGGTCCTTCCAAGTGAGAGCAGAAGAAAAAGAAACACCAAAAATATTGAGAGAAGATGAAGGATTGAGTTTTGTATTGTTGAAGAATAAGGGAAAGACCTCTGGGAGTTCACGGTGGGTAGATAGATGGAGAAATTGGGTTTTGGACGCATTATAGGCAACAAGGTTTTCTCTGCCGCAATTGGAAATAGTAGCCTACGGTACTACTACGCTTTAAAATACTGAAAAAAACTTTAAAATTACGTGAGTTGTCTGATGAGCAGTTTATACAATGACATGTGATAGAGGACCTTCTTGATCACGTTGTCAGTATATTAATCAACCAAACTTTTATTCTTGTAGTAGTGTTAAGTCTACTCAGCAATCATAGAATACAAAAAATACTAGAAGGCCAAGACATTACCGAAATGAATGAGAACTCATTAATTATAAAAATAGCCAACTTCAATGTCAAGTTTAAAATAATGAGGGTTTTCTCAGTAGTTTCCTATCGCCGTGGAAATTTAAATTCTCTCAGGCAGCTTATATTTCGTTTGCAGAAAGCCTCCTGGTTTCCTTGACGACTACCGACTCTAAGCTAATGTAATACAACACTCGTCCCGTTACTGTTAGAGAGAGAGAGGGTATGTGTAGGTAGTTTTATATGTGAGTATTTGCGCGTGTGTGTGTGTGTGTACTCACATAATTGGTGTATACAGGATTTGAGTATTAGGCTCCTATTGTCCCGCTTCCCAAGAATCTGTTATCAAATTTTGGTGTGTGTGTGTGTGTGTGTGTGTGTGTGTGTGTGTGTGTGTTCTTAATACATATGGCTCTGTGTAAATCAAAACCATATCAATAATGAATATAAATACATTAATATTGTGTGCTTTTCTGTGTGGTACCAATCGACTGGAAGAGTGCATGTATTGTGCCGTTGTACAAGGGGAAGGGAGATCAGCAAGAGTCTTCAAGTTATAGAGGTATTAGTTTATTGTCAGTGGTTGGAAAGCTGTGTGGCAGGGTGTTGATAGAGAGGATAATAACATGTACGGAAGTTGCAATAGGAGAAGAACTGCGGTTTTAGGAGGGGAAGAGGGTGCGTGGATCAGATGTTTGCAGTAAGACCGTTATGCGAGAAGTGTTTAGAGAAGCATAAGGAGATATTTTGGGTTTTTATGGATTTGGAAAAAGCGTATGATCGTGTGGATCGTGAAGCAATGTGGAAGGTGTTAAGGATTTATGAAATTGGATGAAATTTGTTAGGAGCAGTTAAGAGTTTTTATGAAGGGAGCAGAGCATGTGTTAGAGTAGGATATGTTGAGTCGACATGTGCTTCCTTTGACGTATTGGCCATCCTGTGCTGCAATATCTATCTACCCAAGGGGAAGATTGATGGTTTACATGCCACATCATGAGACACCTCCCTTAGCATTCGGCCCCATTCAGCCTACTGTTTTAAGACGTTTACTCCCATCCATGTGTCAATATTTTCCTGGCGAGCGGTAGCGATTCAGCATATACCGGTATATATATATATATATTGTTTTATAGCAAGCTAAATTTGTAAATGTTTTGATAGAAAAATGTCTCTGGCGGAGCCGGATTTCTCCTTACAATGCTGGCTCGCTATCGCTCGCCAGGCAAAAATCGACACCTGCATTTTTTTTTTTTTTTTTTTTCTATATTCCAACTTACTTCCTCTCGGGCATAGGCTGAGAGCCTTAACATTCACCGCTTTACAATGAACAGTGAAGCCCGTGAGGTCTTGTTCCAGTCTAGGGAGTGAGACATGTGAAGCACGTAGAGTACAACGAGCACCTGCCATCTTGCCTTCACATGAGGCACGGTGCTCACTCATGGCCCGAAACGACCCCATCTCTGAAGCCACCTCGTTCCCGTGCTTCACTGTCTCACCCTCTACACTCGGACTCTCACACTTACACACACAACGCCACCTGTTGAGCAGATAACTCACCAGGCATTGCACCCCTATAGCATATTTTGAATATGGGAATATTCATACAGTGCTATTTAATCAGGGAACAATGAGGGTATTTTATTGACGTTTCGGTGGGCTTTTGGTAATGCACTGATACCAGGTACAGCACAAATTCCATCCCAATAATATCTTCCCATTGATACATCGGGATTTGAACCCGGGACCTTTGGATTACCAGGCCAGTGGCAAGACCACTCCACCACACCTCCCCATGGGGATAAACGTCTTCAAACAGATGGCTGAACGGGGCCGAATGGATAAAAGCCAGAGAAAGGGAGAAAAGGAGAGAAAGAGAAAAAAAGCAGGTGAACCCCCTTAAATAATGAAAATAACACGGTCATAATATTCACTAACTATTCACCAATTCAATATGATAAATATATTTGTAATACAGCTTTGTAATTCAATTCTTGCAATAATTAGCAATACATTTTTATCAATTATTTTACAAAATTACCAGCAATTCCAACAGCATAACTATATTATACATATTTATTCAGAATGCAAACACCAGTAGCATTATCATCGGTAGTGCTTGTGCCTAAGTAATTATTAATTGATATATTTGTCCATTTCCTCCCTAGAACTCAATCAAGCTTAAAATAGCAGCCCCCTAGACCCTTTTCCAGAATTTTGTACATATTTCGGTAGAAAAATGTCGCGGCCGAAGGCCGGTTCCTTCTAAAAATACAGGCTCAATATCGCTCGCCAGGAAACAAATTGACACCTAAATGGCACGAAAGGTCTTAATATTGACAAGGAAATGGAGCAAATGGTCTTAAAATCGACAAACTAATGGAACGAACGTCTTAGAATCTCAAAACGAATATACTAAACATGAAGGAGAAGGAGGTACAGAAAGAGACTACCACCCCCTTAAATAATATAGCTTCCAATGGCTATCTGATATGGTATGGAGTAATAAATAATATAGCTTCCAATGGCTATCTGATATGGTATGGAGTAATAAATAATATAGTTTCAATGGCTATCTGATATGGTATGGAGTAATAAATAATATAGCTTCCAATGGCTATCTGATATGGTATGGAGTAATAAATAATATAGCTTCCAATGGCTATCTGATATGGTATGGAGTAATAAATAATATAGCTTCCAATGGCTATCTGATATGGTATGGAGTAATAAATAATATAGCTTCCAATGGCTATCTGATATGGTATGGAGTAATAAATAATATAGCTTCCAATGGCTATCTGATATGGTATGGAGTAATAAATAATATAGCTTCCAATGGCTATCTGATATGGTATGGAGTAATAAATAATATAGCTTCCAATGGCTATCTGATATGGTATGGAGTAATAAATAATATAGCTTCCAATGGCTATCTGATATGGTATGGAGTAATAAATAATATAGCTTCCAATGGCTATCTGATATGGTATGGAGTAATAAATAATATAGCTTCCAATGGCTATCTGATATGGTATGGAGTAATAAATAATATAGCTTCCAATGGCTATCTGATATGGTATGGAGTAAAATAATATAGCTTCCAATGGCTATCTGATATGGTATGGAGTAATAAATAATATAGCTTCCAATGGCTATCTGATATGGTATGGAGTAATAAATAATATAGCTTCCAATGGCTATCTGATATGGTATGGAGTAATAAATAATATAGCTTCCAATGGCTATCTGATATGGTATGGAGTAATAAATAATATAGCTTCCAATGGCTATCTGATATGGTATGGAGTAATAAATAATATAGCTTCCAATGGCTATCTGATATGGTATGGAGTAATAAATAATATAGCTTCCAATGGCTATCTGATATGGTATGGAGTAATAAATAATATAGCTTCCAATGGCTATCTGATATGGTATGGAGTAATAAATAATATAGCTTCCAATGGCTATCTGATATGGTATGGAGTAATAAATAATATAGCTTCCAATGGCTATCTGATATGGTATGGAGTAATAAATAATATAGCTTCCAATGGCTATCTGATATGGTATGGAGTAATAAATAATATAGCTTCCAATGGCTATCTGATATGGTATGGAGTAATAAATAATATAGCTTCCAATGGCTATCTGATATGGTATGGAGTAATAAATAATATAGCTTCCAATGGCTATCTGATATGGTATGGAGTAATAAATAATATAGCTTCCAATGGCTATCTGATATGGTATGGAGTAATAAATAATATAGCTTCCAATGGCTATCTGATATGGTATGGAGTAATAAATAATATAGCTTCCAATGGCTATCTGATATGGTATGGAGTAATAAATAATATAGCTTCCAATGGCTATCTGATATGGTATGGAGTAATAAATAATATAGCTTCCAATGGCTATCTGATATGGTATGGAGTAATGAATAATATAGCTTCCAATGGCTATCTGATATGGTATGGAGTAATAAATAATATAGCTTCCAATGGCTATCTGATATGGTATGGAGTAATAAATAATATAGCTTCCAATGGCTATCTGATATGGTATGGAGTAATAAATAATATAGCTTCCAATGGCTATCTGATATGGTATGGAGTAATAAATAATATAGCTTCCAATGGCTATCTGATATGGTATGGAGTAATAAATAATATAGCTTCCAATGGCTATCTGATATGGTATGGAGTAATAAATAATATAGCTTCCAATGGCTATCTGATATGGTATGGAGTAATAAATAATATAGCTTCCAATGGCTATCTGATATGGTATGGAGTAATATAAAATATAGCTTCCAATGGCTATCTGATATGGTATGGAGTAATAAATAATATAGCTTCCAATGGCTATCTGATATGGTATGGAGTAATAAATAATATAGCTTCCAATGGCTATCTGATATGGTATGGAGTAATAAATAATATAGCTTCCAATGGCTATCTGATATGGTATGGAGTAATAAATAATATAGCTTCCAATGGCTATCTGATATGGTATGGAGTAATAAATAATATAGCTTCCAATGGCTATCTGATATGGTATGGAGTAATAAATAATATAGCTTCCAATGGCTATCTGATATGGTATGGAGTAATAAATTATATAGCTTCCAATGGCTATCTGATATGGTATGGAGTAATAAATAATATAGCTTCCAATGGCTATCTGATATGGTATGGAGTAATAAATAATATAGCTTCCAATGGCTATCTGATATGGTATGGAGTAATAAATAATATAGCTTCCAATGGCTATCTGATATGGTATGGAGTAATAAATAATATAGCTTCCAATGGCTATCTGATATGGTATGGAGTAATAAATAATATAGCTTCCAATGGCTATCTGATATGGTATGGAGTAATAAATAATATAGCTTCCAATGGCTATCTGATATGGTATGGAGTAATAAATAATATAGCTTCCAATGGCTATCTGATATGGTATGGAGTAATAAATAATATAGCTTCCAATGGCTATCTGATATGGTATGGAGTAATAAATAATATAGCTTCCAATGGCTATCTGATATGGTATGGAGTAATAAATAATATAGCTTCCAATGGCTATCTGATATGGTATGGAGTAATAAATAATATAGCTTCCAATGGCTATCTGATATGGTATGGAGTAATAAATAATATAGCTTCCAATGGCTATCTGATATGGTATGGAGTAATAAATAATATAGCTTCCAATGGCTATCTGATATGGTATGGAGTAATAAATAATATAGCTTCCAATGGCTATCTGATATGGTATGGAGTAATAAATAATATAGCTTCCAATGGCTATCTGATATGGTATGGAGTAATAAATAATATAGCTTCCAATGGCTATCTGATATGGTATGGAGTAATAAATAATATAGCTTCCAATGGCTATCTGATATGGTATGGAGTAATAAATAATATAGCTTCCAATGGCTATCTGATATGGTATGGAGTAATAAATAATATAGCTTCCAATGGCTATCTGATATGGTATGGAGTAATAAATAATATAGCTTCCAATGGCTATCTGATATGGTATGGAGTAATAAATAATATAGCTTCCAATGGCTATCTGATATGGTATGGAGTAATAAATAATATAGCTTCCAATGGCTATCTGATATGGTATGGAGTAATAAATAATATAGCTTCCAATGGCTATCTGATATGGTATGGAGTAATAAATAATATAGCTTCCAATGGCTATCTGATATGGTATGGAGTAATAAATAATATAGCTTCCAATGGCTATCTGATATGGTATGGAGTAATAAATAATATAGCTTCCAATGGCTATCTGATATGGTATGGAGTAATAAATAATATAGCTTCCAATGGCTATCTGATATGGTATGGAGTAATAAATAATATAGCTTCCAATGGCTATCTGATATGGTATGGAGTAATAAATAATATAGCTTCCAATGGCTATCTGATATGGTATGGAGTAATAAATAATATAGCTTCCAATGGCTATCTGATATGGTATGGAGTAATAAATAATATAGCTTCCAATGGCTATCTGATATGGTATGGAGTAATAAATAATATAGCTTCCAATGGCTATCTGATATGGTATGGAGTAATCAGAAATATAGGTGCCAATGGCTATCTGATATGGTATGGAGTAATAAATAATATAGCTTCCAATGGCTATCTGATATGGTATGGAGTAATAAATAATATAGCTTCCAATGGCTATCTGATATGGTATGGAGTAATAAATAATATAGCTTCCAATGGCTATCTGATATGGTATGGAGTAATAAATAATATAGCTTCCAATGGCTATCTGATATGGTATGGAGTAATAAATAATATAGCTTCCAATGGCTATCTGATATGGTATGGAGTAATAAATAATATAGCTTCCAATGGCTATCTGATATGGTATGGAGTAATAAATAATATAGCTTCCAATGGCTATCTGATATGGTATGGAGTAATAAATAATATAGCTTCCAATGGCTATCTGATATGGTATGGAGTAATAAATAATATAGCTTCCAATGGCTATCTGATATGGTATGGAGTAATAAATAATATAGCTTCCAATGGCTATCTGATATGGTATGGAGTAATAAATAATATAGCTTCCAATGGCTATCTGATATGGTATGGAGTAATAAATAATATAGCTTCCAATGGCTATCTGATATGGTATGGAGTAATAAATAATATAGCTTCCAATGGCTATCTGATATGGTATGGAGTAATAAATAATATAGCTTCCAATGGCTATCTGATATGGTATGGAGTAATAAATAATATAGCTTCCAATGGCTATCTGATATGGTATGGAGTAATAAATAATATAGCTTCCAATGGCTATCTGATATGGTATGGAGTAATAAATAATATAGCTTCCAATGGCTATCTGATATGGTATGGAGTAATAAATAATATAGCTTCCAATGGCTATCTGATATGGTATGGAGTAATAAATAATATAGCTTCCAATGGCTATCTGATATGGTATGGAGTAATAAATAATATAGCTTCCAATGGCTATCTGATATGGTATGGAGTAATAAATAATATAGCTTCCAATGGCTATCTGATATGGTATGGAGTAATAAATAATATAGCTTCCAATGGCTATCTGATATGGTATGGAGTAATAAATAATATAGCTTCCAATGGCTATCTGATATGGTATGGAGTAATAAATAATATAGCTTCCAATGGCTATCTGATATGGTATGGAGTAATAAATAATATAGCTTCCAATGGCTATCTGATATGGTATGGAGTAATAAATAATATAGCTTCCAATGGCTATCTGATATGGTATGGAGTAATAAATAATATAGCTTCCAATGGCTATCTGATATGGTATGGAGTAATAAATAATATAGCTTCCAATGGCTATCTGATATGGTATGGAGTAATAAATAATATAGCTTCCAATGGCTATCTGATATGGTATGGAGTAATAAATAATATAGCTTCCAATGGCTATCTGATATGGTATGGAGTAATAAATAATATAGCTTCCAATGGCTATCTGATATGGTATGGAGTAATAAATAATATAGCTTCCAATGGCTATCTGATATGGTATGGAGTAATAAATAATATAGCTTCCAATGGCTATCTGATATGGTATGGAGTAATAAATAATATAGCTTCCAATGGCTATCTGATATGGTATGGAGTAATAAATAATATAGCTTCCAATGGCTATCTGATATGGTATGGAGTAATAAATAATATAGCTTCCAATGGCTATCTGATATGGTATGGAGTAATAAATAATATAGCTTCCAATGGCTATCTGATATGGTATGGAGTAATAAATAATATAGCTTCCAATGGCTATCTGATATGGTATGGAGTAATAAATAATATAGCTTCCAATGGCTATCTGATATGGTATGGAGTAATAAATAATATAGCTTCCAATGGCTATCTGATATGGTATGGAGTAATAAATAATATAGCTTCCAATGGCTATCTGATATGGTATGGAGTAATAAATAATATAGCTTCCAATGGCTATCTGATATGGTATGGAGTAATAAATAATATAGCTTCCAATGGCTATCTGATATGGTATGGAGTAATAAATAATATAGCTTCCAATGGCTATCTGATATGGTATGGAGTAATAAATAATATAGCTTCCAATGGCTATCTGATATGGTATGGAGTAATAAATAATATAGCTTCCAATGGCTATCTGATATGGTATGGAGTAATAAATAATATAGCTTCCAATGGCTATCTGATATGGTATGGAGTAATAAATAATATAGCTTCCAATGGCTATCTGATATGGTATGGAGTAATAAATAATATAGCTTCCAATGGCTATCTGATATGGTATGGAGTAATAAATAATATAGCTTCCAATGGCTATCTGATATGGTATGGAGTAATAAATAATATAGCTTCCAATGGCTATCTGATATGGTATGGAGTAATAAATAATATAGCTTCCAATGGCTATCTGATATGGTATGGAGTAATAAATAATATAGCTTCCAATGGCTATCTGATATGGTATGGAGTAATAAATAATATAGCTTCCAATGGCTATCTGATATGGTATGGAGTAATAAATAATATAGCTTCCAATGGCTATCTGATATGGTATGGAGTAATAAATAATATAGCTTCCAATGGCTATCTGATATGGTATGGAGTAATAAAATATAGCTTCCAATGGCTATCTGATATGGTATGGAGTAATAAATAATATAGCTTCCAATGGCTATCTGATATGGTATGGAGTAATAATTAATATAGCTTCCAATGGCTATCTGATATGGTATGGAGTAATAAATAATATAGCTTCCAATGGCTATCTGATATGGTATGGAGTAATAAATAATATAGCTTCCAATGGCTATCTGATATGGTATGGAGTAATAAATAATATAGCTTCCAATGGCTATCTGATATGGTATGGAGTAATAAATAATATAGCTTCCAATGGCTATCTGATATGGTATGGAGTAATAAATAATATAGCTTCCAATGGCTATCTGATATGGTATGGAGTAATAAATAATATAGCTTCCAATGGCTATCTGATATGGTATGGAGTAATAAATAATATAGCTTCCAATGGCTATCTGATATGGTATGGAGTAATAAATAATATAGCTTCCAATGGCTATCTGATATGGTATGGAGTAATAAATAATATAGCTTCCAATGGCTATCTGATATGGTATGGAGTAATAAATAATATAGCTTCCAATGGCTATCTGATATGGTATGGAGTAATAAATAATATAGCTTCCAATGGCTATCTGATATGGTATGGAGTAATAAATAATATAGCTTCCAATGGCTATCTGATATGGTATGGAGTAATAAATAATATAGCTTCCAATGGCTATCTGATATGGTATGGAGTAATAAATAATATAGCTTCCAATGGCTATCTGATATGGTATGGAGTAATAAATAATATAGCTTCCAATGGCTATCTGATATGGTATGGAGTAATAAATAATATAGCTTCCAATGGCTATCTGATATGGTATGGAGTAATAAATAATATAGCTTCCAATGGCTATCTGATATGGTATGGAGTAATAATAATATAGCTTCCAATGGCTATCTGATATGGTATGGAGTAATAAATAATATAGCTTCCAATGGCTATCTGATATGGTATGGAGTAATAAATAATATAGCTTCCAATGGCTATCTGATATGGTATGGAGTAATAAATAATATAGCTTCCAATGGCTATCTGATATGGTATGGAGTAATAAATAATATAGCTTCCAATGGCTATCTGATATGGTATGGAGTAATAAATAATATAGCTTCCAATGGCTATCTGATATGGTATGGAGTAATATGAATATAGCTTCCAATGGCTATCTGATATGGTATGGAGTAATAAATAATATAGCTTCCAATGGCTATCTGATATGGTATGGAGTAATAAATAATATAGCTTCCAATGGCTATCTGATATGGTATGGAGTAATAAATAATATAGCTTCCAATGGCTATCTGATATGGTATGGAGTAATAAATAATATAGCTTCCAATGGCTATCTGATATGGTATGGAGTAATAAATAATATAGCTTCCAATGGCTATCTGATATGGTATGGAGTAATAAATAATATAGCTTCCAATGGCTATCTGATATGGTATGGAGTAATAAATAATATAGCTTCCAATGGCTATCTGATATGGTATGGAGTAATAAATAATATAGCTTCCAATGGCTATCTGATATGGTATGGAGTAATAAATAATATAGCTTCCAATGGCTATCTGATATGGTATGGAGTAATAAATAATATAGCTTCCAATGGCTATCTGATATGGTATGGAGTATTAATAATATAGCTTCCAATGGCTATCTGATATGGTATGGAGTAATAAATAATATAGCTTCCAATGGCTATCTGATATGGTATGGAGTAATAAATAATATAGCTTCCAATGGCTATCTGATATGGTATGGAGTAATAAATAATATAGCTTCCAATGGCTATCTGATATGGTATGGAGTAATAAATAATATAGCTTCCAATGGCTATCTGATATGGTATGGAGTAATAAATAATATAGCTTCCAATGGCTATCTGATATGGTATGGAGTAATAAATAATATAGCTTCCAATGGCTATCTGATATGGTATGGAGTAATGAATAATATAGCTTCCAATGGCTATCTGATATGGTATGGAGTAATAAATAATATAGCTTCCAATGGCTATCTGATATGGTATGGAGTAATAAATAATATAGCTTCCAATGGCTATCTGATATGGTATGGAGTAATAAATAATATAGCTTCCAATGGCTATCTGATATGGTATGGAGTAATAAATAATATAGCTTCCAATGGCTATCTGATATGGTATGGAGTAATAAATAATATAGCTTCCAATGGCTATCTGATATGGTATGGAGTAATAAATAATATAGCTTCCAATGGCTATCTGATATGGTATGGAGTAATAAATAATATAGCTTCCAATGGCTATCTGATATGGTATGGAGTAATAAATAATATAGCTTCCAATGGCTATCTGATATGGTATGGAGTAATTAATATAGCTTCCAATGGCTATCTGATATGGTATGGAGTAATAAATAATATAGCTTCCAATGGCTATCTGATATGGTATGGAGTAATAAATAATATAGCTTCCAATGGCTATCTGATATGGTATGGAGTAATAAATAATATAGCTTCCAATGGCTATCTGATATGGTATGGAGTAATAAATAATATAGCTTCCAATGGCTATCTGATATGGTATGGAGTAATAAATAATATAGCTTCCAATGATATGGTATGGAGTAATAATAATATAGCTTCCAATGGCTATCTGATATGGTATGGAGTATTAATAATATAGCTTCCAATGGCTATCTGATATGGTATGGAGTAATAAATAATATAGCTTCCAATGGCTATCTGATATGGTATGGAGTAATAAATAATATAGCTTCCAATGGCTATCTGATATGGTATGGAGTAATAAATAATATAGCTTCCAATGGCTATCTGATATGGTATGGAGTAATAAATAATATAGCTTCCAATGGCTATCTGATATGGTATGGAGTAATAAATAATATAGCTTCCAATGGCTATCTGATATGGTATGGAGTAATAAATAATATAGCTTCCAATGGCTATCTGATATGGTATGGAGTAATAAATAATATAGCTTCCAATGGCTATCTGATATGGTATGGAGTAATAAATAATATAGCTTCCAATGGCTATCTGATATGGTATGGAGTAATAAATAATATAGCTTCCAATGGCTATCTGATATGGTATGGAGTAATAAATAATATAGCTTCCAATGGCTATCTGATATGGTATGGAGTAATAAATAATATAGCTTCCAATGGCTATCTGATATGGTATGGAGTAATAATTAATATAGCTTCCAATGGCTATCTGATATGGTATGGAGTAATAAATAATATAGCTTCCAATGGCTATCTGATATGGTATGGAGTAATAAATAATATAGCTTCCAATGGCTATCTGATATGGTATGGAGTAATAAATAATATAGCTTCCAATGGCTATCTGATATGGTATGGAGTAATAAATAATATAGCTTCCAATGGCTATCTGATATGGTATGGAGTAATAAATAATATAGCTTCCAATGGCTATCTGATATGGTATGGAGTAATAAATAATATAGCTTCCAATGGCTATCTGATATGGTATGGAGTAATAAATAATATAGCTTCCAATGGCTATCTGATATGGTATGGAGTAATAAATAATATAGCTTCCAATGGCTATCTGATATGGTATGGAGTAATAAATAATATAGCTTCCAATGGCTATCTGATATGGTATGGAGTAATAAATAATATAGCTTCCAATGGCTATCTGATATGGTATGGAGTAATAAATAATATAGCTTCCAATGGCTATCTGATATGGTATGGAGTAATAAATAATATAGCTTCCAATGGCTATCTGATATGGTATGGAGTAATAACTAATATAGCTTCCAATGGCTATCTGATATGGTATGGAGTAATAAATAATATAGCTTCCAATGGCTATCTGATGTGGTATGGAGTAATAAATAATATAGCTTCCAATGGCTATCTGATATGGTATGGAGTAATAAATAATATAGCTTCCAATGGCTATCTGATATGGTATGGAGTAATAAATAATATAGCTTCCAATGGCTATCTGATATGGTATGGAGTAATAAATAATATAGCTTCCAATGGCTATCTGATATGGTATGGAGTAATAAATAATATAGCTTCCAATGGCTATCTGATATGGTATGGAGTAATAAATAATATAGCTTCCAATGGCTATCTGATATGGTATGGAGTAATAAATAATATAGCTTCCAATGGCTATCTGATATGGTATGGAGTAATAAATAATATAGCTTCCAATGGCTATCTGATATGGTATGGAGTAATAAATAATATAGCTTCCAATGGCTATCTGATATGGTATGGAGTAACAAATAATATAGCTTCCAATGGCTATCTGATATGGTATGGAGTAATAAATAATATAGCTTCCAATGGCTATCTGATATGGTATGGAGTAATAAATAATATAGCTTCCAATGGCTATCTGATATGGTATGGAGTAATAAATAATATAGCTTCCAATGGCTATCTGATATGGTATGGAGTAATAAATAATATAGCTTCCAATGGCTATCTGATATGGTATGGAGTAATAAATAATATAGCTTCCAATGGCTATCTGATATGGTATGGAGTAATAAATAATATAGCTTCCAATGGCTATCTGATATGGTATGGAGTAATAAATAATATAGCTTCCAATGGCTATCTGATATGGTATGGAGTAATAAATAATATAGCTTCCAATGGCTATCTGATATGGTATGGAGTAATAAATAATATAGCTTCCAATGGCTATCTGATATGGTATGGAGTAATAAATAATATAGCTTCCAATGGCTATCTGATATGGTATGGAGTAATAAATAATATAGCTTCCAATGGCTATCTGATATGGTATGGAGTAATAAATAATATAGCTTCCAATGGCTATCTGATATGGTATGGAGTAATAAATAATATAGCTTCCAATGGCTATCTGATATGGTATGGAGTAATAAATAATATAGCTTCCAATGGCTATCTGATATGGTATGGAGTAATAAATAATATAGCTTCCAATGGCTATCTGATATGGTATGGAGTAATAAATAATATAGCTTCCAATGGCTATCTGATATGGTATGGAGTAATAAATAATATAGCTTCCAATGGCTATCTGATATGGTATGGAGTAATAAATAATATAGCTTCCAATGGCTATCTGATATGGTATGGAGTAATAAATAATATAGCTTCCAATGGCTATCTGATATGTATGGAGTAATAAATAATATAGCTTCCAATGGCTATCTGATATGGTATGGAGTAATAAATAATATAGCTTCCAATGGCTATCTGATATGGTATGGAGTAATAAATAATATAGCTTCCAATGGCTATCTGATATGGTATGGAGTAATAAATAATATAGCTTCCAATGGCTATCTGATATGGTATGGAGTAATAAATAATATAGCTTCCAATGGCTATTTGATATGGTATGGAGTAATAAATAATATAGCTTCCAATGGCTATCTGATATGGTATGGAGTAATAAATAATATAGCTTCCAATGGCTATCTGATATGGTATGGAGTAATAAATAATATAGCTTCCAATGGTTATCTGATATGGTATGGAGTAACAAATAATATAGCTTCCAATGGCTATCTGATATGGTATGGAGTAACAAATAATATAGCTTCCAATGGCTATCTGATATGGTATGGAGTAATAAATAATATAGCTTCCAATGGCTATCTGATATGGTATGGAGTAATAAATAATATAGCTTCCAATGGCTATCTGATATGGTATGGAGTAATAAATAATATAGCTTCCAATGGCTATCTGATATGGTATGGAGTAATAAATAATATAGCTTCCAATGGCTATCTGATATGGTATGGAGTAATAAATAATATAGCTTCCAATGGCTATCTGATATGGTATGGAGTAATAAATAATATAGCTTCCAATGGCTATCTGATATGGTATGGAGTAATAAATAATATAGCTTCCAATGGCTATCTGATATGGTATGGAGTAATAAATGATATAGATTTCAATGGCTATCTGATATGGTATGGAGTAATAAATAATATAGCTTCCAATGGCTATCTGATATGGTATGGAGTAATTAATAATATAGCTTCCAATGGCTATCTGATGTGGTATGGAGTAATAAATAATATAGCTTCCAATGGCTATCTGATATGGTATGGAGTAATAAATAATATAGCTTCCAATGGCTATCTGATGTGGTATGGAGTAATAAATAATATAGCTTCCAATGGCTATCTGATATGGTATGGAGTAATAAATAATATAGCTTCCAATGGCTATCTGATATGGTATGGAGTAATAATATAGCTTCCAATGGCTATCTGATATAGTATGGAGTAATACATAATATAGCTTCCAAAGGCTATCTGATATGGTATGGAGTAATAAATAATATAGCTTCCAATGGCTCTCTGATATGGTATGGAGTAATAAATAACATAGCTTCCAATGGCTATCTGATATGGTATGGAGTAATAAATAATATAGCTTCCAATGGCTATCTGATATGGTATGGAGTAATAAATAATATAGCTTCCAATGGCTATCTGATATGGTATGGAGTAACAAATAATATAGCTTCCAATGGCTATCTGATATGGTATGGAGTAACAAATAATATAGCTTCCAATGGCTATCTGATATGGTATGGAGTAATAAATAATATAGCTTCCAATGGCTATCTGATATGGTATGGAGTAATAAATAATATAGCTTCCAATGGCTATCTGATATGGTATGGAGTAATAAATAATATAGCTTCCAATGGCTATCTGATATGGTATGGAGTAATAAATAATATAGCTTCCAATGGCTATCTGATATGGTATGGAGTAATAAATAATATAGCTTCCAATGGCTATCTGATATGGTATGGAGTAATAAATAATATAGCTTCCAATGGCTATCTGATATGGTATGGAGTAATAAATAATATAGCTTCCAATGGCTATCTGATATGTTATGGAGTAATAAATGATATAGATTTCAATGGCTATCTGATATGGTATGGAGTAATAAATAATATAGCTTCCAATGGCTATCTGATATGGTATGGAGTAATTAATAATATAGCTTCCAATGGCTATCTGATGTGGTATGGAGTAATAAATAATATAGCTTCCAATGGCTATCTGATGTGGTATGGAGTAATAAATAATATAGTTTCCAATGGCTATCTGATGTGGTTTGGAGTAATAAATAATATAGCTTCCAATGGCTATCTGATATGGTATGGAGTAATAAATAATATAGCTTCCAATGGCTATCTGATATGGTATGGAGTAATACATAATATAGCTTCCAATGGCTATCTGATATGGTATGGAGTAATACATAATATAGCTTCCAATGGCTATCTGATATGGTATGGAATAATAAATAATATAGCTTCCAATGGCTATCTGATATGGTATGGAGTAATAAATAATATAGCTTCCAATGGCTATCTGATATGGTATGGAGTAATAAATAATATAGCTTCCAATGGCTATCTGATATGGTATGGAGTAATAAATAATATAGCTTCCAATGGCTATCTGATATGGTATGGAGTAATAAATAATATAGCTTCCAATGGCTATCTGATATGGTATGGAGTAATAAATAATATAGCTTCCAATGGCTATCTGATATGGTATGGAGTAATACATAATATAGCTTCCAATGGCTATCTGATATGGTATGGAGTAATAAATAATATAGCTTCCAATGGCTATCTGATATGGTATGGAGTAATAAATAATATAGCTTCCAATGGCTATCTGATATGGTATGGAGTAATAAATAATACAAGGAGCGCTAAATTAATAAATTATGTTACTCTCTCTCTCTCCTTCTTTTCTATCGTTTCCTTCAACTTTCTTTTTCTATCGGGTATGCCATCTCTACTAGAATGACTACCTCGATTGGATCGAAAGGGCTGTGTAAATATGTAAATCTATGTACATTTCTCTCTCTCTCTCTCTTCACTAGTCAGAGGCAGTGTCATCGCGCCAGTCGAATATCTTCCGACTCACTGAACGATTTACATCTCATTACTCTCTCTCTCTCTCTCGTTTGGATCGTAAGGTCTGTGTGGCCAGTGTGTCTATGTAAATCTGTGTAACCATATATCTCTCTCTCTCTCTCTCGTTTGAATCAAAAGGTTTGTGTGGCCAGTGTATATATGTAAATCTATGTAAAATGCTACCTCTTTCTCTCTCTCGTTTGGATCGTAAGGTCTGTGTAGCCAGTGTGTGTATGTAAAGCTGTGTAACCATATCTCTATCTCTCGTTTGAATCGTAAAGTTTGTGGCCAGTGTATATATGTAAATCTATGTAAAATTATATCTCTCTCTCGTTTGGATCGTAAGGTCTGTGTGGCCAGTGTATCTATGTAAAGCTATGTACAAATATATCTCTCTCTCTATATAAAAATCTCTCTCTCTCTCATCACACACTGGTATTATAAGCCTTTGAACACCTCGGCATCTTCATTGTTTTGAATGCGATTTATTTTATCCTTTCCACAATATCGTACTGGTAATGTTTAAGGGGGTACTACTCGCTTTTTATGAACCCCCTTCTCCCTCATGTTTACCATATTAGTTTTGAGGTTTTAAGACGTTTGTTCCGTTAGTTTGACGATTTTGAGACCTTTTGCCTCATTTTGTTGTCAATGTTGAAACCTGTCGTGCCCTTTAGGTGTCGATCTTTTTCCCGGCGAACGATAGCAAGCCTCTAATTATATGAGGAACCGGCCTTTGGCCGGGAAATTTTTCTACCGAAAAATGTACACATTTATCTTGAAAGGAGATCTAGGGGATGTTTGTCTGAGGTTGATGGAGGTCTAGCGAGGAAAAAAAATATATATATATACATACCGGTATATATATATATATATATATATATATATATATATATATATATTGACCAAAAACCAAGCACCCCCCCCCCCCCTTAAGTAATGGCTGCCCAAAACGAAAGCCTATGACTGATCCACTTTGTTATTTGAATGATCATAGTCTATTATGCTGTACTTATAACTGTCTTAACGGTGTAATGATTTTGTTCGTGTTTTTTTTCTATGTGATTGAGAGAGGCAAAAGACAGAACTGCCTATAGCGAGTGCCTCCCCCATAGTTGAAAGAGTGACAGGGCCAAAATCAAGGGACGTTCGAGCCAAAATGCCTGGACACACGGAGTTTGAAGCAATTTAAGTCATAGGAAGAGGGAAAGACTGATTCTGGGAGAGAGTTCCAGAGCTCAGCTGTTGAGTAGAAGAAATGTTGAGAGTAACGTTTCACTCTTGGGTTGGAGAGTTGCACAGAGTAGGGGTGGGATTGAGTTGCAAGACGGGTACCACGTGCCCTACGTAAAGGAGGTGGTATACACTGGGAAAGCTCTGAGGAACACTGATTATTATAGTAGCGATAAAATAGTGAGAGAGATGCAACATTGCGGCGGAGAGAGAGAGATTGCAGAGAGTTGGTGAGTGGACGGATTAGAGTGTTTAACCCGTTCAGTACCAGGGACGATCGTTTTATCATATGCTGGGAACTATTAAACGATTGTATTCAGCTTAGGAAGGACCTTTAGCAATAATAAGGTTACACAATATCTCAACCAACCGTTTTAACTACCACATATCCTTCCTAAGCTGCATAATATCGTCTGAATATAGCTAGCATTTAGTATAACACGTCGCTGGTACTCAAAGAGTTAATAACTGTATGTGGTAACCCAGGTTCGAATCCCGGGACGATCACATGCTTTCATTAATTTCATTGGAGGTGTTTGGTGTTAGGAATGGAATTAACCACTTCATTACCGGTACCGTCCTTCTAACTTTATTCTGGCTACTATTTGACGATTATACTCAGTTTTAAAAGGGCCTCGAGCTAATAACATGCATCCAACTATCTCAATTAACCCCTTTTACTACCATAGATCCTTCTTAAACGGTACAAAAACGTCTAAATTTAGCTGGAATATAATAATGAAATGTCGCCGGTACAGAAGGGGTTAATAGCATAATATTGTTCTTCTGCTTCTTCTTTGGGATCGAAGGTGAGTTGTGGATTAAATTGATTTATAGTCGATTATAATGAAGTACCGAGCTATAAGTTGGTATGTATACAATTAAATGAAACTCCAAATGTTACTTGTCACTTGGTAGCTAAAACTGCATGTCCTACCATAATATATTCACGTTCGCCGGGAAAAAATCGACACCTACATAGCACTTCTACTGGAAAATTTATGGTAAAGAATGAAGTTGAGAAATATTATATACTACTGATGCTTAACCTATATATATATATATATATATATATATATATATATATATATATATATATATATATATATATTTTTTTTTTTTTTTTTTTTAACCTATATTATTCTCACCTCTTAAAAATTAATGTCTAGACTTGTTTTGAATAGGCAAGGTTATGTAATTATTCTACCATTTTTTTCAGAGTATTTATATACACAAAATAATGAACCAAGTTAAGCTTTAATCAATTGAATATTATAGGCAAATTTGAATGGTATCTTCCCTTAATAGTATTGTTTGTGTCATCTCCAAATTTCAATATTTTACATGTCATACTTTCGACAATGTCATTTATGTAATTAAGGAACACCCCGTTCTTAACATTAATCATCCATTACAATCCCCAATATACTTGAATAAACTAATGAAAGCATAATATTATAGTCCTCCCGGGATTCCAACTCGGGACACCACACCCAGAACATAAGCATCTAAACCATAACACCACCAAGACAGTTAAAATATATACCGGTTAGGTATCATATATCAGTGAACCCCCTGAGAGCCAGTTACGAAGGATAGCGTTTATTTTTTCTATGTGAATGAGGGAGACAAAAGGCATAACTGCCTGCAGCGAGTGCCTCCCCCATACTTCAAAGAGTGACAGGGCCGAAATCAAGGGACGTTCGAGCAAAAACTTAAATTGCTTCAAACTCCGTGTGTCCAGGCGGACACACGGAGTTTGAAGCAATTTAAGTTTGGAGATGAACATCGAGGCAATGCACAGCCTATAGTATATTCGCTGTAAGTAGGCGATCAATCATGGCCTCTATCCTCTGTAACTCCAAAAGGGCTAGAGCAAAGTGGCTGTAAATTTCCACATCTATTCCTTGACTTCCCAAATGGTAGACATATTAGCTCGATTACTCTAGTCGGTTTTTAGTTACAGAGGTTAGGTCTTGATTTCTCGCCTACTTACAGCGAATAGAAACTATACTTTTAAGGGTAGATGGGTCGTTTTTCTAGATCCCCTTTTCCCTCGTGTTTAACCCCATTAGTTTTCAGATTTTAAGATGTTTGCCACATTAGTTTGTCGGTTTTAAGTCCTTTCGTGTGATTTAAGTGTTGATAAATTTTGTTTCCTGGAGAACGATAGTGAGCGTTTAATTTTGAAAGAACCGGCCTATGGCCGGGATATTTTTCTACCGAAAAATTTACAAATTAATCTAGAAGGGGAATATAATGGATGTTTTTGTTCAGTTTGGTGGAGGTCTAGGGAGGAAACTAGAAAATAATAAATAACTGAAAAAATCGGCCAAAAAGTGAACCACGAGCAGTCAATTAAGTCCATAAATAGCTAAATGCTCATTATATAAAACATAGCATGAAATTTGGCTGGAGTAATTAATGAGTTCTCAGTCATTTTGGATAATAGTTTGGGCTTCTGTTATTTTTGTGATAGACACCTGCTGAATAGAGGCTTGATTTCAATAGGAGAGTTCAATGACTACTAAAAATAATCTAATATATTAATTTCACTCCCAACACCAAACACCTCCCAATGAAATTAATGAAATCATGTGATCCTACCGGGATTCGAACCTAGGTTACCAAATTCAGATCTTCAACACTCTAAGCATTACACCATCAAGACACTTAAAGGTTAAGTACATGACTACGATTTTATATCCATTTATCGAATACTGGATATCAATCTAACCATGTAATCAAACCGAACTGCACACTGAATAGTCTAACTGAGAATGTATGTTACAGCCTATTTGTTTCCTGCTGATGGTAAATTGAATCCCTTAGCAGCTGATTTTTGTTATGCTTAATAGACAAATATGAAATTGCTATGGCTGTGTGTCGTTTTACTGCCAAGTTTTTATAATTAACGACGTATACTGCTACAAAATCTACCTTATAGCCGAGTATCCAAGATAGTAACATGGCAATTTACCCTCAGCTGGAAATAGACTATAGTAATTATCGATATCAGCTCAGGAAGATTTATTTACCCCACATCATACAAAGGGACGCCAACAATAAATTAGTTGACTTTTAGGCAAAATGAGGAGTAACACAAACACGTGCATGACCCATTTCACTTGAATTATTCTTCTATGAAATGAAATATGAGGTTTTGATTGCATATATTTGCATAAGCGTATTTTGAAAAGGGGTATTCTCAAAATCAACCCCTTCTGTACCGTCGTTATCCTTTGTATTTTATTCTGGCTAATACTAATCGATGTCATGCAGTTCATGAAGGATCGAAATCAATAATAAGGCTTCGAACTATCTCAATCAACCTTTTTAACTACCACAGATCCTTCCTAAGCTTCAGAAAATCGTGTAAATATAGTTCGAATAAAATATAACAGACCTTGCTGGTACATAAAGGGTTAATGACGTCTCGTGGAAGTTTATTGAAAATATTTACAGCGTGGATGATCTGACTTGAATCTTCTTCCGATATATTTGTACCCCTTTCCCCTTGTGTAATTCCTGTGGTCGAGAGTAAATTACTTGTGAACATATGAATTATCACGGCTTATTACAATTATGTATGCTTCAATTATATATCACCTTAATCTGCGCTCTGTCACGTTAAGGGGACCGACCCGCTTTGTTTTCATTCTGGGTAGTAGCCATTCGACCCAATGCAGCCTACTGTTTAAAGACGTTTATCCTCATCCAGGTGTCGATTTTCACCTGGCGAGCGATAGCGAGCCAGCACATTTTGGATTATGTTTTAGACAGCTGACTTAATTTGTACATTTTTCGGTAGAAAAAGTTCTCCGGCGAAGCCGGATTTCTCCATACAATGATGGCTTGCTATCGCTCGCCAGGAAAAAATTGATACCTGAATGGGGAGAAATGTCTTAAAACAGTAGGCTGAATGGGGCCAACTGGATAAAACTCAGAGAAAAAGCAGGTCGGTCCCCTTAACCTCTGAACTGCGCATGTGGGTAATTAGAAACGTCTGCCTGTGCTGACGTATTTGAGCTGTGTCCATCACTAAAATATTAATTTTACCATAAATAGCATTAATACTTATCCATATGCTCCTATTATAGGTTGATTATAAAGGTATTAACCTGTTACAACAATAAAACAAGTGAAAACAGAGTTTGGATGGTTAAAATCGGCGATACAGGCCGCGAGTTACATAATGTATGGGTGAGGCAACCTGCTTTCCCGCCAATTTCTCCCAAGGCCACTGAGACACTGTCGATCGATACTCTCTCTCTCTCTCTTGCACTCGCTTGCTAACAGTGATGACAATGCCCTGCTTGCAACTCGCTAATGTTAGCACGAATATATATCTCAGAATAAGGGAATAACAGGGAAAATAGGTGATAACTGAAGGAGGGGAGGAAAGTGGGGAAGGAGGGGAGGTAGAGGACTGATATTTTGCATGGCCCAAGGGCAAATTTTTTTTTTTTCCGATGTTTAAAATTGATTTTTTTTTTCTCTGACTCTTAAAAGTCTTCCCGCAGTCCGCCGGGGGAACTCTTAAGAGTCTTCCTGCAGTTCCCGGGTTAAGCAGGTTCAATTTTCCCAGTCGCTCTTTGTAAGGTTTATATCTCAACTTAAGTGTAATTTTAGTAAACCTCCTTTGTATTATACCCTGTTCCAAATACGTAGACCAAACCTTATGAACATTAACCTCTATACTCACAAACGACTAGAGTATCGAGCTAATATGTCTACCAGTTGGGAGGAGTTAGGCAGGGAATGGGTGTGGAAATGGACAGTTAATTTATTCTAGTCCTTATTGAGTTACAGATGTTAGTGGGTAGGATTTTTGGCCTACCTATAATGAATGGACTATAGCTTCAGTTTCTCAAAATCTATATAATATCGTGACGAAAACGGCACGCAAGACTAAATGACTAAATTATATAGTTATAATAGTTAAAATAGGGTTTCAGAGTCTTTCAACCCTTCTGGATTATTAAGCCAGCGCACTGTAAGTCAAAGAATAGCGTCAGGACTGGAGCCCCTATTCGAGAACTCCAGTTCCTTGATAACTTCCAACACAACGTTGGGCTTGAAGGGGAGATGGGTCGTTTTTATTTGCTTAATTATGTATCTTTTTATTTTGTTATTAGTTTCCTTCCTAGACCTCAATCAAGCTTCAAAAACACCCGCCCAAGACCCTCCGTCAAGATAAACATGTACATTTTTCAATAGAAAAATGTCCCGACTGAATACCGGTGTCTCTTAAATTACAGGCTCGCTATCGCTTGCCAGGAAAAAATCGACACCTAAATTACACGGTAAGTCTTAATATTGACAAGCAAATGGGGCGAAAGGTCTTAAAATCGCCAATCTAATGGGTCGAACGTCTTATAATCTGAAAACCTATGGAGCTAAACATGAGGAAGAAGGGGGACCAGAAAAACGGTCTATCTCCCCTTAAGTCGGCAGATACTGCAACACCTAGATATTTTACTCCTCCTGTTCTGTCAAATTGGGATCTATTCCAGTTGTGTTATGTGCGTGATCATGATTGCTTCCAATATGCAGTACTAGCATTTTGCACGCTCGAAGTTTTAGATAGGAAGAGAGAGAGTATTGGCATTGCAACATGGGACAGGACAATTTAGATAGTGGCAAGATGTGTAAGGGGAGAGAAAAGAGAGGAAAGCGTTTTTAGATAAAGGTATCAATAGTAGAGATGGCGAGTATGCAAGATAAAAGGTATGAATTAGATCCCTAAATCTCACGAATCGGTGTTTTTGCTCAGCATAAACTATACTCCTGTGCAGTACTAGTATATGATATCGACATTCATTAACAAATTAATCATGCAGTGTATAATAGTTAAAGTACATTTTGACACCATACTGTATTGATTGAGCTAGCTGTATTCCTGATGTGGGCATTTTCATCGATATCACGTAAAAATAGTTACACATATCTGTACATAGATAGTTACAAATATCTGCATACAAACTATACTCGGTTTAATTTCATTTGACGGTAAATTGGATCTCGTAGCTGCTGATTTCTCGATACTTAATGGCAAACATTGAAAGTACTATGTATCTGCATCCTATTAACACCAATGTTATATAATTAGCAACAAATTTCAAAAAATCTTCATAAAAACTGAGAAATCTTGATGGGAACTTTGGAATTGGCCGTCAGTTGAAAAAATACAGATTATAGAGTCACCACGAATTGGGGGCATCACTCTTCGCTTGGTTACATGAACTATTCAGAACTCACTATTCAGAACCCATTCAGTACGTGTTCAACAATGTTCAACATAATCTTCCTATCATTAGGTGCTATTATTCATTATAGTAATGACCTATACGAAATAAATGAGCATAGTTAACAATCATTATATGTACTGTATAACTCCACCAGAAACATTGTTAACAAACAAAAAGAGCCAGCTGGTCATCTTAACAACCATGGTATGACCTCTTAACCGTTTGAGTACCAGCGCCGTGTTATATTTTCTTCTAGTTATATGTCTACGATATTGTGCAGCTTAAGAAGGATCTGTGGTAGTTAAAAAGGGTTGGTTGAGATAGGTTGAAGCCTTATTATTGCTAGAGGTCCTTCGCAAGCTGAATAAAAACGTCTAATCATTGCCAGAATACAATTAAAAGGATCTCACCTGTATTGAATGTGTTAATACCTTCACCACCATTTGTTGAACGACTGATTTAGCAAAAACAGAACTCGATAGACATACGATGGTTTCCCTACAAATAATACTGGGACAACAATTAATATTACCTGCATTATTAACTTTATCTATTTACAGTGGAATTAAATTGTTTTGTGTTCGTGGACGGGTGGAAAATTATAAAGCTAGATAAATTTCCGTCCTATATATTCCATTTCTTCTTATTGTATCTCTTTTCATATTGACATGTCTTGACTTACTCTTTACTTTGATTAGTTACTTTTGCACAATTATTAATCATATTTCACAAAATAGTGCTAATTATAGGTATGATTATATGAATGCTGCATTAGGAACCCTTCGGATGCTCCCCAGTTCGCTTGTTTATATTGAACATGAAATATCACCCTGTTTATTTATTTGATCATACTGTTGATCATGTTACCAATATGGTTTATGCTTCCTCATACAACATCGGCTAACCATTGCACACAAATCTTGATGTCATAATAGCATACTTCGTGAACTCGCTAATCTAATTTATCTATCTATCTACTTATCTATCAATATATCTATTGCCAGACAACCCTAACACCCTAGAGGAGGTAGACGCGAAAGTATCACATTTATATGCTTCTACATGCCGAGGCAACTCATTTGACTATAGGTATACTCAAATAACTCCAGGAATTATAATGAGTTAATTGATATATATATATATATATATATATATATATATATATATATATATATATATATATAACGAGAGAGAGAGAGAGAGAGAGAGAGAGAGAGAGAGAGAGAGAGAGAGAGAGAGAGAGAGAGAGAGAGAGAGAGAGAGAGAGAGAGAGAGAGAGAGAGAGAGAGAGAGAGCAAATAAAAACTAAATACATAGTAACGGTGTACTTTATCCTATATGGGTGCTACTCACAAAACCTTTAAGGTGTGTAGTCTGACCGATAAAATGTAACAAGTTTGTCTACAAACCTTAACTGACGCTAGTGTGCCACCATACCTGTCATACACACACACACACACACACACACAAGGCACACTCTCATACTCTCTCTCTGTAATTAGGCACAATGATCGAAAAGACATTGGAGATCAGAGGAATGGAAGAGGTGAGGGGGAAAAGACAAGATGAAGCTGACTTAAAAGATTCTATCTATCTATCTATTGGCTGACGCCGTGATTCCCGAAGGGGTGGCCACGAACGAAAAGCCCCCATGCACCTCTGTCCCCAGTCAGTCGACGCCCCTCCTCCCAACAATCACCGCCTTCATTCATATACTTCTTGACTCCATCCTTCCACCTCTCTCTCGGTTTACCTCTCCCTCTCTGTCCACCTCTCCCTCTCTGTCCTTTCACCTCGCTCTCGTACACCCTCTTAGTCATTCTCTCGCTTCCCATACTTTTCATATGGCCGAACCATCTCAAGGTGTTCCTTTTCACACTTTCCAGCACATCTACCTCCACACCACACCTTCTTACTTCCTCATTCGTCTGTCTATCCCTCCATGTAACTCCGGACGCACTTCTCAAGTAACTCATTTCCACCCCTCTCACTCTTGGTCTGAGTCTCTCCACCACCGTCCATGCTTCGCTTTTTTTTTTTTTTTTTTTTTTTTTTTTTTTTTTTTTTTTTTTTAAGAGACAATGAACGGAGGAAGGAAAAACACAGATAAAACGGAAAAGGTCCATGTGCCTAAAGGCATCCTCCATTCATAAAATGTTTGTAACAACTGGATTTAAACTGTTGTAGATTGTAAGTTTGTGGAAAGCAACTCGAGGGAAGTTAATTCCAAAGAGTAGTAGTTCTGGGGATAAATTAATTTTGATAAGCAGAAGTTCTGCATTGTGGAGGAGAAAGTGTAAATTCATGGTCGCTCTCAGCTGCCCTAGTTCTACGGGGAAAGATGTGGAGAGACGGCACAATTGAAGCAAGTTCCTCAGAACAATTGCTGTGAAAATATCTGTAGAATAATGCAAGGGATGCAACGTTTCTTCGTATGGATAATGTAGGAAGGTCCTGTGTGATTGCAGGGTTATTGATTAATCTAATAGCTTTATTTTGAGTTTTGTCCAACTTCCTCAATGTAACCACTCCACTTCCACTCCACAGAGGTGAACAGTAATCCATCTGAGAACGCACATGACTTTTATATATTACGGCTCGTCAGTGAAGAATTCTCGAACTCTGTACAGGAGTCCCAGTTTTTTAGAGGCATTCTTAGCAATGCTTCTAACATAATGTGTCCAGCTCAGGTTAGTAGTTAATGTTACACCGAGAATGTCAATACTAGGGGAAGTGGGAATATTTACATCATTAACAAATATATGAGAGTCAGTGAGATTCTGTAGGTTAGAAAATTGAATGTACTTGGTTTTCTGTGCATTAAAGGAAACTAGATTCTTTTGTCCCCATTCATTAATTCTAGAAAGATCCTGGTTCAGAGAAATTGCAGTGTTTATTTTTGAATTTATAAGATCGGGCTGGGTGAAAGAATTGATAAATGTGAAGGAACTGTGGAGTGTTGAGTCATTTGCGTAGGAATGTATTGGATTATGAGTGGTAGATATGAGATCATTGATATGAATGAGGAACAGAGTTGGGGCCAAAACTGATCCCTGAGGAACACCAGCATTTATTGAGTGAAATTGAGAATAAAGGTCATCTACCATTATACATATTTTTCTGTTATGAAGATAAGAAGAAATTAGTGGAACTAATGATACAAGGCCGTAGTGTGACATCTTCGACAATAAGGATTGATGCCAGACGCTATCAAATGCCTTTGATATATCCAGTGCTATTGTATGTGTTCCACCATGTTGGTCTGTAGCTTGGTTGATTTGATGTGTAAGAAGGCAAAGAATGTCTGCAGTTGATCGACATCGTCTAAAACCATATTACCTATCACTGATTAATTAATTATTCTCAAGATGCTTAATTATATGATTAATTATTATTATTGATTATTATGCTTCCGTAAGTCAGTGTCGGGATTACCACACTGTCATGCAAGGACTTCTTCACTTCCATGCTGACCACCCTATTTCTTGTTACTGCTTTCAGAGTTCCTACAACCCTCTTCCCCTGTTGCACCCTCTCTCGCACTTCTTCATCCATACTCCCATCTTTACTCAGCACACTGTCCAGATACTTAAATGAGCTGACAATCTCCATAGCCTGACCGTTCAACTTCACCTCACACTCTGTAGCTTCAACCCTTTTGAAGACCATAACCTTTGCTCTTCCCCGCATTTACCTTCTGATTCCGTTTTTCGCACACTGCTCCTAACATATTTACCAGACCCTGCAACTCTCATTCATTATCGCTCATCAGAACTGTATCATCAGCAAACAGCAGTACACGTAGCTTCCACTTGTTTCCCTCCCTTATTAGCAATACACCCACATCCACTGCTCTTCCTTGTATTTCTTTCATGACTCCGTCCATATACTGTATACAGTAAACAACCACAGGGACATCACACATCCCTGTTTCAACCCAACATTCAGATCAAAGAACTCGCTCTGCTCATTCTCCACACATACTATCGCCTTTGCACCCTCATACATGCTCTTCACTGCTTTCAGCAACTTGCTGTAAAAAACGCCCCCTAGATAAATTTGCAATTTTTCGGTAGAAAAATGTCCCGGCCGAAGGCCAATTACTCTTAAATTTACAGGCTCACTACCGCTCGCCAGGAAACATCGACACCTAAATGGCACAAAAGGTCTTAATATTGACAAAGAAAAGGGGCATAAATATTTTAAATCTGGCCCGAATATCAATATATCCCGATATATCAATGGGAAGATATGATTGGGATGGAATTTGTACTGTGCCTATTATCAGTGTATTACCATAAAGCTCACCGAAACGCCCAAAACATACCCTCATTGTTCCCTGATTAAATAGCACTGTATGAATATTCCCATATTCAAAATAAAAATATGCTACAGGGGGGCAATGCATAGTGAGTTAATTGTTCAATAGGTGGCGTTCTGAGAGTGAGAGTCCGAGTCTTGGGGGTGAGTCAGTGAAGCACAAAGGTGAAGCGGCTTCAGAGATGGGGCTGCTTCGAGCTGTGAATGGGTGCTTCACATGTCTCGCTCCTTAGACTGAAACGAGATCTCACGGGCTTCACAGTGTTCAGCGGTAGAATGAACAGGCTCTCATTATATGCCCGAGAGGGAGTAGTTGGAATATGCAGTATATAAAAAAAGAGCAGTAGAATGACCTGTATTGAATATGTAGGTAATAAAAGGTATACCATTTATTGGGAGGTGTTAAAGATCATTACTAATGTTGTAGTGATAGTGTAAGATTATTCACCCACCCAATGAGGCACAATATAATTCAGGTATTATGGTAATATGAATACGATTATTGGAGTAGAATGTTTCTCAGATATACATGCCATACTTTGAAAATGTACACGCAATGCTAAAGGTTGATATTAAGAACATAAGAAAGTAGGAGTTTGCATAGATCCAATTGCCCACACACGGCAGATCCCTTTCACACCAAACCCATATCGTCCATATGCCAATCTAATTTTATATTTCATGTCTATCGTTCCTTAAGTGTGCCTTGAGTTATTGTACGAGTACAGGAAAATAGTGCTGAGTATTAAGTCTTTAATAACGACTGCAACCTTAAATTATTAGATAAATATTATTAGAGGTGATATTATTGATGCGTTGAATAACAAATGTTTACCCCTATTAACTCTATGAGGATTATGACCCGTTTTAGCAGTTTATTGAAGTTAAAATTACACGATTTTATTCAGATTAGGAATGATCTGCGAGACTTAAAAGTGTAAAGACTGTTTCAATTAACCCTCTGATTTCCATACACCCTTCCTAATCTAAATATGATCGTCTGATAATAGCCAATATATACTGTCAAAATCTTTCAAAAACTCTCAAGGGGTTAGGTATGAACAATCCCTTCATTATCCAATCCATATTTAGTAGGCTATGTGGCCAATTACGTCAAGACAAATTTACCACTTGCTAATTTAGGGCTATAAGGAAGCTGGAGTCGTAGACATGGATATTTAGCAGATTTACCGACTATAATATGGTCGAAGTACAGTCGCACTAATAAGTGATGGCTCGGCACAAAGTATGTTTTGATCAATAATTGGTATCAGCAATATCTAAGCTTTATTTCTACATATCGAGTGAAATATACAAACATGTTCCTACACTTACCCTCCCTATTTAACGTCTGACAGACATAAATACAGCATAGAGCAAGCCAAACGTAATGACTGCCGGGACATGACTTATTAGAGCGACCGTACATTCATTATTACATGAAACCAAATGCATAATATATACTCTATCAAAAACCTACATTATTATTGCATTTCAGTTAAATATTGATGTTTACGACTCCAGCTTCCTTATAGCCTGAAACCCGCAAGTCATCAAATTGACCACTTGCGAGTTTTGGTCTGTAAGGAAGTTGGAGCAGTAGACAGTATTTAGCAGATTTACCAGCTAAAATACAGTTGCAGTGCATATATAAATACCTAAAATCAAATTCAGCAACCTTTCCATCAGTCAACAAGTTGCATAGTTTAACTATCTCTGCTAAATATTGATGTTCACGGCTCCAACTTCCTTATAGCCTGAAACCCGCAAGTGGTCAATTGATCCTAGTCTTTACTGTACTTTGTGTTATATTTTAAGGGGGGTGACATGATTGTTGTTTATCTCTGGGTTGTATCCATGCGGTTCCATTCAGCCTACTGTTTTAAGATGCTTATCCCTATCCAGGTGTCGATTTATGCCTGGCGAGCGATAGCGAGCCGCCATATTTTGGATAATGGCATAGACAGCTTGCTAAATTTGTAAATTTTTCGATAGAAAAATGTCTCCGGTGAAGCCGAATATCTCCATAAAATGCTAGCTCGCTATCTATCACTCGCCAGGAAAAAATCGACACCTGGATGGGGATAAATGTCTTAAAACAGTAGGCTGAAAGGGACCGAATGGATACAACCAAGAAAGAGAAAAAAGCAGGTCAACCCCCTTAACCCATAGAATAACGGTGTCACTTTTTGTATTAAGCTTTGGCAATGCTTACACGATTGTATTCAGCTTAGGAATGGCGTCTATCAATTCAAAGGCTGCAGACTATATCAATTAATCCTTTTAGCCACCATATATCGTTCTAAAGCTAAATAAAATCGTCCAAATGAAGCTGAAATCAAATAAAAGAGACGTCACCGGTATTGTACGGGTTAAGTGTAGCTAGTACAGTCGGCCAAATAAGTCGTTTCGCCGCTATCATTACGTTTTCCTTGCTGTATGCTGTATTAATAGCCGTCAGATATTGAATATGGTGTGTACAAATTGGAAAAGGTTTGTAAATCTCACTCGAAACTTTGAATTAAATCTTAGATAGTGCCTATACCAATAATTGATCGACATATACTTGGTGCCGCGACATCAATTATTTGAGCAACTGTTTTATATAAATCATAAACTTCGCTTACAAATATACCCTCGGTGGCTGTAACCCCTACATTTACGATCGCCAGGAGATAACTATATCAGTAGTATATCTTACCCCTGGTATGTATAGCGTTAGGCAACTTTGTGCAATAGTATAGACTTCGTAGATAAATTCACCGTCATTACTATAGGTAGTGCCAGTGTGGGGGATATATATAGATAGGTTAAATTATTAGATCACTGGTACATGAATTAATCCCGACAACAAGTTAAATAATAATTACCAATATGAAGAATTCAATGGGTGGTTTCCTGTCCTCTTACACACGGCTAATTCATATGAATGACATGTAGGAATGTTCACATATTACAATATCAATACATTATGAACTTAGCTTAGAGGACCGGTGGTGTAGGACTGAAGATATTTATTAATAGTAGTAGCACATGGTGAATTCTATGTTGAGTCCGGGCCGGAGGGAGGAGTGATTGTTACGGTTGGTTTGTTGAGACTCTTCGGCCGGCGCCATATCGCTTCGCGAGATTACATAATTATGACTGCCGTCTCATAATGTTTCTAACCTATGATTTAGTTTCATGATACATCTAGAGCTGATGTATATATGTATGCATTACAGTTAATATGTAACCTACAATTAATAATAAACTACAGTACATATTATGGTACTAACCGAAATCGTACTTACTATACAATACCGCCAAATCCAAATACCCAATTGGACTCAAAACTGTCGGGATCATCACACACTATTTCCGACAGCCAGCGAAGTTTACAATAATCTTGCCTCATTAACTTCTTATAACTCAAAATGAATGAAAGCGACCGGGCTGACGTTTCTATCATTTGGGAAGAGTCCACCAGGAAATAGGTGTGGATATTAACGGCCCGTTTGCTCTAGGCCCTTTTAAGTTACAGAGAGGTCAGGGATCAAGATTATTGTCAAGTTCCTTGGCGCTGCCTATACTGCACTATGCATTATATATGATACGCGAAATACAATATTATTCTCAGACTAAACTAAATTAATTTAATGCTTATTTTAATGCCATGTATTATGGAATTAAATAACTTAGAATTTATAATGATGCGCAACCCATAAGTATGTTATTGAAACCTATACTGTGCCCCTGAATATAGCTTAGCAACCTGGAAACATTGCATCTACTAGAAAAGGTGTAATATTTTATGTTCAATTAATTAAATATTGTTTTTAATATTGTTCTTATATACGAATATATAATAGAAAATATATAAATTAATAAAATAATAAAAAAATGCCTTGTATAGTTACATACTGAGGCTTCATCTAACGCTTGCGCAGGCTTCTTTCAACGATCAAACTACTAGGAAAAATTATTTGGTTTAAACAAAATGTGTATCATATAATATTCTGATCCCTCTCATACTATTGTATCTTCAAATAGTAGCGAGCCAGAATTTTATTTGTAAATGTTTTTAATAGCTGGCTAAATTTGTAAATGTTTCGATAGAAAACTGTCTCCGGCGAAGCCGAATTTCTCCATACAATGCTGGCTCGCTATCGCTCGCCAGGAAGAAGTCAACACCTGAATGTGGATAAAAGTCTTAAAACAGTAGGCTGAATGTGGCCGAATGGATACAAGCCAGAGACAGAGAAAAACCAGGTGACCCCCTCCCCCAAGAATCAATACAATGTTGTCAGAAGATCACAGCTATCCTGCGTGGCACTATTTTGTAGCAATTTGAATATGGTGCAATTTAAATTTAAAATATATATAAGAAAGAAATAGTGACCATAATCTGTGACCTTCACCATTCACCTTCACCTTTGAATAACACAAACACAAAATTTGGACAATCGTTGCATTGACCAACCGAATTTGCCAGCAAAATTTGGTGACGATAAGTAACCCGTTCAGTACAGTTCTGTCAGTTTCATTTCATACTGGATATCAAGATGATTTTATTTAGTTTATGAAGGGCCTCCATAAAATCAGCAGGCTTTCAACTATCATAATTAACCCTTTTTCCTACCACAGATCCTTCATAAGCTCCACAAAATCGTCTAATTATAGCTAGAATACAACACAAAAGACGTCACCGGTACACAAAGGGTTAAACAGTCTAGGAAGAGTTTAAAGAAAATTATTAACACTCTTCTTTTGTTCTTTGACCTTGACCTTTAATCTTAAGTATTATATATATATATATATATGTATATGTGATTGATATATACAGTAGGTTATATATAAGTGAAATGCAACTAAAATTCGTCAGCTTATTGAAAATTGAGTATTTTTTTATGATGAAGGTAAATATTTGACCTTGGCCTGTGACCTTGACCTTTATGTAGGATTATATTTTGGTTTGCTTTGATGTAACCCTTGAAAATCAAACAAATGTGTCAAATTTCATTAAAAATCATCAGTTAGTTAAAGAGGTATTAAAGGAATAGTTGACCTTGACTTTTGACCTTCATCTCGACCTTCATGATGTTTGAAAATTTGACATTTTAATTTTCCCTTAAAGCACAACTGTCAAGGAATTTTGTGAAATTTACATAAATAGTAAAGAAATTAGCATATTGACCTTATATTTGACGTTGACCTGTGACCTTGACCTATCAAACGGAATTATGTTTATTCTTGTATGACCTTGGTCTAGGCATTCCGAATATGCATGATATGCCTAATGAGAATCTTACATTAAATAGGAAATACTAGTAAAAATCATATTTCGACCTTTGACCTTGACCTTCCACCTTAGAATTTCTTATCGAGGATTTAGTTAGCTTAACAGCAATGTTCGTATTAACTAGCATTATGAATATGGTGCAATTCGTATAAAAACTTATTTATTACATATAGTGATCATATACTGTGACCTTGACTTTTGACCTTTGACGTAAAATAAAATACATATATTTGGATGGTCGCCGCATTTACCAACTGAATTTGCCTGTATAATTTGGTGAGAATACATTAAATAGTTTAAGAGGAGTTTAGGGAAAATGACAAATACTCTTGTTTTGACCTTGACCTCTGACCTTAAGTATTACAATATGTATGTGAAATTTGATATATATAATGTTTAAGTAATAAGCCATAACACAGCCAGTTTTCCAAAATTTGAGTAATTTTTTTTAATAAACAACAAAAGTTGACCTTTAACCTTGATCTTTATGCAGGAGTACATTTTTGTTTGCATTGACATTGCCCATGAAAATCAAATAAGCTTGCATAATTTCATTAAAACCCATTAGTTAGTTTCATATATATCAATAGAATAGTTGACCTTTATCTTGACCTTTATATTTCTTGACATTTATTATTTTATTTTTCACTTAAAATGCAACTATCTCACCAAATGTTGTGAAGTTTGCATGAAAAGGAAAGAAAATAGCATATCAACCTTTTATTTGACCTTAACCTGTGACCTTGATCTTTCATATGGAATTGTATAGTTTCTTGTATGACCTGGGCCTAGGAGTTCCAAATATACATGGTAAGCCTAGTGGTGGTGGGCTGACCCTTTGTCAGAGTGAGGGTTGGTGTCCTCTACTTCCCATAGCCCCTTCTATCTTTTTCTCCTTCTGCATCTCTATTTTTTTCAAATGGCGTAGGGATGCGGCGACCCCAACGCCCGCCACTTTCTGGTGCAGGTAGCCTCCTCGGTGGTGGAGGGGTGAGAAATTTCCACCACCGCTTTTCTCCGGTGAGACATAGAAGTCGGCTAAAGGGGATCGGGGGCGGGGGGCCTGGTATCCTTCTCCCCTTAAATAAATCTACCAAAAAAACGAGACAGAGATAGGGGCGAGGGAACGCGTTCGTGGTCCCGGACCCTAAGAATAGGAGCTTTGAATGTGCGTGGATGTAGTACGAATGAGAAGCGAGAGGATATTGGAAGGTTATTTGAAAGAAGGATGTATGATGTCCTTGCACTGAATGAAACAAAGATGAAAGGAGAGGGAGAAGTGGATTTTGGAAACGTGATAGGTAGAAAGTCTGGAGTAGACGAGGGAGTCAGGGGGAAAGAAGGAGTGGCTATTATTGTGAAAGAGGAGTTGAGAGAGTTTATAAAAGAGTGGAAAGAGGTGTCATCAAGGCTAATGTGGGTGAGAATGCGGTTTAAGGGTGAAAGGTGGGTTTTTGTAAGTGCGTATGGACCAGGAAGTGAAAGAGAGTTAGACGAGGTAGAGGGTTTCTGGGAGGATTTGAGAGATTGTCTACAAGGGTTTGATGAAAATGAAAATGTTATAGTTTTAGGGGACCTAAATGCTAGGGTAGGAAATGAGCCTGTTAAGGGAGTCATCGGTAGTTTTGGTGTGGATGGTGTAAACGAGAGTGGAGAAAGACTGAAAAATGTATGTGAAGAGTGTAGATTGAGTGTAGGTAATACGTTCTTCAAAAAAAGGCGTATACACAAGTACACCTGGCATAGACTTGTGAGGGGAGAGATTGTAGAGAGGGCATTGATGGATTATGTGCTGGTGACAAGGGAAAGATTGTGTAGACTGCTGGATGTGAATGTGATGAGAGGTGAGGCGGAGGGTATGTCAGATCATTACCTGGTGGAGGGAAAGCTAAGAGTTAAGAGTTACAGGAGAATAAGAGACAAGTGTGAAGTAAGAGAGGTAATAAAAGTTAGTGAGTTAGAGAAGAGTGAAAAAGAGAGGGAGTACAAGGAAAGACTAAATGAAAAGTGGATGGAAGTGAGAGAGATGGAAGAGAGAGAAGTAGAGGCTGAATGGCAACAGTTTAAGGAAGGAGTGAAAGCAATTGCAGAGGTAGTATGAGGCAAAAGGAAAGTAGGAGGCAGAGGTATCAGGAAGGGAAGCGAGTAGTGGAATGATACGGTGAGAAAGGCAGTTGAGGAGAAGAGACAGTGTTTTGAGAGGGTTTTACAGGATGGTAGTGTTGAGGTATGGGAGAGGTACAAGGAGAAAAGGAGAGAGGCAAAACGGAAAATTAGAGAAGCGAAAAAAGATGCAAACGAAAGGTGGGGCCAAAGGCTGAGTGAGAATTTTGAAGAACGAAAGAAGATGTTCTGGAAGGAGGTAAATAAAGTAAGGAAAGGAGGACAAAAGAGGGAAGAGTCAGTGAAAGATGAAAATGGAGAATTACTAGTGGAACCAGTTGAAGTGAGGAAAAGATATGCCGAGTATTTTGAATCTTTGTTAAATACAAGAGATGGAAGAGAAGCAGTGATTGAAGCAGAGGTGGATGGAGATAGGTTACCCAGGCCACCCAGGTGGCAGGGAATGAATGAAAGGATTGAGGAAAATGAGGTGAAAGAAGCAGTGAAACAAATGAGAGCGGGAAAAGCAGAAGGTTTGGATGGTATTGCTGTGGAGTGTATAAAGAAGGGTGGAGATGTGATAATAGATTGGTTGGTGAGACTTTTCAATGTGTGGTTTGCTGTGTCAATGGTACCAATAGACTGGAAGAGTGCATGTATTGTGCCGTTGTACAAGGGGAAGGGAGATCGGCAGGAGTGTTCAAGTTATAGAGGTATTAGTTTATTGTCAGTGGTTGGAAAGCTGTATGGCAGGGTGTTGATAGAGAGGATAATAAAGTGTACGGAAGTTGCAATAGGAGAAGAACAGTGCGGTTTTAGGAGGGGAAGAGGGTGTGTGGATCAGATGTTTGCAGTAAGACAGTTATGCGAGAAGTATTTAGAGAAGCATAATGAGATATTTTGGGCTTTTATGGACTTGGAAAAAGCGTACGATCGTGTGGACCGTGAAGCAATGTGGAAGGTGTTAAGGATTTATGAAATTGGAGGAAATTTGTTAGAAGCCGTTAAGAGTTTTTATGAAGGGAGCAGAGCATGTGTGAGAGTAGGAAATGGTGAGTTGAGTGAATGGTTTGAGGTAAAGGTAGGTTTGCGACAGGGTTGTGTAATGTCACCATGGCTGTTTAATATGTTTATGGATGGTGTGGTGAGGGAGGTGAAAAGGAGAACTATGGGAAGATGATTGGGTTTAGTAGGAAAGAATGGTAGAGATTGGGAGTTGAATCAGTTGCTGTTCGCTGATGACACGGCATTGGTGGCGGATTCTGATGAGAAACTGCAGCGGTTAGTCAAAGAGTTTGGTGTGGTTTGTGGAAGGAGGAAACTGAAGGTGAACGTCAATAAAAGTAAAGTAACTGTGTGTAATAGGGGAGAGCATAGGATGAATCTAGATGTGAGGCTGGATGGGGAAATATTGGAACAAGTAGAGCGTTTTAAATATCTAGGAGGAACAATAAGCAGGAGTGGAGGTATGGAAGTGGAGGTAAAACAGAGAGTGTGTGAAGGAAGGAAGGTTTTCGGAGCAATGGGAAGTATGTGGAAGACGAGGAATCTCGGAGTGAAAGTAAAAAGTGCACTGTATCAAGGAATTGTTGTGCCAACAGTGATGTATGGGGCTGAGACATGGGCTCTGAAGAAAAAGGAGAAAAGAGGGCTGGATGTGATGGAGATGAGCTGCTTGAGGAGTATGTGTGGAGTTACTCGTAGAGACAGATTGAGGAATGAAGAGATACGTAGGAGAGTGGGGCAGCAGGAACATTTGTCAGCCAGAGTGGACAGAAGGGTGCTGAGCTGGTATGGTCATGTTGAACGAATGGGAGATGAAAGGCTTACAAAGAGAATATGTGAGTCAGGTACAAGGGGAGATAGAAGGGCAGGAAGACCCCCATTGAGATGGAGAAACTGTGTAAGAAAGGCTTTGGATGATAGAGGAATGACTATAGATCAGGCAGGGGAAGTGGTGGTGCACAGGAGTGAATGGAGAATGCTTGTGAATAGTTGAGTGAACACGTGGTCATTTGGAGTAAGGGGTCAGGCGCAAGTTGGACTAGATAATAGTCCATCAGGCTCTGAAGGGTGTGCCTGGAAGTGTGGTGGGAGGGCTTGTGGCTTTGGCTCCGCTGCATGTCTGCCTGCCGAGATCGGAACCTCTCCGGGTGGTCAGGGGCCGGGGGAGTGCTGGAGCGACCTTGGTAACCCTGGTCTCTGGGTCTTCTCCTCGGTGACCTGGATATGTGAGAGTTTTGTGTTTTTTATCTGTGTTTATTTTTTGTTTTATGTTGTTTTTGTGTTTTCCCTGTTCTTGCTCTGTCTTGAGTCGGCTACCCCCAAAATGGGGATTGGGCCTGAGCATATAGATAGATAGATAGATAGATAGAAGCCTAGTGATAATCTAGTAGTTAGTATAAGAAATACTAGTAGAAAACCCATTTTGACCTTTGACCCTGATCTTTGACCTTACCTTTTAGAATATGTATCTAAAATTAGGGCAATACGATAGCAAGGTTACCAGTAACTTGTACAGTGAAAATGAAGACATATGAGTAAAAAGTAAAAGTTGACCTTTGACCTTGACCTGGACCTTTATGTATTTTTTTTTTTTCATTGACATTGCCCTGGAAAATCAAATAAGCATGGCTAATTTCATTAAAACCCATCAGTTAGTTTCATATATATTAATAGAATAGTTGACCTTGACCTTTGACCTTTATCTTGACCTTTTTGATGTGTGTCCATATGTATTATTATCCTTTTTATTGAAAATGCAACTATATCACCAAATGTTTTGAAGTTTGCATTAAAAGTAAAGAAAATAGCATATTGACCTTTTATTTGGCCTTGACCTGTGACCTTGACCTTTCATATGGAACTGTATAGTTTCTTATATGACCTTGGGCTAGGTATTCCAAATATATATGGTAAGCCCAGTGAGAATCTAATAGTTAGTATAAGAAATACTAGTGACCATTTAATTTTGACCTTTGACCTTACCCTTTAGAATATTTACCTAAAATTTGGTCAATACAATATTAACGTTACCAGTAACTTGTATAGTGAAAATGAAGACATTTGACCTTATTTTTAACCTTGACCTTTGACCTTAACCTTCAAGTTAAATAGAAAATTTCTTTTTGAATGACCTTCGCATTGACCAAATGGATATACCTGTGTAATTTGGTGAAAATCCATTAAAGTATCTAGGAGGAGTTTCCGACGACGACGACGGATGACGATGATGACAGACAAGCTGACTGGTGGTGCACAGTATACGGGCGGGATCTGTGTGTGCGATACCACTCTGCTTCACAGAGTTGATTAATGCAGCACTTCCTATATATATTTAGCATATCTACTGTGTAAATCTCCGAGATACATAACATATATGCTCGCTCTCTCTATATATATATTTAGCATATCTATTTATCTCCGAGATACATAACATACATGCTCGCTCTCTCTCTCTCTTTATAATGTTTAGTGTATCTATATATCTCAGAGATATATAACATACATGTTTGATCTTTCTATATATATGGTTAGTATATTTATATATCTACAAGATACATAACATACATGCTCGATCTCTCTCTCACCGTTACAGAGAGAGAGTATTGAATTGTTTAGATAAACTCAAGGTAAATAAAACGCCTGGACCTGATACAATCTCGCCTAGAGTTCTAGAATCTAAAGGAAGCTAAGGATGAGCTCTCCAAACCACTGACATTACTATTCAATAAATCCTTGCAGTCTGGAACTATGCCTGATCAGTGGAAGCTAGCCAACGTAACACCGATATTCAAAAAAGGCAGCAAATCCCTACCCAGTAACTATAGTCCAATTAGCTGAACCTCAGTTGTATGTAAAATGCTAGAAAGGGTCATAAGAGACAGACTCTTAAATAACTTTATTTTTTTTTTTTTTTTTTTCTATGTGATTGAGAGAGGCAAAAGGCATAACTGCCTATAGCGAGTGCCTCCCCCATAGTTGAAAGAGTGACAGGGCCAAAATCAAGGTACGTTCGAGCCAAAATGCCTGGACACACGGAGTTTGAAGCAATTTAAGTCATGGGAAGAGGGAAAGACTAATTCTGGGAGAGAGTTCCAGAGCTCAGCTGTTGAGTAGAAAAAAGTTTGAGAGCAACGTTTCACTCTTGGGTTGGAGAGTTGCACAGAGTAGGGGTGGGATTGAGTTGCAAGACCGGTACCACGTGCCCTACGTAAAGGTGGTGGTATGCACTGGGATAGCTCTGAGGAACACTGATTATTATAGTAGCGATAGAATAGCGAGAGAGATGCAACATTGCGGCGGAGAGAGAGAGATTGCAGAGAGTTGGTGAGTGGACGGGAGTTAATGATACGAAAGGCCTTCCTTTCAACTTTGTCTAGGAGAGCGGTGTGAGAGGAACCTCCCCACACATGTGAACAATACTCAATACAAGGGCGCACTATGCCCTTGTACAGAGCAAGAACCTGTGCAGGGGAAAAGAACCCCCTAAGGCGGTTGAGCACACCCAGCTTCTGGGAGGCTGCCTTAGCAAGACTGGTAATATGGTCCTTCCAAATGAGAGCAGAAGAAAAAGAGACACCAAGAATATTGAGAGAAGATGAAGGGTTGATTTTTGTATTGTTGAAGAATAAGGGATAGTCCGCTGGGAGATCCTGACGGGTAGATAGATGGAGAAATTGGGTTTTGGAAGCATTAAAGTTAACAAGGTTTTCTCTGCCCCAATTGGAAATAGCATTTAGATCAGAATTTAAGAGTTCTATGGCTTCATTACGTTTGTCGTTGAGGGATTGCTGGCTGGGGCGTACTGAAAAACTAATGGAGTAGTGTAAGGTTGAGTCGTCTTCGTATGAATGGATGGGAATTAAGGTACAGTTAAGGAGATCATTTATAAAAATTAGAAAGTGAATAGGAGATAGGACAGAGCCCTGAGGAACACCGGAGTTTATAAGGTGAGGAAGTGAACAATGGCCGTCCACAACCGCGGCTATGGAACGGCCGGAAAGGAAATTAGAGACAAAGGCACAGATGGAGGGATATAAACCGAAGGAGGGTAGTTTAGAAATTAAAGATTTATGCCAGACTCTATCGAAGGCTTTCGATATGTCTAGTGCAATAGAAAAAGTCTCACCGAAGTTCCGAAAGGAGGATGACCAAGAGTTAGTAAGATATGAAAGAAGATCACCAGTAGAGCGACCCTTAAGGAAGCCATACTGGCGATCTGAGAGCAGATTATGAGAAGATAAATGCTTAAGAAATTTGGAAGCAAGAATAGTTTCAAAAACTTTAGAAAGACAAGAGATAAGAGCAATTGGACGATAGTTGGAGGGTTGAGAGCGGTCACCCTTCTTTGGGACAGGTTGAATGTGAGCAATCTTCCAGCATGAAGGGAAGACGTTAAAGGATAGACAGAGACGAAAGAGTTTGCCTAGGCAGGGAGTCAGCACGGAAGCACTGTTTTTGAGAACAACAGGAGGAACACCGTCCAGACCGTACGCCTTATTAGTGTTAAGCCCAGAGAGGGTAGAAAGTACATCTTTAGAGGAAAATAACATACTTAAAGATACTCAACACGGCTTTCGTAAAAAACGTTCCTGTTTAACAAACCTCTTGGACTTCTTCCACGATATCCTCAACCTCTACGATGAGAGTAAAGCTGTAGATATTATATACCTTGATTTTCAAAAGGCCTTTGACAAAGTTCCCCACAAACGTTTACTGCTAAAAACTAAAAGCGCATGGAATACAAGACGGTGTGTTGAAATGGATAGAACATTGGCTCAGCGACAGAAAGCAAAGAGTAGTCATAAACGGTAAGGCCTCTAAATGGACCAATGTAAGTAGTGGGGTACCCCAGGGATCGGTACTGGGACCAATTATCTTTCTAATTTACATCAACGGCATAGATGAGGGTCTCGCCTGTACAATCTCAAAATTTGCTGACGATACAAAAGTTGCAAATAGCGTAATCTCAAAAGAACAAGTTGACGATATGCAACACAATCTAGATAAATTGTCATGTTGGGCCCAAATTTGGCAAATGAGTTTCAATGCGGATAAATGAAAAGTACTACATATCGGATACCTAAATGAGAAAGCAAACTATTCGATGAATGGCACTCAGCTTAAGAATGTAAACAAAGAAACAGATCTGGGAGTAACAATATCGAGTAACCTAAAACCGAGTCAACAATGTTCAGAAGTTGTTAAGAAGGCAAACCAAATAATTGGCTTTATAGGCAGATCATTTGAGCATAAATCCAAAGAAGTTATCCTAACCCTTTACAATTCCTTAGTCCGCCCTTTTCTGGAATACTGCGTTCAATCCTGGTGCTCTTATTACCAAAAAGATATAAACAAGCTAGAACGAGTTCAACGTAGAGTTACCAAAATGATGCCTAGCCTAAAGAACAAACCATACGAAGAGCGTCTTAGAGAATTAAATATATTTCCTTTAACCCAGCGCAGATTAAGAGGGGACTTAATTCAAGTGTTTAAAATCATCAAAGGCATCGACGATATGAACTGTAGTAAGTACATCACTATCGACCAATCTAATTACACGCAGGGAAACGGTTGCAAAACTATTGGTAAATCTTTTAACTCACACGAATCTAAGAATTTCTTCTTCAATCGTGTTGTCAACTTGTGGAATGGGCTTCCCCGAGACGTTATAGACTGCAGCACCGTTGATTCCTTTAAACTCCGCCTAGACAAATATCTCGCAGCAAACCCGCGACTGACTGCGTTTGTAAATGAGTAACTTTATTTTATCCTCCCTTGAGTTACTAACCCATCTGTCCCCTACTAACTTCCTAATCCTGCCACGGACATTAGTTCCCTTTCCAATGTTCCCTTACCCACTCTAAACCACTGTTTGGACACTTGATCCTCAGTGTTTTGGAGGACAAGCAGCCTAGAAGGGTCACTAGATATGTTGTTGCTTGATTTCCTTTCTACTTCTATATTATACTATATATGTTTAGCATATCTACAGTATTTATCTCCGAGATACACAACATAAATGCTGGATCGCTCTCTCTATATATACAGTACAGTATTTAGCATAAATTATATTATATACTGTATATCTCCGAGATACTTCACATACATGCTCTCTCTCTCTCTCTCTCACCTAAGACAATGAGCCCTGGGGGAAATCACACACACACACCTGACAAACACCCTCACCCCTCTTTCCCCCACCACCACCACCACCACCCCTCCCATCACCACTTGCTCTCTTACCTTTCCATCCAATACACTCTCCTCTTTCTCCAGTGCGTACAAACACATACATACGTGGTCTCCATCCATAACATACATACACACACTCTCTCTCTCCCTCGCTCTCTTATGCCCCAGCAGCAAACAATACCCTAATGCCTACAATAACATTCCCTCGTAATGACACACACACGAGAGTAATTACATTCTCTAAACGATAGTTTTCCTTACTCAGATCAATCGGGGGTGGGGGGGGGGGGAACGACTCAAGACAGAGCCCAAATAGGGACCACATAACATAAAACAATGAACACTCACAAACACATATACAAATTCAGACAAATCTTCACACACTTCAAGTCAAAACATAATATAAAACCCCCTTCGCGCCCCCCCCCCCCCCTTACAAGCCAATTGTTGAACACATTTCTGGAGACATTTTCTGACAAAGGCCTATTTCTCTATACCTGCACATTATTGCTAGGAAATAAATCGATACTGAATGGGGATTAAGGGGGGATGGGCCGGTTTTCTGGACCACTTTCTCCCTCATGTTTAGCTCCATTAGTAAAGATGTTTGCCCCATTAGTTAGTCAATGTTAAGACCTTTCGCCCCATTTCTTCGTCAATATTTAGACCTTTCGTGCTACTTAGGTGTCGATTTTTTCCCTGGCGAACGATAGTGAGCCTGTAATGTTGGAAGAACCAGCCTTCGGCCGGGATATTAGATTGGTGATTATAAGACGTTAAGGGGAGATGGGCCGTTTGTCTAGTCTAGTAATTCATGTATTCCTTTATTTCTTAAGTTTCCTCCCTAGACCTCCCTCAAACATAAAAAAAACCCAATCCATTAGATCCCCCTTCTAGATTAATTTGTAAATTTTTCGGTCCCATTCATCCTACTGTTTTAAGACGTTTACCCCCATCCAGGTGTCGATTTCTTCCTGGCGAACGATAGCGAGCCAGCATTGCATAAAGAAATCCAGCTTCACCGGAGACATTTTTCTATCGAAAAATTTACAAATTTAGCCTGCTGTCAAAAACAGATTAAAAAATATGCTAGCTCGCTACCGCTCGCCAGGAAAAAATCGACACCTGGATGGGGGATAAACGTCTTAAAACAGTAGGCTGAATGGGCCCGAATGGATACAACCCACAGAGAGAGGGAAATAGAGAGATAAAAACGAGGTGGGCCCCCTTAAGAAAAAGGAAACAAACAGATGACGAATTAATACTATGGACGTTCAAATGGAAACCCACTAAAGTCATACACACATACACACTTTCACACACACACACAATCCTACATATTCACACACATGCACATACAGACACACACACGCACTAATGCACTTACAAATCTAATACGAAGCGTCATTGTCAATTTTGAACAATTCCATATCCAGAACTAATATTAGTCAATGGAGAGAGAGAGAGAGAGAGAGAGAGAGAGAGAGAGAGAGAGAGAGAGAGAGAGAGATTCCATAGCAACAACAGGAATCCATCTTATTGCGAGGACAGTACGTGTGTGTTTATATGTGTGTTGTCAACATCGTACCGTTACTATACAAAACACAGTAACAATATTGTGGACATTTTGCATATTTATCTATATTTATTTTGAGTTCACATTTTTTGTTCTCTCTCTCTCTCTCTCTCTCTCTCTCTCAATAGCTTTTAGTGTTCAGTTCAGTTCAGTTGAATGGCGGAAGTATTGCCTTTATAGCGGCACTCCCTGACGCGTTGTTTTTGTGGTCTAGGTCTATCTTATTATGGTACTGAATTTATAATATTCTTCTCCCTTATTTTATTTTAAGCAAAGTCCTTTAAATACGTGACCCAACAGCAGGGAGGGTTATGAAGAGCAGAGGAAATGTGAGGTTAAATAATAAATGGTAGTAAAATACAATGCTTTTTTGATGTTATGAAGAAAAAAAAAAAAAAAAAAAGGAAATCTGAGCATCCGCGCTACGTTTTTGCTATTTTTTATATAGTAAAACCTGGTAATATTGTAGTTTTGGTCGCCTATTATGTGGTGAAAATTGTTTTTCCCCATGGTATTTGATGTAATTCCAACTATTTTATTATTTTGAAATTATTTTGTTCTTAAGTTTAGCTAACTAGTATGTGTATGTATATACTCAGGCAAACACCCAACAGATGGGGGTGGCCGACTCGAGACAGAGACCGAATAGGGACAGAATAGGGACAACACAACACGGCACAAAAATAAAACAAAATAATCACACTCATCTAGGTCACCCAGAAGCCCCAGAGACCCAGGTACATTTTGGGGTCCCCAGCTAAGACACCCAAGTCCCAGACCTCCCGAAGAGGTCCAGTCTGAGCAGGCAGACACGCAGCGGAGCTTACCATCACAATGCGGACCCACCTTACTTCCAGGCATGACCCATCACAACATACACCGGCTCCCCGGGCAAGGCGCCTGACGGATTATTATCTAGTTCAACTGGTGCCTGACCACCTCTCCCTACGACCGATCGCATGATCACTCATCTATTCACAGGCATTATCCATTCATTCCTTTTTATTACCACCTCTCTTGCCTGTTCTTCAGTCATCTCTCTACATTCCAATACTTGTACTACACCATCTCTCCATCTCATTCGAGGTCTTCCTTTCCCTCTACCTCCCCTTGTTTTTTACTCATATACTCTCTTTGTAAGCCTTTCATCTCCCATTCATTCAACATGTCCATACCAGCACAGCACCCTTCTCTCCACTCTGGCCGACAAGGGTTCCTGCTGTCCCACTCTTCTACTTAACTCTTCATTCCCCAATCTGTCTCTACGCATCACTCTACACATACTCCTCAAGTAGTTCATCTCAATCACATCCAACTTTCTTCTCTCTTGTGCCTTCAAAACCCATAGCACAGATCCATACATCACTGTTGGTACAACTATCCCTTGAAACATTGTACGTTTAGCTGTCATTCCGAGATTATTCACCTTCCACATACTTCCCATTGCTCTCTGATTGGCTGGCAGAGTAAAATGTTGTGGTGTTTGTACTTCTTCCACATCATCTCCCACAATATTCATTCTTCACCCTTTATAACAAATAAATACCTAATCCGTGTTTGAATTAAAAATATCGTAATTGTACTAACCGAGTTGCTGTTATAAAGTAATACATTACTGACACATGTTTTTAAAAAATCAGCAAACATTAATGAATAAATAAGCAATATTTATCCGTACGTTAAAAATCACACAGGGAAAACACGCATTTTTCATTTTAGCTCCTGTGCTCTTGAAAGGCTCAGACTTACAAAATAACCCCTCGGCTTATGTAATATTTATAAGTATTGTATCATACTTAATTACAGTTCCGGCAAAAATGTCTAGACTTGGCAGGCAGCATTTGGCAACTCTTCCTGGGGGAATGGAGTTTGAGTTGGCTCTGGAACTGCTTCCCAGAATCAGTCTTTCCCTCATCCTATGACTTAAATTGCTTCAAACTCCATGTGTCTAGGCATTTTGGCTTGAACGTCCCTTTATTTTGGCCCGGTCACTCTTTCAACTCTGGGGGAGGCACTCGTTACAGGCAGTTCTGTCCTTTGTCTCCCTCACTCACATACAAAAAATAAAATAAAAATAAAAATAAATAAATAGCAAAATATTAAATAGATAAAACAACGGTATTTGCAACTAAAGGCGGTATTACAAGAGCCATTTTTCCGTCAATTATTACGGGCAATTGTAGTCTGGCAGTTTAAATATTTAAGTTTAATAAGAAGGAAGCTTACCAACATACTCCACCGTCCATCTAGTTTCAGATTCCAAATGAAAGAGTCTCAAAATGGTACGAGAAAAAAGTTGCTTATCGAAAATTGCCGGAAAATGCGCTCGTGTGATACCGGCTTAAAACTGGATAAATATAGGAGAAGGAAGTTCAAGGGACACAGTTACTGGTGTGATTGGGGCCATTGTAAAATTAACTCATTAACTCATCTGTCATTAACTATTATTATTCAAGTACTGCTATTGCCACTATTACTACTTTTTATAAGACTTCCTTGAGGTACTTTCATTGACTTAACCCCTTTCAGCACCATGACGTAATTTTCACCTTATTCTGGTTACCATTAGATGATTTTCTTCAATTTATAATCTACCCTTTTAGGACTGAAAGGGGTAAACACGATCTCAATAAACCCTCTGAATAACATAGGTGCTTCTGATACTGCATAAAAACATCTAACTTTAGCCAGACTGGAGCTGAAGGGGTTGAGAAGAATCTTATACTGTGTCCAATAAACAAATTATAACCAGCATAAACAATTAGCAATTCGAAACACACATAACGTAAAATAATCAACATTGGCATTGATTACAATATATTACCGTTCCTGAAATAATCAACATTGGCATTGATTACAATATATTACCGTTCCTGAATAATCAACATTGGCATTGATTACAATATATTACCGTTCCTGAAATAATCAACATTGGCATTGATTACAATATATTACCGTTCCTGAAATAATCAACATTGGCATTGATTACAATATATTACCGTTCCTGAAATAATCAACATTGGCATTGATTACAATATATTACCGTTCCTGAAATAATCAACATTGGCATTGATTACAATATATTACCGTTCCTGAAATAATCAACATTGGCATTGATTACAATATATTACCGTTCCTGAAATCCTCTATCATTGGAATTTAACACATTTTACCAAAACACACGTACATCATTCCTTTGAAAGGGGACACTTTACAGCTGTTACTTTAAGAGTTGATTTTCACTTAAGGCATTTTTTTCCGAACCCCCTTCGCCCTCATATTTAGCCCCATTAGGGTTTGATATTGTAAGATGTTCGCCCCGTTAGTTTGGCGATTTTAAGAAATGTTTCCCAATGGCTGTCACTTTTAAGATTTTTTTTTTTTTTTTTTTTTTTTTTTTTTTGTCCAACTTACTTTCTCTCGGGCATAGGCTGAGAGCCTTAACATTCACCGCTTTACAATGAACAGTGAAGCCCGTGAGGTCTTGTTCCAGTCTTGGGAGTGAGACATGTGAAGCACGTAGAGTACAACGAGCACCTGCCATCTTGCCTTCACATGAGGGACGGTGCTCACTCACGGCCCGAAACGACCCCATCTCTGAAGCCACCTCGTTCCCGTGCTTCACTGTCTCAACCCGTACACTCGGACTCTCACACTTACACACACACAACGCCACCGGTTGAGCAGATAACTCACCAGGCATTGCACCCCTATAGCATATTTTGAATATGGAAATATTCATACAGTGCTATTTAATCAGGGAACAATGAGGGTATTTTATTGACATTTCGGTGGGCTTGTGGTAATGCACTGATACTAGGTACAGCACAAATTCCATCCCAATAATATCTTCCCATTGATACATCGGGATTTGAACCCGGGACCTTTGGATTACCAGGCCAGTGGCAAGACCACTCCACCACACCTCCCCTTTAGTGCCATTTAGGCGTCTATTTTTTCCTGGCAAGCGTCAGCAAGCCTGTAATTCAGGAGGAACCGGCCTTCAGCCGGGACATTTTGCTACCAAAAAATGTACAAATATATACCAAAGGAAGTCTTGATTTTTTTTTTTTTTTTTAAAGCTTAATGGGGGTCTAGGAAGCAAACTAAAAATCTCTCCTTAATCTATCACAGTTTGTCACTATTTATCTAGTGGCTCAACACACGATATCCACATATAATTATACTGCATTTCATTTTCTCTCATATTATTCTCACATAGTGTTATATCCTTTCTCCGCCTAATATTATATATTTTTTTTTTTTTTTTTTTTTTTCTATATTCCAACTTACTCCCTCTCGGGCATAGGCTGATAGCCTTTACACTCTACCGCTGAACACGGTGAGGCCCGTGAGGTCTTGTTCCAGTCTAGGGAGTGAAACATGCGAAGCACCCACTCACGGCTCGAACTCAACTCCATCTCTGAAGCTGCTTCGCCTCTGCGCTTCACAGTCTCACTCCTCAGGCTCGGACCCTCACTCTCAGAACGCCACCTATTGAGCAATTAACTCACTAGGCATTGCCCCCCTGTAGCATATTTTGAATATGGGAATATTCATACAGTGCTATTTAATCAGGGAACAATGAGGGTATTTGTTTTGGCATTTCGGTGTGCTGTGGTAATGCACTGAAACTAGGTACAGCACAAATTCCATCCCAATAATATCTTCCCATTGACATATTGGGATTCGAACCCGGGTCCATTGGATTACCAGTCCAGTGGCAAGACCACTCTACCACACCTCCCCTATTTATATTATTTATGGTATATTCTTATTACATATATTGACTTCATTTGAACTAAACCCTAGATTTTTCTATCCAAAAGTAAGTTCATTAAAGGGACGTTATTTTCATTTATTTAGTTATTACTTAATATTACTGGTATATATATTTGTTTTAGTTTGCTCACTAGACCTATATATGTATAAAAAAAAACATAAACAAAATCCCCCTACGGGATAAATTTGTACATTTTTCGGTAGAAAATTATCCTGGCCAAAGGCCTGTTTCTCCTAAATTACAGTCTCGCTATCGCTGGCCAGGAAACAATTGACACCTAAATGGAACGAATAAATGACAAAGAAATGGGCGAAAGTCTTATAATTTGAAAACTAATGTGGCTAAACATGAAGGAGAAGGGGGTTCAGAATAAAACAAATGCTTCCCCTTAACGTAATACGTGAACCGTGGGTGTGAATCCAGCACGATGAATGGAATCTGGCAGACCTCAAGGGTGCTACAGGTTCGGTTGGAATTAATCCCGACATAAATGTTCATGCTCTTCGACCTAACCAAACTAGCCTGCGAACTGCAAATAGTATGTAAAGAATTAATGCCAAGATTCTATTCAGTCTGAGAGAGATGGAAAGAGAAATAGGCATAACAAGAATGTATATATACAGTGTATATATAATTATATATATATATATATATATATATATATATATATATATATATATATATATATATACAAATATATATATTGTTACGTATCTTGATTTAGAAGTGGTTAACTAAATAAATAAAGATAGAACAGTTTATATGAAAGTGTAGCAAACAGCTGAAGGACAATAGAACGTAAAATATTAAAGGTTGTTCTGTTGTTACTTGCTTTCCTTTAGTTGTTGGGACAGTTATCCTTTATACTCTGATACACTTCAATTATATTTAATTAGGAAACTATTTAAAGTTACAATGAACGTTTAACATGAAATTGGCTATTAATTACGAATACAAAAAGTTTGGTTTATAAGCAAGGGTTTTTCAGTCACTAGAATATCTCAATTAATCTTGATTATCAGCAAAGTATTAAGATCATTTTATATAATTAATTTAAGTTTGTTAACCCTTTAAATATTGTTTACTCTTTCTATGTTATCTCTTTATTCTTTGTGTATTATTATTCTCTTTACTATTTTATCTTATTTGTTCTTTTTACTGAAAGACATTTGACTAAATAAAAATGGTAAGGAAATATTATAAAGTCACATATAAAATGGAATTGTATTTATAAACGTAATTAAGGTAGTTTACAATTAATCAAAATAATAAGCAATGACAGATATAAATTTCAGGATCGTTTTGCATACGTTCTGATTCCACTAAAGTAAAAATGAAAGCTTAGTAGGCTTAAGTAGACAATATATTTGATAGGACTTTTACCATGCCTATTACGAATGACAAATAACTTTACATAAAGTCAGGTAAGTATTAAACTTCTACAATTCTAAATTATTAATTATGAATGACAATAGCTTTACATCAAGTCAGTTAAGTATTAACAGGTAAGTAATCAATATGCAATCACAAATCATCTCTGAATCAAACCTTAATTCTAATAACCAAAATAATCCAACATATATGATTCTCCAATCACAAAATCTTAAATCAAATGAGTGTATGTTTCCGACATATCCATCTATCTATTGCCTGACGCCGTGATCCCCGAAGGGGGAACGACATACCTCTGGTTAATTAACAGTCACGAATAATCCCTAACTAACGAGTAAGTGGTCGCTCCCAGACGCTACTTAACATATAATAACACCTATAATACAAGCCTGTGAAGTCTGTCTCGTCTCCCCAACAAACTGCTCGTTTCCCCAGCTAAGAAAGTACTAGTTTTAACTATCAATAATTCTCCGGCTTATATATCATTTCCCGGACCAAGCTAATCCAATCAGAAGTCAGGAAACAGGTGCCGGAACCAATGATTCACAGGCTGCTGGTGTCGGCCATTCACAGGTGAGAAGCAGGTGTGGTGGTCCAATGAGGATAGGTGGGGGGAAGGGGGGTTGCTCACTACGTCACAACGCCCCGCCCTTCACACGCTGTTTTGGCGGGAAAGCGAGGAATGCCAAGAATGCAGGATGTAGCCGGGCTCCCTCTCTCTCTCTCTTTCTTCACGTAAGCAGGGTTGAGTCGTGTAGTTGTAAAGTCACGTTCAACAGGTAGGTCTGGTCACATGACATCCGGTAGGTACGGATTTTACAATATATATTTATATATATAATATATACTGTATATATCGGATGTTACAATATATATTTATATATAATTATAATATATATATATATATGTATGATATAAAGTATATCTAACACATGAGCTAAAAGTGTTATACTCCCAGCCGGACTCTAACCATTAACAGTCAGGACGAGTGTCTATGCTTTATCCACTACACCATCCCCCCCCCCCCCCCCCAATCAACCCCCCATGACAATTGATATCATCATCAATTAAGATCAGTTACGGGCCTCCCATTGGCTGTCCTTTATAGAACATGGTCATGAATTAGTAATATCGATCGTAGCAAACCAAGGTGGCTGAATCGGCCACCGTAGAATTGACAAATGGTGGATGCGATTGCCGAATGCCCAAATTATCCACAAACATGATATATACAGGGTGTTTTAAAACAACACTGCCAGACCTCATCTGCTAATTAGTAAATACAATAACGAAGAAGATTATCTAAGGACAAAATGCAAAATAATATACCATTAATGATTTAAACCGCATAGAGTAAAATAATTAGTGACACCCAAGTATGAGCTATAATCCGAACACGGCTAGTGTCCCCCCTCCCCCCCAAATAGCCTACCTCTTGCCTCCCGTCCCAGTTCGAGTTTTTCGTCGAAGCTTTGGAGTCATAACGAATCTTCTCATGTGTGTAATCATCTGCTCGGCCATGGTGCTATCTTCTTCTGTCATAGTGATTTTATTTACCTTATAATATCACATAAATATGGATTGTCGTTATTTAGGTGTGTCTCTGCCTTTGTTATTTTATACTCGTTAAGTCCAAGTGACGTAGATTGTTTGTTTTGGGTACCATTAGATGATTTTAAATATTAATTAGTGAACACCGTATACTTGTATGTCTACAGCTATGTAAAATCGTCAAACTTCAACCATAAAACTGATAGACATATTTCGTTAGTACTCTGTGATAATAGTAACGTAATGAGGTATTTGTATTGAAACAGTAAATTGCGCAGGAACAATTTGTTCCCATTCAAACAGTTTCACAAACTATTACATTTCCTATAGCAGTGTTCGGATACCTGACCCAGACTTGAGATTCATTATTTTACCTCTTGGTCATCGTTACAAATGGTGCATATCTTTTTACGCTACTTGGATTATAATACTTAGCAGTTTTCTTCTAATTGCAAAATATCATTACCAATTTTATGTTACTTTGATTTTGTAATTATTCATATGTGATTAGGTCATTAGATATCTCCTCTTTACCTTTTTTACTTGGTAATCATTCATATTATGTATCATATGTTTTGTGCTGAGCTCAGAACCCTGTTTTGCTAAATTTCTAAACCATTTATCTCCGTTACAATATATTTTTGGTAAAAATAGAATAGAAATATGTGTATTATATATGTTTATCAATGTGGTCGTCATACTCTGGCAGTGTTGTTTTAAAACACCCTGTATTTTCAAGGGGAAAAATAGACAAAGATGACTAAATAAAACACGAAAAGTATATGTGAATATTTGGAAGCAATAAATAAGGACAAATTGTAGATAAATAAATAAATACTAATTTTGATAATCTTCAAGGACACTACATCCGCCTTATTAGAAACAATTTATTAGGGAAAATAGGCACCAACAGATTCGCCATATTTTTCTCCATATAGGCCTAGTCCGCATGGAGGATTTTCGTTATCGACAAATTGAAAAAATACCCTTTTCACAGAAAAATACACAAAAAATTTGTCAAAGATGTCAAATAGCGGGGGTGTGGGGGCTGCAACCCCCACCCATAATGCTAGGATAGGTTAGGTAAGGTTGTTAGGTTATGCTAATGTCCTTTCAAAGGGGTATAGGCTAGTAAACACTAGGATAGCTTATACCCGGTCAGAAGTAAGAAGAAGAAGAAGAGTCCTGCTGTAGTCTCCTTGAATGCTACCCTAATTTTAGCAGACCATGAAAATCAGTGTTCCAAATGTAGTGACGTCACGTTTGGGCAAGGTTGTAGCTCAACTCTGATTTGCTAATCAAAATAATAGAATGAGAGAGAGAACGTTCATTTTTCCGGAAAACCCGAAAATGTGTATAATGTATATTTCATATAACTATAATCGCTGACATCCCAACCATGCACAAAGAAAATACCAATGATACAATATTAAAGGTTGGAACTAAATGTGTTGAAATAACCATTAATACTTATAAATATTTAAACATATACAAGCAGGGGTACCCGGTGTTGCCCGGGTTTAAATTCTACCATTATCACCATCACTACTACCACCATTACTACTACCATAATCACCATCATCAATCACTACTACCACAATCATCACAATACTACTACTACCATAATCACCGGCCTCGACCTCCCTGTGCCTCATTAAACGGCGACCTCGATTTCGGCCGCTAAATGACCTCCGATTTTGGATCTGATCTCATCTGTACCCCCGTTTTGGGGGGTTGTGAACAACTTTTGGTCCATACACCTTTTCGATCGGAGGCCTCCTTCTGCCCCAAACGGCCATTTTTGTTTTTTTTCTGTTTTCAATTTCGGCCTCGAAACGACCTCCGATCGTGGCCTCGCCTCCTCTATGACCTGACCCAGGTCAATTGACACCCACATGCAAAGTTTCAGCTCCCCAGGTCCAAAACTGCGGGCGCCTATTAAGAACACACAGACTAACAGACACACAAACTGATTTAATGATATATAACTAATATAGGTGCATAACAATATGGGCAAATCCATACAAGAAGAGATAAATGAAAGGGGCGAGGTTTCACTTAGTATACATTACAATATATAATATATCACTGCTGTAATATATGGCATAGAACAATAATTATTATAAATATATTTATTATTTCAAATATTATGCCCGTATACACAATCATTTCCGAGCTGTGAAAGTTGGTGTAGCGGAGTGAGCAGCAGACGAGAAGGTGTGTTGGGGGGGATGAGAGGGAGATATTCTAACAGCCAGTTATAGAGACGGAAGATAATAGTTGCATTATACTATATTTGGGAGCAGTTACTTCCTGAATTTTATCGTCATGATGCATTGTAACCAAAACAAAGTTGTAATTTGATAAATAAGTCGTGTAATTAAATTGTTATCTGGTAAACACACACACGCACGCACGCACGCGTGAAACAAGCTAGTATTGTACTCTACGACCCATCATCCCTACCTCCTACCTCCACCCACTCATTCATAAAAACGATAACCGCGCCACCTATTAACGCAAAGGGATATCTCGTGGATGTCGCAAGACTAATGCTCGTGACTGTACGCGCTATAAGTGCGGTAGACTGTACATTGTGCCTAGAGATTCATAACGACTAACTACCAAAGCAATCAAGTGAAACAGGATTTAATGGAGAACGCATTTTGTTTGATGAATTATGGCAGTTGAAATTACAACAATACTAATATTAACTGTTACATGAACATGAATTGTAAAACCTAGGAATATAAAGACACAATATACGTAAACAATGATATGGACACTTCAATGCTTACATAAATTATTGTGTAAAAAGTTGTAAAGCGGCACAATTGTTGAGGTGAAGTTGCCTAGTCATAATAAAAAGCGATTCCAACATGAGGAGGTCGGATCTGTTGCGGGCAGAGGACAGAATGCTAAAATCCTTGGCAGCAAGTGGTGGTCAGACGTGTGACAGTGATCACGTATTGCAGACTGCGATGGGGAGCTTATAGTGGAGCAGATAACTGCAAATTTCGGGAGAATCGTTCATTTCCGGAAACAAGCACCACATTTGGCACACATACTCCTTGGGGATTGCTCTTTTGATAAAACCCGTTAGCCACCTAAAAATTCAAGATGGCGGCCATTTTTCAAGATGGCTACCATTGAATATACAGAAATATTGCATTTCGCAATAAAATCGCAAAGACTTGTCCTATTTGAATGATCTTGGTGTCAAATCATACATTTTTCACTATGTAGAATCCGAATTTGGAACCATAGACTTACTCACTAGCTTCCTTGTACCATAATATCAGTCCCGGAATCCCAATATTCTGCTAAATTAGAGGTTCATGTTACGTCTGACTCGGCTAAAATGCATGGTAGTGTATATCGTAGTAGTGTTAGAGGTTTAGTATGTGTAGCATCTTCCTGTACAAGGCTTCCAAACTGGACATGACACGATGCAGTGGGGGGGGGTGGGGGATGTTGAGAGACTTGCAGCGGAAGGTGTAGTGTAGTAGCTAAACAGAGCGGATGTCAATGCACAGCCAGGGCACACTGGTGGCACCGCTGCTGTGAAACTCAGCATGGGGTTCAGTATCAGCTGAATAATTAGTTTAGTGTAGTATAATAATTAGTTTAGTGTCCCAAATGCTGTCTAATAATCCCCGCATCAGTTAGCTACTGTAGATTACATGTAGTTTAACATAGATGTTTAGTTAGATAGCCACACCTGAATTGACAGGGTGTGCCAGCACGGGAGAGCCGAGCCAAGGGTATCGGGGCTTTACATTGCTTTGCATGTAGTTACCTGGATGGTGTACAGATTGCACGGGACTTAAATGATACTGGATGAACGATCGGGCTAGGTGTAGGTCATATATTTATATTCCCGAACCTAGTCGTATCCCATACCTTATTGTGCATGATTGTGATCAAGGTGGTAAAAGGATAATCCCTCGGCCTTGATTCACTGAATACAGATAATTATCATACTGTGATTATCTGTTATATATGTTATCATATAACATACTGTGTTATATCATACTGTGATTATCTGTTATATACTGTGATTATCTGTTATCTATTATATCTGTGTTACAGATAATTATCATACTGTATTCACCAAGATGGCAAATTCAGATCCAGGACCGTCTAAATTCCGGACTGACTGGAGCAAATGTTGTCTTTGCCAGAAGAAAAAGAGTGAAGAGGTCAAGTCACCACGTGCACAACAACCACAAGAACATGATGGCTACACTATGATTGCGACTACTATTCCCCTCTTTCACGCAATTAATGAGATGCCTATTGTTCTGGATCCAGCCAGACTTGATGATGGTGGTAGCATTGAAGAAACTCTGAGGAGGAACAAGGCGCAGTATCACCAAAGTTGTTGCCTAATGTTCAACAACACGAAACTGGAGAGAGCCAGAAAAAGAAGAGCAGAGAGTGCTCAGCCAGTAGAATGCCAGACCAAGCTGCGTAGAACCAGCCTTGAAGGCCAAACGTGTTTCATATGTGACAAATGAAATACAAAGTTCCTCTGAACTCAGACAAGTTATGATGATGAACCTCAATAACAGACTCAATGAATGTGCCCAAACTTTAAATGACGGAAAACTTCTTGCAAGACTCAGCGGTGGAGATGCTATTGCACAGGAGCTCAAATACCATTTTGCATGCTTGACAGACCTGTACAATAGAGAGAGGACGTACCTCAGAGCCACCAAGAAACTAGAACAGGAACGTGCACCCGAAAAGGATGCCCACCCACAGGCATTCTCGGAGCTAGTCACATATCTAGTGGAGACCACCAGATCTGGCGAGGGTCCTGCAGTCTTCCGACTTGCAGACATAGTTCACCTGTATGCCCAGTGCCTGGAACAGCTGGGTATTGATGCACCAGCTGTCAACTCCACAAGACTGAAGGAAAAACTGCTGTCAAAAATACCTGAGTTGGAAGTGCACAAGCAGGGAAGGGATGTTCTTCTGGCTTTCCAGAAAGATGTGAGCTTTGTTTTGTCAGAAGCCTCTGACTATTATAGTGAAGCTATTATCCTTGGCAAAGCAGCTAACATCTTGCGAAGACATATGCTGGACCACAAGTCCACATTTGATGGAACCTTCCATGAGGGGTGCATCGAGCAGGCCATTCCACTCACTCTTCTTCAGTTTGTGGCCATGCTTGAACACAGAGCGGACATCAAATCTCAACTGAGGTTTGGCACATCAAAGACAGATCTAGCAATTGCTCAGCTGCTTCAGTACAACTGCTACGCAAGGTACAAAGAAGGAGCAGCAACTTACAGACACTCCAAAGACAGAGAGACCCCATTCCCTGTTTACATGGGGATGTCCGTCTACACAAAGACCAGAAAGAGAAAGTTGGTGGAAATGCTTAACGAGCATGGCATCAGCATTTCATACGGCAGGGTGCTACAGATATCTGCACAGCTGGGAGATGCAATAGTCAGCAAGTACGTGGAGGATGGGGTGGTCTGTCCACCAGTTCTGCGAAAAGGGCTGTTCACCACATCATCCATGGACAACATAGACCACAATCCCACTGCAATGACAGTGACCACTTCTTTCCATGGAACCAGCGTCTCTGTTTTCCAGCACCCAACCAAAGAAGACAAAGGTGAAGAGCGTGGCCTGCTGAAGTTCGGAGAGGAGAAAGTGAAGACAGTTCCAGAACTTCCAGACTCCTTCACCAATGTCCGGCCCGCCTTCTTCACCAAGAAGAAACCCTCTCCTCCCCAGAGTGGTGAGACACACCCAGACACCAGTCTGCTGAGGCCACAACTGGCAATGGAGTATGAGTGGCTGGAGAAAGTCACTGTGACAGATGGGCCAGTGGATGTGACTTGGTCAGCCAACCATGCTTCACAGAAGAGAGGAAAGCCATTTGAGGTCAGCATTACATCACTTTTGCCTCTGCTGCGAGATCAGGCCCACTCGGTTGCTACAGTCAAGCATGTGATGGACAAGACCAAGGAGATAGTGGCATTTCTGAACCCCTGTCAGGTGCCAGTCATTGCTGCTGACCAGCCAATATAATTATGCAATAGCCAAGCAGGTCCAGTGGCACTGGCCTGAAATCTACGGTGAGGACAAGTTCGTCATAATGTTCGGAGGCTTGCATATTGAGATGGCGGCACTAAAGTCCATTGGAACTCTACTCCAGGACAGTGGTTGGACAAGAGCCCTCTTGGAGGCAGGGATAGCATCTCCTGGGACAGCAGATTCATTTCTGACAGCTTCGAGCATCACTAGGACACGACAGATGCACCAGATAACAGCATGCAGTCTGTACAAGCTTCTGAAGGCAGCCCACATGGACTACTCGAAAGAGACAGATGAACAACCCGAAGAGGTGCCTAGCTTTGAAGCTTGGTGTGAGCATCGCAAACTGCAAAGTCCCCAGTTTCATTTCTGGTATATGGTGCTGTCAATGGATCTGGTGATCCTCTTGTTGATCCGATCATTCAGGGAAGCCAACTTCTTCCTGTACTGTCAGTCACTGGCTGAGCTGATACCGTACTTCTTTGCCAACAACAATGTAAACTATGCACGGTGGCTCCCGATCCACTACAGAGACATGGTGACCCTGGAACAGAAGCATCCTCAGCTGGCTCAGGAGTTCCAGAGTGGAAACTTTGTTGTACACAAATCGAGCCGACAGTTCTCAGCAATGGCTATTGACCAAGCTCACGAGCAGGCCAACGCTGTCATCAAGGCAGACGGGGGTGTGATCGGCGTGACTAAAGACCCATCAGCACTGAGAAGATGGATGATAGCTGGTCCTCAAGTCAGCCACTTGGTTGCACAGTATGAGGCAGCATGTGGGACCAAAGAGGGTACTGAACACACAGGTCATTGTGACCAAGGAAGATGCTGTCAGCAACCGCACTATCAATCTGGCTGGGATGGCACCGTGCAGTCATGAAGAAGCTGACACGCAGATCTTTATGCATGCCAGGCATGCAACAGAAGCAGGCAGCAAAGTCATCATGGTCAAAGCCAGCGACACAGATGTCGTCATCGCAGTCAGTGTACTGCAGGCACTTCAGGAGCTAGGTCTGCAGCAGTTGTGGGTTGCCTTTGGTCAAGGACAGAACCTGAGGTGGGTTCCTGCACATGACTTGTCTTGCACTCTTGCAGAAAAGAGCAAAAGGATGCTCTTTTTCCATGCCTTCACTGGCTGCGATGTCGTTTCAGCATTCCGTGGCAAAGGGAAGAAGTCTGCTTGGCAAACCTGGGATGTTTGTGATGAGGCTTCCGGTGTCTTCAGCAAACTCAGCCAGTACCCACCGGTAGTTGATGATGAAGACCTGGAGACCTTTGAGAAGTTTGTGGTCATGATGTACAACAGATCCAGCACAGCTGAAGGTGTCGATGATGCGAGGTTGGACATGTTTGCTCGGAAGCAGAGGCCGTACGAAGCCATTCCTTCAACCCGAGCAGCACTGAAGCAGCATGTGAAGCGTGCTGCCTACCGGGGGGGCTGCATCTGGAGTTAGTCAACAGTACGTCAACCAGAAACGCAGACTCCTGCCAACTGGGGCTGGACCACGAAAGGAGATCTGTGGCAGATCGTTTGGACAGAGCTCCCACCCATTGCAGAGAGTTGCCAGCAGCTGATCAAGTGTGGATGGAAGTCGGAATGCTGCGGTCGATGCAAATGCTACTGCTTTGGTCTGACCTGCACGGCACTGTGCAGCTGCAGATGCGAGGTTTAGAAGCGTTGTAGTATACTCATCCAGGGCAGCAAGACAATAAGTGACAAACAAGTATAGGCCTACTGCCTACATGTACATCCAATAATATATCGGACTGATGGTGCCTATGATATGGGCACTGTTTACCCTAATTATGATTCCAGGACTGATATTATGGTACAAGGAAGCTAGTGAGTAAGTCCATGGTTCCAAATTCGGATTCTACATAGTGAAAAATGTATGATTTGACACCAAGATCATTCAAATAGGACAAGTCTTTGCGATTTTATTGCGAAATGCAATGTTTCTGTATATTCAATGGCTGCCATCTTGAAAAATGGCCGCCATCTTGAATTTTTAGGTGGCTAACAGGTTTTTATCAAAAGAGCAATCCCCAAGGAGTATGTGTGCCAATTTTGGTGCTTGTTTCCAGAAATGAACGATTATTCCAGTTGTTGTTGTTGTTCCCTAAGCTGCCTGGCCGAACAGCCCCGAGTTCCTGAGGAAGGCCATGGCCACGATCGGGCTTTCCCACAGAGCTCTCATTGAGTGTAGATTGTGTTGTTGGCGTAAGTGGTTGTGTGAAATGCAGTCTTCTATGATGTGTTTAATGGTATGGGGTGCTGTGTTACATCCCGGGCAGGCGTCGACAACGGAGTCATCCAGTCTCTTCTGATAGCTCAGGAGAGCTGGATGGTGTCCGCATCTCAGCCTGGCCAGGTGGACTCTGTCCTCGCGAGGAAGGGAGGATTCGGAAGGATGGATTTCGGGAGGTTGTGCATGCAGCTGCGTGTTGTCTGTGAGGGAGTGGATGGATCGGCGAGAGATATGAGTATGGATGTGCTTCTGGAAGTTGGTTCGGGGTGGGCAGGGAGAGAGAGAGGACAATAATTGTGTGTGATACCGTGTGCTGGGTGTTGTTTTGATATTTCTTGGTGTCTGTGGGTGTGTTGCCATGTAGTTTAGTGGGTGGTCTTGGTTCGTGGAGGCTGCTGCCAGGAATTGAGTGCCTCTCATGTCCAGATGGTCTTTAACTTTGAGGATTTTGGTTTCTTGATGTAGGTGATCTGTGGGTGCAGTAGCTGTGCAGCCTGTAATGATCTTCAGGGCTTTGTTTTGAATAGTCTGTAAGGTCTTATGATGTGTTTCAGCTAGGTTAGAAGCCCAGGCTGGGCTTGCGTATTCCATCACTGATCTTATGTATTGTTTATATACTGTGGTGGTAGTTTCTTTGTTGTGTCCAAATTTTGTGTGAGCAAGTGACCTGAGGGCGTTAAGTGTGGGTGTCAGTTTCTTTTTAATGTTTGTGGTGTGCTGTTTGAATGTCATATGAGTATCATATGTTACTCGTAGGATTTTGGGTGTGTGTGTATGTGTTAGGGGTGTGTTGTTTATGGTGAGTTGAGGGATGTATTCGTGTTCTCCTGTCCAGCTTGTGAGCAGGATTGCGGTGGATTTGGCTGGGGCTAGATTAAGTCTGTGATTATTTCAATTATCTGCCCCACTATTAGATAAATGTGGTTAACACGGTATGACCTCCTCTCTGGTGTTCAAAGACTCTCTGCTGTAGTGACCTTATTGTGGAATCAACATATTGAAGATTACAATTCGAACAAGAGTACTGATATACAACACAGAATCTAAGAAGACACGGTAAGGCTTCCATGGTATGTAACACACTTCTAATAGTAAAATTATTCTTAAAAACAAACCTAAAGTTAATGTGATGGAATTATTCCTTTAAAATGCAATTGAGTTATTTTTTAATCGAAACAATTTGACGTCCTAGATAGGGAAGGGTAACATAACTATAGGTAGCGCCAACGAACTTGACAATAATCTCGATTCCTAACTTCTTCGTAATTCAAAAGGGCCTTGAGCAAATTGGCTGTAAATATCCTCACCTATTTCCTGGTGGACTCTTCCCAAATTATAGAAATGTCAGCCCGATTGCTTTCATTCATTTTGAGTTAAAAGAAGTTAAGGAGTCCAGATTATTGTCAAGTTCGTTGGCGCTACCTATAGTATCTTTAGCGACTGACGGTACAGGAGGGGATGGCGCGAATACATTGTTGAGAACATTCCGGAGAAAATGTTGCTTGGATATCCATTGTGAAGGAAATAATGGGGTATTCTATAGAATAACAACTCCTCGAATACGGGATTCCTGTCTTACGGAATTATTATTATAATCATATTTTTGTATTTTTTGTTTGGTCATACCTTACTCAAGGGACCTTACTTATGCGCAGATAAGTGCTACTTTTCTAATATTGTCAATTAGATTTTCACTCTCTTATAAAATGTTCAGTCTCCTCAGCTGGTCGGGCCAAGCCATCAATGAGCAACACTTTTGTTTACATTTTCGGGTTTAATTCTTGTTTTGGATTCACAGCAAACTCATCATTTTCTGTGACTTCGATACATTTTTCATATACCATACTTCAATCCTATATATGTCAGTAGCGCCGCAAATACATTATATGGAATTATAATTACTGTAAAAAAAGTTAATATTTACCTCTCCTGTTATCGACAGCCAAAGCTGAAGGCTGCGGAGTAAACTCTGTAGACTTCATCGCCTTTATTTCTTTCGGCGCCCGTCATTCTTTTATTATTTGAATACCCAACCTATAATACTAGGATTGGTTAGGTAAGGTTGCAAGGTTAGGCTAATGTCTTTCCAAAGTTGACTAAATCGCAATTTCCCTGATCTTCATAGCCCTCCCCACTAGTGGGGGCCGTGTTCTTAGATTGCTGGATAATGGGTAAATACTTATTCCCGACAGTCCTTGGTATAAAACAACACTGTATATCAAAGAAAAATGAAAAAAAAAAAAAAAAACGCTGAGAAACCAAAACTACAAATTACTATGACCAATCTTTATAGACGAGAAGATGGCCATAATAAATCAAAGTTGGGTGTTCTCTCAGAAACATATTACCCACCATTCAAAAATGGATGTGGTGAGGTGGCATCAAGACACTTTGACAATTTTGATGACAGAATAATGGCAATGATCAACAATCGAGCAATTACAAATTATTATCCCCATTATGTCTTCGAAGCGATATTGCATCACTAACATTATTCAATAAATATTTTAAGGTAAATGTGCATTCAAACTTGCTTATACATATATTGTTCCACCTCCCCCTGTAGAGCCAAGGCGGTTGACAATGCCTATGACCTAAGAATTGCTCGTCCACAATGCAGAACTTATATTATTTAGCACAATTAATTTACTCCGCAAACCTCATCTATCTGTAATTTCATTCCTCCGAGTATCTTTCCATCAATCCCCATTCGCCCCGATAACAACTCCCGCATTTGTATGAGGAACTTGCTCTGATTTGGATAGGTTAGGTTAGGTTAGATTAAGATAATTTTAGTTAGTTTATTTGAGTTTAGTTCAATAAAAAATAACAACATATAAGCATAGGCTACTTCATTTCGAGGAGATAAAACGTTCGGGGGAGTTGTTTTCGGGGAGATTGGTGATAGTAGTAGTGATGATGGTGATTGCACTGGAGATGACAGTAGCGGGGATGTTATTAGTAGTAGGGATGATGGTGACAGTTGTAGTTTTAATAATGATAGTGATAATGGCACGATGGTGAAAGTAGCAGTGATGATGATAGTAGTTATACTGGTGACAATAGTAGTGATGATGGTGAAATTAGTAATGATGATTTTAATAGTAGTAGTGATTGTGACTAGTTGTGATGATATTATGACAGTAGTAGTGATGATGTTGATAGTAGTAGTGATGATGGTGATAGTAGTAGTGAAGATGGTGGCAATAGCATTGATGGGTTGGGTTGCCGTATGGGTTGGGTATACTGCTTTGATATTGGGCAAAGCTATTTAGCATCCAAGTTATATCGAGTTCTTCCCTATTAGTATTGCAACATACCTGAGACACTAATTATTATAATACAGTTATAAGTAATAAAACTAATAATAATGAAGGGCTCAATCTAATTAGGATGCTAACTATGGCAACATGTGGACAAACACGATGATTATAATAGTATTATTAATAATATAAGTGTTTTATTATGACATTAATTAAATCGATGTTATTATAATGCATACCCTATAATATGACTCGACCATCCCATATTTCCAATATCCACCGAGGTCTAACCGCCCTTTGTTCCCATAGCAAATAACGATCACGCCAGCTGGTTTTTACATAATTTGCTGTCTATTTTGTTTTCCTTTTTTATTCTTTTTGTCTCCAATCTGGCACACGTTTCGAATGTTAATCGTCCCTTACAGGATCAGTTTCTCGAAGCATTGGTGAAGTTCCCTCAGCCTTTTATAAGTGCGAGGAGGTCCTCTTCGATATCAGAAGGGTCTGGGGTTCTCGTACAGAGTCTCCACTCCTGGTCGCGATTAAGGAAGACGTCTGGGGTTCTCAATCAGGACAACCTCCGGGTTTATATTCCCAGTAGGCCTATACCTGGGGGTATAAACTGGGGGGGTCTCGGGGAATGGGTCTTATGTTCATCCTGACTTTAAAGTGGGCTTAATATGATCCTCATGGGTCATTAGCCTATAAAGTCCTATTTTAACTAACTAATCTTCAATGTTAGTTACACAGGTCTTCTTCAACGTCTCACAAAATAAGGCATATTGATCTACTACAGTGGATTCAAGGTAACCAATTATTATGGTTAAATATGTATACACATAAACCTCTGCTATCACGCGTTTCGCTCTAGTGTCTTATTGGTATTGCGAGCACCTATAAAACTGCTAAATCATGACTATAATTAACGCATCTAGAATGACTGTAGAGCATCATGAATGGGGCGAAATTAAAACAAATATTTATATATAACATTTTAAAACACCAGGCGACAAATAATTGCCGAGTAAGTGTTGTGATTGATCCGCATCACTGATCATGAGTGCTGTGATTTACTTTCACTCCCAACCACCCGTCAAGGCGATCGATAATCATCTACTAGAGTAATATTCGCACTCATTACTGTACATTTTCCCCATTTTAGTGGAATATTGACCATAGACGAACACAACTCATGGTGTTGAGTGGTACTTGAAAAGTAGACAGAATGGATAAAATTGTCAATAAAGTGCTCTTCCTCAGACGGTGTTTTTTATCCACAACTCATGGTAAGGGCACTCTTTAAATGTTTATATTGTTTACTTTTGTCCATACGTTTGTAATGTTTATGCTTATAGAATCATACAATGATGAATGTATGTATTTACTCAGGCACATACCCCATAGTTGGGAGTGACCGACTCGAGACAGAGGGAGAACATAAACATAATTTAAAGTTCCAATTCTTAGGGTCCAGGACCACTTTCGCGTTCCCTCGCCCCTTTCTCTGTCTTGCCTAGTAGATGAATTTTACAATGATAATTACGAAAAATACTTCAATTGGTTAGCCTCGCCTAACTGTAATTTGGCCTACAAGTCTCCTTGACTGTTAATCCACTCAAATATTTATTGCGCACGATGTATTTCTCCATTTTGAAGTAATTAACCATGGACAAAGTCAATAAGAAAAGATTTTGGGCGAAGTGATGGTGAAGTGTATGTTTTTTTTTGTTTTTTTTTTCCTCTAAGATCGGGCGATTTAACTGTTAACAAAGAACCTTTTATTCATTAATGCGACCACGGCACAAACCTACAGTACTGATTGCCTGTTCGTTTACAGACCTAAATGGTCAAATAATCAATGCTGACAGCAACAGCAGACGATTCCAAACTGCCAAACGGCAGTGTTAATTGGAAAAAAGTGTGCAACAAATGGCAAAATTAGGCAAAAAAAGTGCCTAGTCATCAATTAGAATAATTCCCATTGGTTCTTCAGTATTATTTATCGCGTTTTTTCTCTAGTGCGCTCTCTGGCCGCACCAATTAGCAGCGATGGCGGAGGTTTATGTGAAATTACGTCGTCTCCGTAGGGGTGGCGTAGTACTGTAATAATTGTGTGCGTGTGTCTGTCCGTCTGTGCACTTCTGTGTGTGTGCCCCTATCACAGTACCGAACTTGAAAGTGATAGTGATAGTCGTGATGATTGTGGTAGTAATGACGTAGCCCCCCATAGGGTGGCGTAGTATTGTAATCACCGTGTCTGTCTGCATGGGTGGGTGTGCGCCGTAAGGGCTCACACATCACAGCATGTGATTAAATATTTATTGATAAAGCAAGGTATTGGATTAGGCCTATAAACATAAGTTTCACTATACAACATTTGGTTAACCAATCTGTAATTTATATAAAACTTCACATAATACAAGTATATTGTTTAATTCTGATTATATCAAACCTGAAATTTATATAAAACTACACCAAACATCACAGCAGTGATGGTGTGTCTGTGTAGTGGGGATCCCATGCCATAATCTTGCTAATATCGTCTTTTGATTATTATTTATTATGTATTATTATTCTGTATTCTTTATAATTATGAAGATCAGTAAAATTTACAAGAACACTAAAATGCTTTGAGAACTCGAATATGTAAAAGCCAATCTCAAAATTAGGGACATTGAGTCGGTTTTAGGAATATTTAGTAAATACATAATGTTAATAGTTTTGATGTTTGTATTAATACTTAGTTGTTAAAATATAGTGATTCAAAATGATGGTGGTGATAGTAGCGATATTATGGTGAATGTAGTAGCGGTGATTGTGATAGTAGTAATGATTATGGTGACAGTGATGATGGTAGTGATGCTGATAGTAATAGTGATGAGGGTGATACTGAGATAATGGTGACAGTAGTAGTGATGATGGTGATACTTAGTTTGTTAATTTTAAATCATAATTTCTTTCATAGATACAATAAAAGTATATAGTAGTAGTGCTGATGAGGATAGTAGTAGTGATGATGGTGATAGTAGTGGTGATTGTCTTACAGAGCCCCAAACATTTTGTGGCAGTCTCCGACAGCACGGCGGGCGCGAAGTCTGCTATCTACGAATGCAGGAATCTTTTCTTATTACAATTTTTGTTTCCCAACAGCGATGGCTACAGGACACGCCAATGCACCAGATGTCATTGCTCATCGGGGAAGAATAATTGGCATGTGGAATGCTGGCAAGCCTGTGTAAGCTATAGCGGGAGATCTTGGACTGCACCGCTATACTATCAACAGGTGGATATCACGGTAACAGAATGAGGGTTCCCTTGCAACTAGGTATCTAAGAGGCAGGCCAGCAGTAATAACCCAAGATGATGACCGTCAACTGGTGCAGGATGCGCATGCTCAACTGTTGACAACAGCGGTGCAGTTAACAGCTGATCTGCAACTCCCCTGCCACCCATCAACGACAAGGCGACATATATGGAAGGACGGTATTAGTAGTTAAAGGATGAGATCACGGAAACCTTTTTACCCTGTCATAGACCTATTTTACTGTTAGGCGATCAGAACAGAGGCAAGGGGTGTGAGGAGATTGCCCAACCATCTCCACCAGCCGAGAATCGAACTCGGTCCTCCCGGTTAGAAACCGACCGCTCTTCCAATGTCGCTACTGGTCACCCAGAACGGTGCTGCTACATTCCTGCTGTTAAAGAAAAATTGCCAAATGCAAACAAAGACCCTAGGCTGGGGTTTGCCCGTCAACACTTGGTGGTGAATCCAGATTATTGGTCAGATGTTATATTTACTGATGAAAAGTGTTTTACTTCAGTAGCCTCAAGAAAAAGGCATTGCCGGAGACCTGTGAATACCAAATATATTGAGGAACACATACAACAGAGAGCAGTAAGTGGATGCGCTACTACCTCGTTCTGGGGATGGATGTCTACGTATGGACAAGGAGAATTGGTGAAATTTGATGGACGCTTCATCGACGAAAAATGTGTTGAAATATTGAACGAAGTATTGCTGCCCACAGTGAGGGCCATGGCCATCCCCGCCCTAAATATTATAAAGTTAATTCACGATTAAATCCCAATGCACACAAGTCGGGTAGTTAAAAACTTGTTGCAGGAAAACCAGGAAATCCAAGTGCTAGATTGGCCTCCAAAAAGGTATGATCATATCATAAGTCGAGAGTTGGGGGGGACCGTGGGGATGTATATCTTCCCTCTCCAAGCTCTCAAGCAACACTGGCGAAATCTGAGTAGAAGTCTCTGTGTTGCAAGGATCTCTAGCTGCCTCACCTGTGTTAAAGAGACCGGGAGGGGGAAATTTGCGTCGAAAATGACCTGATAAAAGGGGGAATAACAGGACAAATAGCTAATAATTGAGGAAGGGGGAGAAGGAGGCGAAGGGGGGGGGGGACACATATGTAGGAGTGGTAGCAAGTAATGGAGGGGAATTATCTCACCAAATCACAAATTGCTTTGTTTTGAGTACCACTGGGATGTTTTTTAAGATTTTGTTATGCTCTGGATCAATTGAGGATGGTCGCAGTGCACCAGAAAAACCTCTATTGAGGACGGTCAGCGTTTTGGGGTTAAGAGCCCCTGCACCTTCGCCCAGTAAAACCTCTTAACCCTCTCAGACATATTACGCAATTTTGAGCCTATTAGGGATACTTTAAAGCCATTGTTACCATCAGGGGTATTTAGAAACCTTAACTTTAGTTACTTCAATCTCTGCAGTTGTCTTTGAGTTAGCTGTGGGTAGAAAACTAATTTTGGAGAGGTAATTATAAGAGTGAGAGAACTCTTTCTTATTGCTAATCTGGAAACCTCTGCGTCATATGAGCGTGAAAGGGTTAAGAGTCCTGGCGCCTTTCCAGGGTCAATATACTGTTGGTATATGCATAGCAATAACAGTTAATTGAATTTCAGGTTTAAATTAGACAATTTGTAAAAGAGGTAATATGTATGGTTTTAGTTTTGTTTTTTAAACATCAAAAGGGAGGACGGAAAAAACTCATTCATTCATATTAACATTTTTGACACCAGCTGTTGAACTGTTGCAGATTTTGGATTGGTGGAAAGGGGGCAGGGAAATGCAGAGAGATGAGGTTCGCGGAGTAAATTAACTGTGCTAAATAATATAAGTTCTGCACTGTGGACGAGCATTTGTTAGGTCATAGGCATTGTCAACCGCCTTGGTTCTACAGGGGGAGGTGGAACAATATATGTATACGCAAGTTTGAATGAACATTTACCTTAACATATTTATTGAATAATGTTAGTAATGCAATATCGCTTCGAAGACATAATGGGGATAATAATTTGTAATTGCTCGATTGTTGATCATTGTCATTATTATGTTATCAAAATTGTCAAAGTGTCTTGATGCCACCTCACCACATCCATTCTTGAATGGTGGGTAATATGTTTCTGAGAGAACACGTAACTTTGATCTATTATGGCCATCTTCTCTTCTATAAAGATTGGTCATAGTAGTTTCATATAACTATAATCGCCGACATCCCAACCATGCACAAAGTAAATACCAATGATACAATATTAAAGGTTGGAACTAAAGGTGTTGAAATAACCATTAATACTTATAAATATATAAACATATATAGGCTATGCACCTTGCATATTTTGCTATCAATGTTATTCAAATTAAATAGTGTTCCCCAATCACTAGACTAAACATACGAAGCGTATAAAAACATGCCAACGCCAATTACTAATCATGACTAATTAGTTGACTGGTCATGATATCGGACTTCAGAAATGTATCTACGATATATAACTAATATATGTGCATAACATTATGGGCAAATCCATACAAGAAGAGATAAATGAAGGGGGCGAGGTTTCACTTAGTATACATTACAATATACTGTATAATATATCACTGCTGTAATATATGGCATAGAACAATAATTATTATAAATATATTTAGTATTTCAAGTATTGTGCCCGTATACATAATCATTTCCGAGCTGTGAAAGTTGGTGTAGCGGAGTGAGCAGCAGACGAGAAGGTGTGTTGGGTGGGGGGGGGGGGGGGGGATGAGAGGGAGATATTCTAACAGCCAGTTATAGAGACAGAAGATAATAGTTGCATTATGCTATATTTGGGAGCAGTTACTTCCTGAATGTTATCGTCATGATGCATTGTAACCAAAACAAAGTTGTAATTTGATAAATAAGTCATGTAATTAAATTGTTACCTGGTAAACACACACACGCACGCACACGTGAAACAAGCTAGTATTGTACTCTACGACCCCTCATCCCTACCTCCTACCTCCACCCACTCATTCATAAAAACGATAACCGCGCCACCTGTTAACGCAAAGGGAATTTTCGGAAATGTCACACGACTTATGCTCGTGACTGTACAAGCCAGAGAAGAAATATAATCACTGGCAACTGCCTAAAAACTCACATCCCCCTCCCCCTTTCACACTCATTCCTCCAAGTGATCGCCGGTTCGAATATGAACCGAGACGCTGACGCTCTCTCTCTCTCTATTGCGGTGATTGGAAAACTGCAAATATTACACCAATATTTAGAAAAGGAAATAAAGCCCAAGCAAGTAATTATATACCAATCAGTTTAACGTCAATCTTAGGAAAAATTATGGAAACAATTCTCTGAGACAAGATAGTAGATTATATGGAGTCAAACAAGTTAATCAGAGATAGCTTCAGATCCAGTAAGTCATGCCTAACAAATTTGATATAATATTTTAATACACTATTTACATAATAACGACTCCACTAAATCATTTGACATAATTTACTTAGATTTCCAAAAGGCATTCGATAAGGTACCTCATGGAAAATTATTGAAAACATTGGAAATGTTGGGCATTAAAGGAAAAATTCATGCATGGATAAAAAGCTAGCTGACAAACAGAAGGCAGAGTTGTGATAAATGGAGAAGAATCTGAGTGGGAGCCAGTCTATAGTAGAGTGCCTCTGGGATTGGTCCTGGGGCCAGTTTTGCTTCTAATCTATATAAATTACATCGATGTTGAACTAAATAATACTATCTCAAAGTTCGCTGATGACACAAAGATAAGAAAATCAGTATTAACCGAAGAAGACAGAAATAAACTGCAATCTGATTTAAATAAAATAGTAGAGTGGTCGGAAAAATGGCAGATGCCATTAAATGTTGATAAATGTCATGTCTTGCAAATAGGTAATACAAAAAAATATGAATACAAGATGAAAGGCCAGCTAATCAAAACAAGTGCATTAGTTAAATACCTAGGGGTTATCTGTTATCTGTTACAAAGATGGCCAAGTGTAAGTGGCACTGATTAGCGTGTCGCCCATCGGTAGTTTGTTTAGGGTTTATTCCCCTGAATGGGTTGCCCGCCAAGACTAACGAGTCCCACCTACCCGGAAACACTCCTTTCAGATACCAGGGGGACTGCTAACACCAGAGAAAACTACCGAGCTAGAGTCTGGTAGTGACGAACAAACTACCGAGCCAGAGTCTGGTAGGGTTGAACAACCCAAGAATACCAGAGACAACCCTAACACAGGGGGATCACAACATAGGGGAAGAGTGGAGGACGGGACTCACCCGAACTCCTCAGGGGAGCTCAGGGACCCCGACTCATTCAACAGGGGAAAGAGGGTCTAGGTGGTGCCACTCAGGGCCGGACTGGCCAGTGCAGGAAGAGGACCTACCCCACACCATGAAGGGGACCCCAGCGCTCAAGATGAGTTCGGGTGAGACCCGTCCTCCACTCTTCCCCTATGGTGTGATGGCGCTCCCCCTGTGACATGGTCCGTCTATCACACCCAAATGTCTCTGTTGAGCTTGCAGCAAAATAGTAATCTGGTATAAGTGGATCGTTGTGATGTACAGTCAGTCATAATAGAAGGGTACCCCCCTGAGCGAGATAAATTAATGTTTCACGCTATTTAGTTATGGTAACATTGGCCCTGAACCATTAACGTCACGAAAAGGTGTGGCGACTGTCGATTGTGGGAGTGAGTATGGAGCTGATACGAACGAAGCAATGCTTAATTTCACAGTGAAAATCCTTTTGCTAACTAACTCTCTCTCTCTCTCTCTCTCAAACAAAATATTATAAGTTAGGATAAGTATCAGTAGTATACAGTATTATTTTCTCAATTTATTTCTTTACTATACATTTCTCAGTAGAAATGTTCTCATACTGATTGGGACATTGTTTCCTTAACTAAATTCCATTATGCCGATCCAAGGTCGGAGGGAGTGGTGGGTGATAGAGAGCCTTCTGCTTGGCGGTCTTTACCTTCCACGTTGTAGCAAATCCCATGTTATAATTAGATACGGACTGTCTAGTAGGGACCGCAAGGCCTGTGTAGTCTGTGTATCTATGTAACTCATATCCCTTTATATCTATTCTATCTACATCTATCTATCTATATAAATATATATATATGTATATATATATATATATATGTATATATATATATATATATATATATATACTGTATATAATATATATATATATATATATATATATATATATATATATATATATATATATATATATATATATATATATATATATATATATATATATATAACTAAACACATTCAGTTTTATAATAAACATATCCCACCTGAATCCTAAATAACTTTCAATATGATATATTGATAATATTGCCATTGTTTTCGAGCAGGGATATCTTTGGAGTATTCATATTTTTGTCACCAACCAACTTCAGTTCTAAACTCAATTAATGAAATCAACATATACGCGTGGCACTCCAACTACTCGAACCTAGGATATTCACACCCAAATTCCGCGCATTTATGCATTACGCTATTCGGACGTCTTGTGACAGATCTATTCCTAATAATGCCCAAAGAAATTTGGAAGGACGTTCTATCAGAGGTCGTGAATTCTGTATTGAGTGGTTAAGGGGGGGGGGGGGGGGGCCACCTGCTTTATTTGTCTTTCTCTCTTTTTCTCTCTTTCCTTGGTTTGTATCCATTCGGCCCCATTTAGCCAACTGTTTTAAGACGTTAATCCCCATCCAGGTGTCAATTTATCACGAGTCAGCATTGTATGGAGAAATCCGGCTTCGCTGGAGACATTTTTCTATCGAAAAATTTACAAATTTAGCTTGCTGTCAAAACAAAAATATATATATGCTGGCTCGCTACCGCTGGCCAGGAAAATATTGACACCTGGATGGGGGTACACATTTTAAAACAGTAGGCTGAATGGGGCCGAATGGATACAAGCCAAAGAGAGAGGGAGAGAAAGAGTAAAAAAGAGAGGTGGGCTCCCTTAACCGTCATCAATAAAAGTCAAGTGCATTCTCAAATGAAATATTGCTCACCTCTTTGGAGTGGTTGTGGAGAGGTGGCATTAAGGGAGAGAGAGAGAGAGAGAGAGAGAGAGAGAGAGAGAGAGAGAGAGAGAGAGAGAGAGAGAGAGAGAGAGAGAGAGAGAGAGAGAGAGAGAGAGAGAAAATGAAAACTAGAAACCAAATACCAAACACAAGTATGGAAATGAGAGAGAGAGAGAGAGAGAGAGAGTGAGAGACAGAGACAGAGAGAATGAAAACTAAAATACCAAATACCAAGCTAAATGTATTGTAAAAGTATGAAAAATGGAACATCGAGACTCCGTGGAAATCTAGAGCAAGCGAAGAGGAAGGAAAAACTAGTGAATAAGCGGGGCATCGTTGAAAGTTATGATGGTGGGGGAAGCAGAGTGAGAGAGAGTGTGAGAGTGTGTGAGAGTGAGATATTTACATATATATACATAGATACACTGACCACACAGACCTTACGATCCCAGCGAGGTGGTCAGGACTTAATTCTAGTAGAGATAGCTAACCTGAGAGTAAGGTACAGTGGAAGGAAAGGATAGCAAAGAAGAGAGAGAGAGAGAGCATGAGATGATAGATTATAGAAATAGGCATTTTCATAATATAAAAGTATTCACAAACATAAATATATAAAAGCAATGCGAAAAAGGAGAGTAAGTGGTGAAACAGATAAATCATATATTGCACAGACATTAATCTATATTTTTATTAATTTCACCACAACACGAAACACCTCCAATGAAATTAATTAAAGCATGTAATTTATGTGATCCACCGGGACTCGAACCTGGATTATCACACACAGATTTTTAAACACTGTAACCATTACACCACCAGGACGGATATTCTAAAGTTGAGAATATAAAATTACCAATGTTAAACAAAATGAGAATCTGAATATATTAAGGGGATAGTGGCCGTTATGGGGGGCTATTAATTAATTTATTAATTATTTTTTTTAGTTTCCTCGCTAGACCTCCATCAAGCTTAAAATAACACACCTTAGACCCCCCTTAAAGATTTATTTGTACATTTTTCGATAGAAAAATGTCTCGGCCGTAGGCCGGTTCTACTTAAAATTACAGGCTCGCTATCGCTTTGCCAGGAAAAAATCGACACCTAAATAGCACGAAAGGTCTTGAAATTAACGAAATGGGGCAAAAGGTAATAAAATCGCCAAACTAATGGAAGGCATGTCTTAAAATCTCAAAACTTGTATGCTAAACACGAGGGAGAAGGAGGTCCATAAAAAGCGAGTAGTACCTCCTTAATTAACCGAAAATATCCTGTTCTTTTCTATTCATACCGACCATTATCGCAATTGATCAGGAAATTGGTGTTGTGACCATTACTATTTGACAGAAAGGCAATAGTAAAGTTTGTTTCTGATAGATAACAAGTAGGCTGAATTGGGTTTTATGTATTTATGAACGTATGTATGTATATACTCAGGCAAATATCCCATTGCTGAGGGTGGCTGACACGAGACAGAGCCCGAACAAAACAACATTTAAAGTTCCTATTCTCAGGGTCCGGGACCACTTTCGCGTTCCCTCGCCCAATTCTTTGTCTGATTTTAGTTGGTAGCTCTGCTAAATATCGATATCTTCAACTCCAATTTCCTTAAAGGCTGAACATCGCAAGGGGTCAATTCTGTAAGTCTGCAAATCCAATAACATACAGTGAAGTAAAGACCTTTATGTAATAAATACTGGTGTGGAGGAAGGGCTAATGTGATTACTTGTCCCTCTGCATTTACACATTGATATAGGCCGTTGTTTTTTTCTATGTGAGTGAGGAAGACAAAAGGCAGAATTACCTGTAGCGAGTGCCTCCCCCATAGATGAAAGAGTGACAGGGCCAAAATCAAGGGACGTTCGAGCCAAAATGCCTGGCCACACGGAGTTTGAAGCAATTTAAGTCATAGGAAGAGGTAAAGACTGATTCTGGGAGAGAGTTCCAGAGGTCAGCTGTTGAATAGAAGAAAGACTGAGAGTAACGTTGCACTCTTGGGTTGGAGAGTTGCACAGAGTAGGAATGGAAAAATGTTGCAAGACGGGTACCACATACAATACCTTACGTAGAGGAAGTGGGATACAGCGGGAGAGCTCTGAGGAGCACTGATTATTGTAGTAGCGATAGAATAGCGAGAGAGATACAACATTGCGGCGAAGAGAGAGAGTTTGCAAGGAGTTGGTGAGTGGGCGGGAATTAATGATACGAAAGGCTTTCCTTTCTACTTTGTCTAGAAGTACGGTGTGAGAGGATCCTCCCCACACATGTGAACAAAACTCAATACAAGGGCACACTGTGCCCGTGTACAGAGCAAGAAGCTGTGTAGGGGTAAAGAACCCCTTAAGGCGGTTGAGCAAACCCAGCTTCTGGGAGGCTGCCTTAGCAAGACTGGTAATATGGTCTTTTCAAGTGAGAGCAGAAGAAATACAGACACCAAGAATATTGAGAGAAGATGAAGGATTGATTTTTGTATTGTTGAAGAATAAGGGATAGTCCTCTAGGAGTTCCGGACGGGTAGAAAGATGGAGAAATTGGGTTTTGGAAGCATTAAAGGTAACAAGGTTTGCTTTGCCCCAATTGGAAATAGTAGTTAGATCAGAAGAAAAGTGTTTTATGGCTTCATTACGTTTGTCTTTGAGGGATTGCTGGGTGGGGCCTTCTGGACAACTAATTGAGGTAGAGTCGTCTGCTTATGAATGGATGGGACTGGAGGCACAGTTGAGAAGATCATTAATAAAAATTAGAAAGAGAATAGGAGATAGGACAGAGCCCTGAGGAACACCGGAGTTGATAGGATGAGGAAGTGAGGGACGGCCGTCCACAACCGCAGCTATGGAATGGCCGGAAAGGAAATTAGAGACAAAGGCACAGATGGAGGGATAGAGACCTAAGGAGGGTGGCTTAGAAAGTAAAGATTTGTGCCAGACTCTATCGAAGGCCTTCGATATGCCTAGTGCAATAGAAAAAGTCTCACCAAAGTCCCGAAAGGAGGATGTCCAAGAGTTAGTAAGATATGAAAGAAGATCACCAGATCTGAGAGCAGATTATGAGAAGAGAAAATAATGCTTAAGAAATTTGGAAGCAAGAATAGTTTCAAAAACTTTAAAGATACAAAAGATGAGAGCAATTGGACGATAGTTGGAGGGTTGAGACCGGTCACCATTCTTTGGAACAGGTTGAATTAGAGCAAACTTCCAGCATGAAAGGAAGACGTTAGAGGAGAGACAGAGACGAAAGAGTTTGCCTAGGCAGGGAGTCAGCACGGAAGCACAGTTTTTGAGAACAACAGGAGGAATACCGTCCGGACTGTTCGCCTTCTTAGTATTAAGCCCAGAGAGGGTAGAAAGTACATCGTTAGAAGAGATTAGGATATTAGGCATAAGTAGGAGAGAGGGGGTGGAGAGGGAGGAATAGCACCGGAATCATCCAAGGTGGAGTTTCTAGCAAAAGTTTGAGTGAAGAGTTCAGCTTTGTCAGAGGAAGAAGTGATGGTTGTGCCATCAGAGTGGAAAAGGGGAGGGAAAGACGAGGAAGAAAAGTTGTTGGAGAGGTTTTTGGCTAGATGCCAGAAAGCTTGGGAAGAGCTAGAGTTGGATAGTTCAGTGCATTTATTATTGATGAAAGAGTGCTTGGCAAGTCAAATAACAGATTTGGGTTGATTCCGGGCAGAAACATAGGAAGAATGAGATTCTTGAGTTTTAAGGCGTCGGTACCGTTTGAATGCTTCCTCCTTGTTGCGGACAGCAGTAGAACAAGAGTGAGTAAACCAAGATTTGTTTGCATTAAACTGAGAGAAAGAAAATGGAATGTACGCTTCCATGCCTGATAGGATTACCTCGGTAATGCATTCAGCACTCTCCGAGGGTCCCCGGCCACGGACGCAGAAGTGATTCCAAGGGAAATCAAAGAAGAACTGCCGAAGAGCCTCCCAGTCAGCAGCTCGAAAGTGCCACAAGCACCGCCGGCTGGGAGGATCGGCTGGCCGTACTGGAGAGATAGGACAGGTAACGGAGATAAGTTTATGGTCGGAGGAGCCCAAAGGAGAGACCTCTCAGACCTTAAATTATACCTATAGACAGTCAGTAAAACATTAAGGCAGTAACACAGAAAAATACTCAGGTTCGTAAACAAGTTGAACATACATATAACAAATTTCGCTTGGTCAATTTAACGGTAAACTAAGATGACGCCTTACTTTTTATTTATTATATATATATTTTGTAATAGAAGACGAAATTGAGCAGGTTAGCAAGAACCCTACATGTGTATGTAAAATCGGTAATCGATATATTCTTTCCTCCTTGTTCTTTGGAGGTCCTTTTTATGCTGAATTATATAAATTAATGTTAGCCCAAATATAATATAAAGTAGTCATCGTACAGAAACGGTTAACGAAGAAAGGAATTAGAGGATGTAGAGAGGAAAGATAGACGTGGGAGAAGTAAGAGGGAGAGGAAGGAAGAGATGAGGAAGCTAATAGCAGCAATAAAGGGGAGGGGTGGACAAAGTACCAATACCGAGAGCAGTACGAGAAGTAAGAAGAGATAGATAAGGGGCAGTCCGGTATTCCAACAAACCCCATCATTGTTGCTGGTAATTACTATAGTCAATTTATTATAGTTAGGCCTAAACTCTTGAACACTAACCTCTATGACTCAAAAACGACAGGAGTAATCGAACTAATATATATGCCATTTGGGAAGAGTCAGCCAAGAATAGGTGTGGACATTTACATCCTATTTGCTCCAGCCCTTTTAGAGTTACGGAGGGTAGGAGCTACGATTTCAGGTCTACTTATAATGAATGAACTACAGTATTTGTATTAGCAATGAAAAGTCCTGTGGCATTATAACAGCACTCTGATTGTAATAATTAAACCATTCTATTGACTGCTTAGGAATACGGTACAAATGTTTTAATTACTAACGATAATGATGAGTTTCGTCTCGGAATACAGCCCATATACAGGAGTTAGATACGATACTAAAACGCTTAGCAAATGTTAATTAACGGTTACAGGACAAGCAGCATGATTGCTCGCACAATGCAAATATTTCAGTGGGCACAAACTCTCCATAATATACGTCATTTACGGTGTCTATATAATAAACTGGGGGTAAAATACAGCTAAAACCCATACTATCTAGCTAACCTTTGCAGGAAGGAGATTGTGGGATTTGTCGACACCTCGGACAATTTTTACTATGATGACTATTTGTTTTTGGACGATGGAGTTCATCTGAACCAGGTGGGAGCAGCACATTTTGCATATCTTCTCAATGATGCGGTGAAGGATTTTCGGAGAAGAAATCGACTCAGGACAACCAGGAAGGAGGATCGAAGACAGCGAGGACGGCCCCCTGCGAAGGACTTAAATGCTAATCCGTCAAGAACCACAAATTTGGATAAAGTTCCATCAACAAGATCCAAATCCAAAACCTCCAGGGATGAGGACTGAGGACAGCCATGAATGTAAATGAAGATCTGACCAGAACCAAAAATTTGATTGAAGAGCGTTCTGTGAATTCTAAAAGCACAACTTTAAAGGTTTTCTATGCAAACGCTTATAGCATACGCATTACATATTCATATTTGGAGGAACTAGTATTAACTGAAAATTACGATGTTATTGGCATAACCGAATCTTGGCTCAATACAGAAGACAGAGACTTTTTAGCAGAGTATGCACTTACCGGTTATGTAATGTTTGAGAAAAAACGAATAAATAAAAATGGAGGTGGCGTTTTATTATTTATTAAAGAAAGTCTTAACCCGATCCTCTTGTCAAAAATTCAAATTGTGAACGTCGACACATCCTTTGTGTTAATAAAGAATAATAAAGGTACAAAAATAATACTTGCATTAATAGACAGGCCTCCAGCTCAATCAGTAGAAACTGACCAAGAAATTTATGAGCAAATTGCAGACTTAAGTAACTTGCAAGATACCGACATTTTTGGGCGAATTCAATATGCCTGTGACCAAGTGGGGAGATAGTATTACTTCACACTCTGGACAAGACCTGTTTGCAAACTTGCAAGAGAGTTCGCTATATCAATTTGTTAGATCTTCAACTCGTGGAAATAACGTCCTTGACCTTGTAATTTCAACAAAAGAAGAATTGATAGAGAATTTGAATGTCGGTGATGAATTCAGTAACAGCGACCATCATACGGTAACTTTCAGTTTAAAGTTTACTAGTAGCGAACCAAATAGTAGCATCGATAAAAGTCCCTAATTTCAAGAAAGCAAACTTTCGTAAACTTAGAGCAATGTTTAAAGAAACAGACTGGAGCAATAACGACATAAATACATCTTGGGAATTATTCGCAATCACTTACCTAAAAGCAGTGCAAGACTGCATACCATCGAAAATACGGCGTACAGGCCTTTATCGTATAAATACGATAGAATAGGACTCATTTGTGATCCCGTATATCTCTGACGTCACGATCGCTCCTACAGCACGACGTAGGACGAGTAGATCGTATATTATAAGATTGTAAATAAGTTAAGTTATAAAAGGCCTAATATGCTATTAAGCAATATTGCCATGGTCTTATGTAGTAATATGAATTTATCGTATACATTAATATAATTTATCGTATAGAGCAACCTAGATGCGGTACGATAATTTGGGCTCCTGGCGTTTTGCCAAGGCAGCAAGGTGTGCCTTCGAGGAACACCAGAGCCTTCACGAACACCAACCAGTTAACATCTAATTTCTGCCCTCAGTTGATCGTGCTTTTGTGCCTCTAATCACAATACACATACAGCAATACACACAGCTACACCATCACGACGCTCTCATCGACGCCATGACTGACTGACAGATAAGCATAATATTCATGTCCATTCCTATGTAATCATTTATTCTTTCTTTAACTTGACTCGTGTCTCGGGACCGAAGTCTCGTACCCCATTGTCCACCGCCATATTGGGTAAAACGTTCTCCCTTGCCTCATTGCCACGTGGAACTATTGGCGAGTTAATTCCTGGCTAATATTAACCCTTATAACCTTACCCTATATATAAATTTATTATGTGAGACCTTTGGATATAAATTAGCTTGTTTCAGATTGAATTCAATTTAGATATGGAGTAGTTTTCATTTAGATTGATTTATTTGATTCATTATAGATTAGTAATATTTAACTTCCATTGATAGTTTACCACAATGGTGCCCAGACCTCGGGAATTGGCTACCAGTAAGGGATTTTTAAGGCAATGAGCAAGGGGACATATAACAGGATGCTGGAACAACTCTATGATACACTGGCAAGGCTAGCCAAGCGGTGGTTAGAGCCGGAATGCAGGGTCACATCGTTGCACCTGCCTAAGTTCTGCATCCCACCCATCATCTTTCCCCAATAATTTTCTTTTACATTTCGGACTTCCTGTGACATATGACCTGACCTAAAAAAAAATCTTGTTCAATATGATCCATTAGTAGGTATTGCTATTTAGTGTACTATTTTTTCTCCATAACATAGAACTCCGCCGGTCAGCGTCTCTTAACTAGACTATTATTTTGCCGTTGTCTTTGTAACTTAACATTTAGATACATAGCCTATAGGCTCACATGCAAAATGGATAAGGACAATAAAGAGACACCGTCTAGTGGGGTGCTGATCAAGGCCCCTAAAAATCAAAGGGCGGGACTTCGGGGAGTATTAAATAGGCTAATTGTGGACGTCAACACTTTCATCACAACTGCCGAACTAGAGGAATTGGAGGCTAGATTAGAAAACGTCCAAGCTACCCACGGTCGTATTACGGCTCTGAGTGAGGTGATTGTGGCTGACATGACAGAGGAGGAAGAGATAGTTACAGAGTGTGATAATCGCGCCCTCTATGACGAACCTGTCTTTAGAGCGAAATACATATTACAGCGTGCTGTCGCAAGTAAGAAGGGAGGCGATAATGAGGCCCATAGGAGGGCTGACCCAAAACATACTGTACACTTCCCAAAGCTCAATCTTCCGACCTTTGGGGGCAAGTTGACTGAGTGGTTTGCTTTTTGGGACCTATTTCGATCTACGGTTCATGAATCCTCTTTGAATAATGTCCGCAAGTTTCACTATCTGAAGGGACAAATGGAAGGAGAGGCCTTACATTTCATAGAGGGTTTTGCAGTAGTGGGTGGTAGTTATCTTGAGGCAGTACAATTATTAGAGTCCACATACGGGGATAAAGAGCAGTTGAAGATGGCCCATGTCGTTGCCTTGTTAAGACTCGCAGAACCACAGTATAAGGTTGAGGAGTTGACAAACTTCAGGGCAAATATGGAGTGCCATACTTGATCGCTAGACACCCTAGGGCTTACCACGCAGGAAATGATAGTCATATCTTGCGTCAGAAGCTTCCTATGGCAATACTTGATAAGGTAAGATCATTTGAGCTGGGGGAGTTCAAAACTCAGTTCAGTAAGGAAATCAATAATCTACAGTTGAACAAAGGGAGAATGTATGTGTCGGGAGGGAGTGAGAATGTGGAGAAGAAGGGAACAGTAAGCATGACAGTGGGGACTAAAGAAAAGAAAGAGGGTGCGTATAAGAAACCTGCTCAGATTCTATGTAAGCTATGTAACAAACATAAATGGAGTTTCTGCGTAAAATACCCAACAAATGAGACAAAACTAGCACAGGCGAAAAGATTGAAGCTATGTGTAGGTTGTCTAAGTAAAGAACATGGTAAGCAGGGACAATGTACTGCTACATACTTAAGGCCCTGTTGCCACTGCAAAGGACATCACTTTGATAAGTTGTGTCCTACAGCAGATAAAGTCAAAGACGTCAAAACAGAGGGTACTACAACTGTGACACTAGGTAGCAGGCAAGACACCACTATATTGCCCACAATACAGATTCACATGGAAGGTAATGACAATAACAAAGTTTGTCGGGTACTTCTAGATGAAGGGTCTCAAATTTCCTTTATAAAGAGGTCTTTACTGGTGGGACTGAAGCACCGAATCATAGTGGCTGAGACTCTTCGATTACAGGGCTTCACAGGGGTTACTGATAAACAAGACTATGAGATAGCGGAGATTTCATATTTCTACCATAAAAACCGGTACTTTATGACTTGTATCGTAGTAGACACCCTACCAGATTATGTATCTGTAGGTGTGAAGAAGGTGGAACACGCATTACGTAGCAAGGGGGTTAACTTGTCAGATCCCATGGGAAATCAGAGTGAGGTGCATGTTCTACTTGGTGTGGATCATTATTACGATGTAGTATACCCTGGATTTAAAAAGATGTGTGGTGTAATTTTAATCCCCACTAAATTTGGATATTGCAGGAGCGGAAAGGTGCATACTACACAGTCAAAGCTCCTGGTCGACACGGTCTCGATATATAGAGTCAATGTAACCGCGGCAGAGGAGTTGGGAAGGGAGGATTCCCAACCTAGTGACCCTAAGATGGCTGCCGAGTTCGACCTGGAACGACTGTGGAGATTGGATCACATAGGCATTAATCCTATGGAGACTGATTATGACTCGGAAGTTGCGCTACAAAGGTTTGACGAGTCTGTGTGCTACTGTGCCTCAGACAAGCAATATAAAGTTAGTTTACCCTGGAAGAACAGTGAGATAAGCCTGCCTACCAACTATGGTTAGGCATTAGGTCGCTTGCGCGCATTACAGCGTAAATTGTCTAACGAACCGAGCACACGCCAAGCGTATGACGATGTATTTCGGAGTTATGAGGATAGGGGCTTTATTGAGAGAGTCGATGTCAAGGAACCGTTTAAGAAGGGTAGGGTTCACTATCTGGCCCATCATGGGGTAAGGAAAGACAGCGTCACCAGACAAATACGGGTGGTGTATGACTGCTCTGCCCACCAAGGTCAACAACCCAGTCTAAATGACTGCCTGTTGACAGGTCCGTCCATGGTGTCGGCCCTGTCCCAACATCTATTGCGGTTTAGGCTGGGGAAGTACGCCTATACCAGTGACATCGAGAAAGCATTCTTGATGGTCAAGCTAAAGGAGGAAGATAGAGATGTTTCCCGCTTTCTTTGTTTCAGCGAACTTAGCGACTCTGAAAGTCCAATCATAATATACCGTTTTCGGGTTGTACTCTTTGGGGCCACGTGCTCACAGTTTTTGTTAAATGCACAATCAGAAAACATCTAGCTGACACTCATGAGGACACAAGTAAACTATCTCGCAGATTATATATTGACAATTTTCAGGGTTCTAGCGATAGTCAGGATGATTTGTTATATTCATACTGGCAAGCACGCAGATTGTTTGCGGATTCACATCTATTTCTCCGCGAGTGGGTTACTAATAGTGAAGATCTACAGAGTTTAACACCTTACGAGCGGCCTATGCGGTTTATTTATGTGTACCGCACAGCGGGGTGTTTTTAGCCAAAATAGGGCTGTTTACGTGATCATTTTCATGCCTAAATAAGACCCAGAACGTAAAACAAGTACCTATCCCTGAAAGGGCATAAACAGAGCTTTCGAATGACACCATAACGATCCTTGTATGATGGATAGTTTTCTTGCAATAACCGTGCAACGCGAGTGCAAAAAGCAGGTAATTCGGTACTTTCAGTACATAATTGAGTATGTAGCGAGTGAGAGAGGGAGGAGGGAGCTGAGATTTGTGTCAGTAGGTTCGCCGCGGTGGTCTGGAGCAGTCATACGCTCGCTAGTCTCCTGCCACCACTTGTCTCTCTCTCTCAGCCACATTACGTGCTGAAATTGCCACTCGAGTTATGTCGAGCGCCGCCACATAGTCCAGCTTTTTTTAACTCGACTTATGTTGCTCGCCGCTAATTAAGGGTTAATACAGGTGGACGTTACGGGATCTCTTAACCAGGAAAAGTCCAGAAATTTGGGGATGATCTGGCAACCTTAACATGATATACTAACTTTTCAAACAAGGTCTTTTGCTCAGCAGACAGGAGCGCACACAAAAAGAAGTCTGTTGAGCAAAGTTGCGCAATTTTTTTATCCTTTGGGTCTAGCATTACCTGTTACCATAAGAGCTAGGATTCTAATGCAGGAAGTTTGGAGACGTAAAATAGGATGGGATGACAGTTTGCCCGAGGACCTGAATGACCAAGGGACTTTGTTGTTGAATGAATATGCCATCCTATGTACTAAACCTATACCTCGTAAAGTGGCGGCGTTCGGTGACGCTACGTTACACACGTTTTGCGATGCTAGCGCCACGGCATACGGGGTAGCCATATATGTTGTTACTTCATTTGGGGCACATTTAGTTACAGCCAGGGCCAGGGTAGCCCCGGTTAAAAAGGTAACTATCCCTAAAATGGAATTGACTACCATGCTGCTATTAGCACGTCTGGTGCAACATGTACACGCAGTATACGAGAGCGAATTAAATATTGAAATCGTACACGTATGGTGCGATAGTCAGGTCGCACTCAACTGGATACATAGCAAGAAGTCTCTGCCAGTTTATGTGCAGAATAGGGTAGATGAAACCCTTTAGAGCCCTTTTGCCAGATGTTGCTTATCATTATGCAAATACAAAAGAAAACCCTAGTGATCTCATAACTAGGGGTATAACGGCTAGCCAGCTAGTGAAGTCCGAATTGTGGTGGCATGGTCCAAGGTGGCTGCTTCATGAAAGTGAATGGACGATTTGGCATGCTGTTGGTGAAGGACCTCTGCCACTGGAAACAGTGGCAGTTACAGCCCAACCAAATGAGCCACCGGGTCCTATCATAGAGTGGGCAAGATTCGGTGACTATAATAAACTAGTTAGAGTTGTACCTTGGGTATTGCGATATGTATCCAATCTCAAGCTTAAAGTAATGGGCCAACTCTGCAACAGGGGTCACAACATTGATGCTCGTGAATTTAAAGCAGCTGAAGTAACTTTGATCAAATGGATAAGTCAGAAATAGAGAAATTTGAGTGCGTAGTGTGCAAAGGCGAGCTTGTGTTAAGTGATGATCCTGTGGCTGTGAATTTTGGAAATGAGTCTTTGGAGCTGGTGAACAAGTTTTGTTACCTAGGAGATACCATCTCTGCTGGTGGTGGGGCCGAGGCTGCCACTGTTGCTAGAATTAGATGTGGCTGGGGGATGTTCAGAGAATTGATGCCAATCCTGACCATGAAAAGAATGCCTCTCTCCCTGAAGGGAAAGGTGTATGCCTCATGTGTTAGAAGTGCAATGACGTATGCCTCAGAAACATGGGCCGTTAAAGTAGAGGATGTCAACAGAATGGAGCGTAATGAGATGAGAATGGTGAGATGGATGTGTGGGGCCAGGCTACAGGATAGAATAACAAATGTTGAGCGGAGGAGACGTTTAGGTATAAAGAGTATTAGAGAGGTGATGCGCACAAGTAGACTGGGATGGTATGGACATGTGGAGAGAATGGATGAACAAAATTGGGTGAAAAAATGCAGGTCTGTGATTGTGGAGGGAGCAGCACCAAGGGGTGGACCGAGGAAGACCTGGGATCGGACTATACGCGCCGATCTCAAATCCAAGAACTTGACAAGTGAAGCAGCCCTTAACAGGGTTGCCTGGAACGCCGCCATTAGGACAAGAGACTGAAACTGCACTTATGTGTGGAACACTCAGTCTTAAAATTTTATGTATGTATGTATGTATGTAAATGGGTTCAAGTAGAAACCTTTTACAATGAATTAGAATCCTTGAAAAGCTCGAATAAGACATTAATGCCTAATATAGTGCGTCAACTAAGGTTGCACCTAGACAATGGCCTCATTAGGTGTGAGGGTCGCCTGAAGTGGTCGGGTGTACCAGACGGCACAAACCGCCCTATACTTATGCCAACAAGACATCACGTTACTGATCTATTGATCATACGTGCACATAGGGAAGTAAAACACTACGGGGTATGTCATATTATATCAAATTTACGTCTCACATGGTGGATACCCAGAGTTCGACAAGTAGCTCGACGCGTAGTAAGAAAGTGTGTAATATGCCAGAGACTAAAGGGTAAACCATATGCAACTGGACCTGCTACACCTCTACCTGAATGCCGTGTAAAGCACGTACAACCTTTCCAAGCGGTAGGATTAGATTACACAGGGGCATTGAAGACGAGGGAGCATGAGAAGGTTTATATATTATTGTTTACCTGTGCAACATCTCGAGCCTTACACCTAGAACTATGTGATAATATGTCTAGCGAATAATTTATGCTGGCGTTCAGACGGTTTTGTGCCCGTCATTCATTCCCTCAACTCATTCTTAGCGACAATGCTCCCACTTATGTCCAAGCATCAAAATATCTAAAGGATATGAGTAGTGATCTTACTATCATAACTTTTTTGGGAGAGAAGAAGTGCGAACGGAGGTTCATTCCAGTTAAGGCACCTTGGTTTGGTGGAATGTGGGAACGGTGTGTCGGCATAGTAAAGTCAGGACTCAGAGCGGTTGTAGGACGTGCTCTATTAACACCTTACGAGCGGCCTATGCGGTTTATTTATATGTACCGCCCAGCGGGGTGTTTTTAGCCAAAATAGGGCTGTTTACGTGATCATTTTCATGCCTAAATAAGACCCAGAACGTAAAACAAGTATCTATCCCTGAAAGGGCATAAACAGAGCTTTCGAATGACACCATAACGATCCTTTTATGATGGCTAGTTTTCTTGCAATAACCGTGCAACGCGAGTGCAAAAAGCATGTAATTAGGCACTTTCCCCATACAATTCCGTATATAGCGAGTGAGAGAGGGAGGGAGGAGGTGGGATTCGTGTCAGTAGGTTCGCCGCGGTGGTCTGGAGCAGTCATACGCTCGCTACTCTCCTGCCACCACTTGTCTCTCTCTCTCTCAGCAACATTACGTGCTGAAATTGCCACACGACCTATGTCGAGCGCCGCCACATAGTCCAGCTTTATTTAACTCGACTTATGTTGCTCGCCGCTAATTAAGGGTTAAAGAAGAGTGAGTTGACGACAGTCCTCACAGAGATAGAGGCAGTCGTGAATGATCTCCCGCTTACATATGTGTACACCGACCTGCATGAACCACTACCATTAACGCCTGCTCACTTGCTATATGGGAAACCATTGACTGCGTTTCCATCTGATTTCCAATCCATAGTAGAGTTAGAGGATCCCTCGTTGTACTCTGAGGTAGCGGTGTCTAAGAGATACCAGTATATATCCAGGATAATCGAGTATTTTAGGAAACGGTGGATTAGTGAATATCTGCTAGCATTGAGGGAAAGGAGTGTTACTCCCTCTGGTAGACCAACAGCACCTACAGTTGGTGAAGTTGTTTTAATTAAAGAAGATAGTCCTCGTTTATACTGGAAATTGGGCCGCGTGTTGGAGGTATACAAGGGGGCAGACTCTGTAGAGCGGGTGGCGCTATTGAAGACAGCCACTGGAACTACTGTTCGTCCTATTGCACGTTTGTACGCTTTGGATCTCTATTCCGCATTGCAATCTGATGCTCCACCTGTTATTGCTGGGTCCGAGGATTCTCAAAGGAACGACTCACCTCTTACTGATGGTGATCATTCTCGGACCGGGACGCGTCCCAGACGCGCTGCTGCTGGCGCCGTCGACTTGAGGCTTCAGAAGATAGCCTCTGGGCAACTTTAGGTTTAAGGTGGGGTTCAGGTCTTTTTTTGTGGGGGAAGTGTATCGTATAAATACAATAGAATATGACTCATTTGTGATCCCGTATGTCTCTGTGACGTCACGATCGCTCCTACAGCACGACGTAGGACGAGTAGATCGTATATTATAAGATTGTAAATAAGTTAAGTTATAAAAGGCCTAATATGCTATTAAGCAATATTGCCATGGTCTTATGTAGTATATATGAATTTATCGTATATATTAATATAATTTATCGTATAGAGCAACCTAGATGCGGTACGATAATTTGGGCTCCTGGCGTTTTGCCAAGGCAGCAAGGTGTGCCTTCGAGGAACACCAGAGCCTTCACGAACACCAACCAGTTAACATCTAATTTCCGCCCTCAGTTGATCGTGCTTTTGTGCCTCTAATCACAATACACATACAGCAATACACACAGCTACACCATCACGACGCTCTCATCGACGCCATGACTGACTGACTGACAGATAAGCATAATATTCATGTCCATTTCCATGTAATCATTTATTCTTTCTTTAACTTGACTCGTGTCTCGGGACCGAAGTCTCGTACCCCATTGTCCACCGCCATATTGGGTAAAACGTTCTCCCTTGCCTCATTGCCACGTGGAACTATTGGCGAGTTAATTCCTGGCTAATATTAACCCTTATAACCTTACCCTATATATAAATTTATTATGCGAGACCTTTGGATATAAATTAGCTTGTTTCAGATTGAATTCAATTTAGATATGGAGTAGTTTTCATTTAGATTTATTTATTTGATTCATTATAGCTTAGTAATATTTAACTTCCATTGATAATTTACGACAGCCTTAACCTGACAAGCGCGATATAGATGTAGGTGCTAGGGTAGTTATTTGTGCATTTCTAGCCCTGGATTCTGACAGAATTCGTTATATTTACAATATAAACCATTATTTGTTTTCGGTATGCTTTTATTTTACATATATGATGTATATATGAACCTTCAGGAGTGCTAAAATAAGTGGGAAAAGCATTTGGGTGGTGAAAAACGAAGATATTGGCCACCCGGTCATAATCTCAGGCGAGAGAGAGAGACAGGCAGCCTTCCCCTCTCGCTGTCTGGGAGTCAACTGAGGAGAGCGGGGCGGTGTGTGCCGGTGTCTGGGTGTTGCATAACGATCTTTTATGCAACCCACTTGTGCTACATTATCGCGGGAGAGAAAAATAACCGATAAATGATGATAATAAGAGGAAAAATAGGTGATAATTGAGGAGGGGAGGGAGGGGGGAATAAGGTGGGGAAGGAGGGGAGGGGGGTGGGTGAGATTTACATGGATGAGTACTGGAGGGGAATTATCTCACCTAGAGACAAATTCCTTTGTTTTGATAGGCCCTTTTTTTTTATGGAAGGCTTTTTTTATGGTCCTGCTTCCGTGAGGCCTATCGCGTTCCCTATAGGAAGCCTTCCGTGAGGCCTATCGCGCTTGCCGGGTTAATGAAAAACCCAAATGGTGGAATAAAGATATTTCAGACTGTTTGCTTGCTAAAAAGATTGCTAGCGATAGATTAAAATCCTCACAAAATGACGAAGAAAGGGTGAAGTTTGTAGAACAAAGACGCAAAGCCAAAACGTGAATTAAGCAAAGTAAAAAGACCCTGGAGTTTCATGTTGCGAGTCAAAGTAAAACAAACCCGAAAGAATTCTATAGTTATATCAGAATGAAGAAAGTAGTTCATTAAACTGTTGGACCATTAGTTGATGAAAATAAAGAATACACCAAAGACGAATTACAAATGAGTAATGCCCTCGATACCTTCTTTGCATCACTTTTTACAACAGAAGACCTCAGTGATATCCCTACAGCAACGCCAATTTAGATTGAAAATTCTAATGTTCTAAGCAATATCACCATTACAGAGAGAGAAGTATTGAAATGTTTAGATTAACTCAAGGTAAATAAATCGCCTGGACCTGATACAATCTCACCTAGAATTCTTAAGGAAGCTAAGGATGAGCTCCTCAAACCACTGACATTGCCATTAAAAAAATCCTTGCAGTCTGGAACTATGCCTGATCAGTGGAAGCTAGCCAACGTAACACCGATATTAAAAAAAGGCAGCAAATCCCTACCCAGTAACTATCGCCCAATTAGCTTAACTTCAGTTGTATGTAAAATGCTACAAACACTCATAAGAGACAGACTCGTAAATCACTTAGAATAAAATAACATACTTAAATATACTCAACACTGCGGCTTTCGTAACAAACGTTCCTGTTTAACAAACCTCTTAGACTTCTTCCATGATATCCTCAACCTTTGTGATGAGAAAAAAGCTGTAGATATTATATACCTTGATTTTCAAAAGGCCTTTGACAAATATCCCCACAAACGTTTACTGCTAAAACTATATGCGAATGGAATACAAGAAGGTGTGTTGAAATGGATAGAAAATTGGCTCAGCGACATAAAGCAAAGATTAATCATAAGCGGCAAGGCATCTACATGGACCAATGTAAGTAGCTGGGTACCCCAGGGATCGGTACTGGGACCAATTCTCTTTCTAATTTACATCGAGGAGATACTGTAGACGAGAGTCTCACATGTACAATCTCAGAGTTTGCTGACGACACAAAAATTGCAAATCGCGTTCTCTCAGAGGAACAAGTTGATGATATGCAACATAATCTAGAAAAGTTGTCATGTTGGGCCCAAATTTGGCAAATGAGTTTCAATGCAGATAAATGTAAAGTACTACATATCAGATACAGAAATGAGAAAGCAAACTGTTCGATGGATGGTACTCAGCTTAAGAGTATAGACAGAGAAATCGATCTGGGAGTAACAATATCGAGTAACCTAAAATCGAGTCAACAGTGTTCAGAAGTTGTTAAGAAGGCAAACAAAATAATTGGCTTTATAGGCATGTAATTTGAGCTTAAATCCAAAGAAGTTATCCTAACTCTTTAAAATTCCTTAGTCCGCCCTCTTCCGGAATACTGCGTTCAATCCTGGTGCCCTTATTACCAAAGAGATATAGACAAGCTAGAACGAGTTCAAAGTAGAGTTACCAAAATAATACCTAGCCTAAAGAACAAACCATATGAGGAGCATGTTAGAGAATTAAATCTATATCCTTTAACCCATTGCAGATTAAGAGGCGACTTAATTCAAGTGTTCAAAATCATCAAAGGCATCGACAATATGAACTGTAGAAAGTACTTCACTATCGACCAATCTAATTACACGCGGGAAAACGGTTGCAAAATTATTGGTAAATCCTTTAACTCACACGAATCAACGAATTTCTTCTTCAATCGAGTTGTCAACTTGTGGAATTGGCTACCCCGAAACGTTATAGACTGCAGCACCGTTGATTCTTTTAAACCCTCTGTTCCCTACTAACTTCCTAATCCTACCACGGACATTAGTTCCAGGGCAGTAGTTACCTTTCCAATTTTCCCGTACCCTCTCTAAACCACTGTTTGGACACTTGACCCTTAGTGTTTTGGAAGACAAGCAGCCTAGAGGGGGCACTAGAGCTGTTGTTGCTTGATTTCCTTTGTACTCCTTTGTATTATCGACTATGGTTTTCGATAGAGGAAAGTTTACTTACAGCTATTGTTTACAGCGCACGGAGATATAGGAGCAGGAGGAAGAAGGTGGGGAGAGAAACATAAGAGCAATAAAGGGGAGAGGATGGACACAGTAGCAATAACACAAGGATGGAAGATTACAGCTGGAACGAGAAGTATGAGATGGTGGGGTTGAGTTAAGAGTGTAGTACTTGGTTTTTGGTCTATATATATTTATTTATTAATATATTTATATGTTTCCTCACTAGACCTCCATCAAGCTTAGAAACCCCCAAAAAATCTAGACCCACTTTCAAGATTTTTTTTTTACATTTTTCGGGAGAAAAATGTCCCGGCCAAAGGCCGCTATTGTTCGCTAGACAAAAATTTACAGCTAATCGGCAAAAAAGGTCTTAATATTGACAACAAATTAGTCGAAAAGTCTCAAAATCGCCAAACTAACGGAACGAACGTCTTAAATACCTCAAAACTAATATGCTAAACATGAGGGAGAAGGAGAACTAAGAGAAGGTGGTGCAGAAAGTTACAATTGTAATTTTGGTAGGGACCAAATATATAGAACATTTACGATATATATTTGTTATTGTTTGGGAATTATCATAAAAACGGCGGTTAACTGGACGTTTATCTATTATTCATTTGAGATACTTTATTAATCTAGGTTATAGGAGCAAAAACCTTTATGGTTGAGGGATAGGGGTTTGAGATGAGTGAAGACAAGTTAGTCAAATTGAGTAGTGGTGTGAGTGGTGATATGAGGTTGGGGATAAATTATGAGAGTTGAAGTAAGTGGTGAAACTAGTGGTGATGTGATTGGTGATATGAGTGGTGATATGAGTGGTGATATGAGTTGTGATATGAGTGGTGATATGAGTTGTGACATGAGTGGTGATATGAGTGATGACATGAGTGGTGACATGAGTGGTGATATGCGTGGTGATATGAGTGATGACATGAGTGGTGATATGAGTGGTGATATGAGTGATGATATGAGTGGTGATATGAGTGGTGATACGAGTGGTGACATGAGTGGTGACATGGGTGGTGATATGAGTGGTGACATAAGTGGTGTTATGAGTGGTGACATAAGTGGTGTTATGAGTGGTGAGGGTAAGCAACACCTCTATTACCGACCAATTTATGAAGATTGGGAAGGGTGAGGGAGTTTTCTCCTGGGATCGCCCGCCCACACTGGTCCACACAGGAAAAATCACATGAATATTGTATTCACTAGATAAATAGATAGATAAATAGATGGATGGGTAGATAGACGGAGATTGATAAAAAAGATAAATGGTAGATAGATAGATAGATATAGATATGGATAGATAGATAGATGGATAGATAGATATAGATAAATATGTAAGTATCTAATTTAGGGGCATTATGGGTAGACAGACCAACCCATGGCAATACTACAGCCATTGGTTGCTGGTTAAATTTATCTATATGTCTCATACAACTGGGGTATCAGGTTATCCTCTATCACCCAACACTCTCTACTGCCCCTCCTAGTAAGACCTACATTATTTACATTAAGACAATGCTTGATGACTCGATCATTCACGTCATTGTTGTTCATGTGTTTTAGCCATACCGGCCAAGCTTTCGTGTTGATTGTGTGTTGTGGTAAAGTTTTATTTGTGTATTATTATTGTTTAAGTCATCCAGGGACTTGCGTTGACCTGTCTTGGATGTTATGGATTGTCGAGATCATCTTCAGGAGTGTGTGACTTGATTTGGGGGTGTTATATCTAAACCGATGAGCGTATTTAGGAAAAGACGAGTATAAATCCTCGTGCAGTGCGTTATGTTGACATCTTGGTTTGCTCGGGTGTTATGGGTCGGGGATTGGTGGTGGTGGTGGTGGTAGTTAGGTGGTGGAGGAGTGAGCATTGTTATCTCCTGTACCGGCGACGTAATTTTAATTATATTCTGGTAACTATTAGACGATTTTATTCAGCTTAGAAAGGTCGTCGACCAAAGAAAAGACGATCGTAATTCATCCTTTTAACTATTATATATCGTTCCTAAGCTTAATTAAATCGTCTAAATGTAGCTGAAATCTAATATAAAAGACGTCATCGGTACAAAAAGGGTTAACATCACATTTCACACACCACTATAGTCCATTAAATATAAGTCGGCCACAACTCTTGCCAACTAGGCTAACTCTATAACTCATAAGCGAGTCGAGTAATCGACCGAATATTGCTACCATTTAGGAAGGGTCAGCAATGAAACAGGTGTGGAAATGTACAGCTCATTTAACCCTTTCACGCATTTATGACGCAGAGGTTGCCAGATTAGCAATAAGAAATAGAGTTCTCTCACTCTTATAATTACCTCTCCAAAATTAGTTTTCTGCCCACAGCTAACTCAAAGACAACTGCAGAGGTTGAAGTAACTAAACTAAAGGTTTCTAAATACCCCTGATGGTAACAAAGGCTTTAAAGTATCCCCAATAGGTTCAAAATCGCGTCATATGTCGGAGAGGGTTAATGAGCTAACACAGTGGGTTAACACACTGTCCACTCAAAAAGAAAGGGTTACTGAAGGATATAAGTAGTATTTGATAAGTTTCCTACCAATTATTCAAATGACAACTAATGTTCTTGCTCTTTGCATGTGTACGTGGTGATAACTTGAATAATACAAGCATAACACAAATCCGCATATGCGACGCATCGGAAGGTGAAAAAAGCTACAGACTAGTTTGTTGTGACTATATACATTATTTATACACTCGGATACCATAGTCTCTAGCCCACTCATAAAAATTCGTGGACTTCACCTATTTCTAATTATATTATGGAAGCATATCTCTGGAAACGAATCTATGAATATAATTGTTTATAAATCAAGTACAAAAATATATTTCATATTTATTGTAAAGCAAGTTTTATCCAAAAATCAATCCAAATAGTTTTACTTGCATAAAGAAAAACATAGGGGTTCCACGAATTCTTATGAGTGGGCTGGAGACTATGATATCCGACTGTACCATACTTCATTATACACTAATCATATTTATCCTCATTTAACTGTCTTGATGGTGTAATGGTTAGAGTGTTGAAGATCTGTATGTGGTAACCCAGGTTCGAATCCCGGGAGGATCAAATGCTTTCATTAATTTAATTGGGAGGTGATTGGTGTTAGGAGTGAAATTAATAAATGAGATTATATCAAGGTAATAGAGGGGAAAAATGGCAAAACACGTAAAGCTGTCAGGCGAAAAGAAGGAAATGTTTACCCTTTTTCGTCAGTGTTAACCCATTATTCATATACAGAAAATTAATAGGGAAAATGTAGCAGTGCATGATGAAATACGGTACAGTCAGAAATCGTAATTTCTGAGACACTTTGATAGGGCCCGGACATGTGGAGCGCATCGTTTCTGGACGACAGCCCACTTTAACTATCACAAGGCTGCATACCTATGAACACACGTTTCGAACCAATAGATGCTTCACTCAGTCTGCCATGTAAAATTATAATGTTGCTGCTATGCTATGATCCGCATTCATATATATATATGGATATACAAAATATATCAAACATACCTTTATTACATTCCCTTACGTATCTACAGTAAATACGGACACGAGTATTACCATAGGTTTAGCAAAAAATAAATATGAAATAAATACTTCTAAATTGCACAGTGAATGAACAGGATTTAGGTGTGTGTGTGTGTGTGTGTGTGTGTGTGTGTGTGTGTGTGCGCGCGCGCGCTCTATTTTCTTTGCACACTGGGATACCATGCCCAATCCAATCTTAAAAGTTGCATTGGCTGTTACGAAATTTGGTTTCGTTCTCTCGCCCCCACCCCTCAGAGAGCGGTCTTCATTTCCATGTTCCCAGTGACCACGTTATGCATACTTGTATTAATTTTGAAGAGGAGGATGTTCAGTAGTATAGTGTAAATGTTTACCTTGCATTGGTGTGTAAAAAATAGTTGTTGTGTAAAGTAACGATGGCAATTATGACGTGAATTGCTAGTTACGATTAGTCGAGTGTGTGTGTGTGTGTGTGTGTGTGTGTGTGTCTAAGTAAACCGATGTGTGTTGTAATAGACATAATGCTCTACAGTAGGTGACGAACACTGAAAACAGAAGTGTTTGCTTCATGACATACGACACAACGAACTATGCAATGTAATATTACATGTTATCATCTGGTTATGAAATTCAAGTGTGAAACGGCAATGAGTTATCAGTAATGATATATGGGTGTGGATATTATTGGAGGAAATTAATTGTAAAATTAAGAACACCACACGATAGTATATTACCTGGTTGCTGGATCGTAGGCGACGGGTAGGGTTAGTGTAGAGTGGAACTAGGTAACAAGAATGGCGGTATGGTTGACAGGTTGATTGAAAACAATGGATGATTAAAGAAGTTTAGTAGATAGTGAATGACAGAAGGGGGCCTCAATACTTAAATTATAATCAGGAGGATAATAGATGATAGGTGAATTGATGGGAATCTACGTTGAGGTTAGTTCTTATAAGAATGCAAGAGTAAACAAAGTGCAATTTACCTATAAATTTATAAGAGTTAACTTACTTTTATCGTTGATAATGATGGATAGCTCAAAGATAGAATTAGGAATAGATAGAAGGTATAGTGGCCACTAGGAGTTAAGAATTAGAGTGACTTAGCATGAAACAGGTGGTTGTATCGAGAGCGGCTAGAAGGAGATGTTCACGAGGTCGTAGCTAAAGATAGTCTGCTGTTTATGGCGGTGAACCCGCCAGTCCCAAAAATGACGCATGCGCAGTTATACTATCCACCAATGCGTCATTTAACTATCTACAAGATATACCGGTTTAATTATAATGTTAACCCGATATAATTAAGGATAATAAACCCATAGAGACTTAATACGATATAGTACATATCTTTTATAAAGATATAAAACTTAGCCTAATACTGGCGCCTAATTTGAACTTCCAGTATGTTTACTTAACCTAAACTGTCGAGTTACTTACGAGTCTCGACACATTCCCACCACCAATATATACATTATCTACAGTAATCCCAGAGCGATGTTAGATCTCCAAAGCTGTGAAGAACTAACAGCGGCTTGGCGAAGAGGTAATCTTCCAACAGGATCGTTACCGGCAGATGGTCCAGCGACCGCTGGTGATATAGGGGTGGAGTCATGAGATCTAACACCATCATCAGCGACCGCCGGTTGAGGGATCGAAAACCTTTCGAGTTGCTGTTCCAATGGATTCAACTTGACGATGGGTCGAGTGGTCAGGCCAGTTTTTGTCCTAATCTGGACCACTCTAACCGGATCATCTCGTCCTAGATAGAGTCTAACTACCCTACCAAGTTTCGAAGGACACGAGGTCCCTCGTCATGTATAAGAACAATTTCATTTACCTTTGGCCATACACTGCTTGATGAGCCTCTTTTATTCATATAGGCTTCTCGTAGTGATGCAAAGTATTCATTAGACCAATGCCTCCATAGGTCCCAGATCAATTTATTGATGTAATTGTACCTGCTGTGTATCGCTGCTTTACTATCGTAACTAGGATCCTGCAGCTCATCTAGCTGAATTACGTCCTTCTGGAAGTCACGAAGTCTACGACCTTTGACCAGCATGGATGGAGTAATAGGACAAGGGTCCTCCAGATCACCCGAGACATATGTTAGATAGTAGAGTCATTTTCAGAGCTTCCGTGACCGTGTTTAGGATACCAAAGTTTCTCAGTGAATTTAACAAGGGCAACTGATGCTAAAAAAAATAAGCCCCCATACACCTCACCAAAATGACGGGAAAGTTGTTATTTTAGACGTTTTTCAAAATGGCCGCCGCCGTCATCTTAAAATTTTTATAAAGTTCTATTTCTTGAAGTGAATGGCCAAAAATGACAATTTTGGTGTCTATTCCCACTAATTTTGGTGTCAGAAAACCAATTGGATGGCATAATTAAACAATAATTAATAACTAATTACCAAATAATTAAGAAAATAAGAAAATAATTAAGAAAATCAATGGGATGGCATAATTCATGATTTAGAGTCCCATTAACCTCAACATCTAAGACAAATATGATGTTGTTAAATCCACTGAGAAACTTTGGTATCCTAAACACGGTCACGGATCCTCTGAAACTTACTCAAATAATATAATATATAATTTAAAATGTAAACCAAGAATGTTGACTGATTAATTCCTTCTTTTTCAGGTTTGTTGCATCGAATTTGGTGTGAAGAATCATAAGCATGGAACGTAGAGGAGTTAGTGATGTGCCTGACCCAGGACCTGGATTAAAATGCATATTATGTCAACACCCCTGTATAGCTGATGATAGTACGGACAAGACATCTGATACAAAGTGGGAGAATCTAAGGAGCAAGTGTTTTCGGTGGAAGGAACTTGATAAATTTCAGCATGCCTATGCAGCAGTGGAGTGGGACAAGGGGCCTAAAGGCCTGTACATGCACAGTAAATGTTACACCCAGATTAGTAGTAATCGCTATATTCAGCAAGCACAGAATCGTAAACGGAAATCTGAACAGGAAGAAGTTCAAGCATCAACTTAAAGTCAACAACTCCCAGGAAATGTGCCTAAAAAGCTTCGTTCTAGTACTGGAGTGGTTCATGATAAGAATCTCTGTGTGTGGTGTATGAAAGGACCACAAAAAACCAGTAATCCTGGCAAGTCCAAACTTTTGCTGCTGTCAACAGTAGACGCATGGAACCGGTTCAAGTTGCATACAGTTTGTCTGTCAGATGAGCCTATAAGAGAAAGATTGAATACCCTACTTGCATCTATCCCAGACAGTCGAACGGCGTTTGGATTGGAAATTCGTTATCATCGTGAATGTTGGCGCAATTATGTCAGCAACCCTCTGAAGGAGTCTTTTCCTGATGAAAAAACAGAGAAACTGCAACATGTTTATCTTCAAGAGGCCCAAAATATCTTCTTTCATCATGTCCGTCAAGTTATCTTTGAAGATCATGAAATCCGTACACTGCAAGGTCTTGTAAAGGATTACAAAGGCATTACTTCAAATTATGGTTACTATTCCACAGCAAAGTCCAGTTTCGTGAAGGAAATTCTGATCAAGGAATTTGGAGATGACATAGCATTTCATGAACGAGGTCAGAAGAATGTGAGTGAACTGGTATATGATGCAAGAGCTGCAGGTTCATATCTTGAGGCTGCAATATCCTCTCTAGGTGTAAGTGACGATCAGCTGGTGAAGAATGTAGCTGGGCGACTCAGAGATCAGATCATCAAAACAAAAACTGTTCCTTGGCCTCCATACATACATGAGCTAGAAGAATATGAAGACCTAAATGATCTCCTCTTGAAGCTCATCACTTGGTTAAAGCACCCCACAAAGTCTGAAGTCGATGACAAGCCCCAAGTCAGATCAATTGCATCTATTTTGACCAGCTACATCACTGGAAGACGTACTGCATTTGAGACAAACCTCGGTGTACTGCTACATGGTTTGACAAAGAGCAGAGAAATGGTAGACATATTACATAAGGATGGCCTGGGAATCAGTTACAATGATGTGCTTTTGCTTAGAGATTTCTGGGCAGTTACTGACCTGAAGCGAGTGTCCTTTTGAACTTTCTGAAGGAACACCGGCAATATGTATAGTCGACAACGATGACTTCAAAAGTGACACTTTGACTGGAAGTGGCCAATCACATCGTACAAATGTCATGTTTGTTCAGCCAGACCTACCTAAGCTAAATCTACCTACCCTAGATGATGATAGACCCGTTGCAAATAGCACCTTGCCTTCGTACCTCTCTGATAGCCTCAAAGAACTTCGGAGCCAGATGCAAAGAATTGAACCATACAAAACAGTCAAGCGTGGTGAACCACCCATCAGACCAAGGATAACGGATGAACAACATCTGGACACAGTTCCTCAAAGAATGAGAGGTGTCATCCATGCAATGGCCCGAGCTAAGGCAGACGGAACAAGACCAAAGCCAGAAGACCAGACTGTACCAGCCTTTTCTGGCTTCCAGGCCACGCTATCACCAGAAACCCAGAAAAGTCAAGCGATTTATCATATGACTTATCCTGATCCACCAAGCAAGACCATTCTGTATGATGCCCTGCGCAAGCTTGCAAAGGCAATTGATGACAAGAAGATGCCATTTGCCATTATCGTCGGTGAGCATCCTGTCTACGCATTATTGCTAGAATTGAAAAGTGAGAATCCAGAGATATTTGCTGACATATTGACATTCATGGGGCCCTTTCATATCCAGATGTCTTTCATCAATGCAATCTACAAAAGGTTCAAAGGCTCAGGCATTTCAGATGTACTGGTGGCTGCAGGCGTCGTTGCAGATGGATCCGTGGATCAAGCTCTGCATGGAAAACACTTCAACCGCGGTGTGCGTTGCCTTCGACTCTTCTACGAGGCTTTACTCCAACATGCACTAGACAAACGTTTGGAAGGTGCCACTCTGTGTGAAGAGATCCAGGCATCATATTTGTCCTGCAGTGATAGTGCATCTTAATGCAGTAGGTCTCATGTTTTATTAATTTAGGATACCAAAGTTTCTCAGTGGATTTAACAACATCATATTTGTCTTAGATGTTGAGGTTAATGGGACTCTAAATCATGAATTATGCCATCCCATTGATTTTCTTAATTATTTTCTTATTTACTTAATTATTTGGTAATTATTTATTAATTATTTTTTAATTGTGCCATGCCATTGATCTTCTGACACCAAAATTAGTGGGAATAGACACCAAAATGTCATTTTTGGCCATTCACTTCAAGAAATAGAACTTTATAAAAATTTTAAGATGACGGCGGCGGCCATTTTGAAAAACGTCTAAAATAACAACTTTCCCGTCATTTTGGTGAGGTGTATGGGGGCTTATATTTTTTAGTATCAGTTGCCCTTGTTAAATTCACTGAGAAACTTTGGTATCCTAAACACGGTCACGGAAGCTCTGAAAATGACTCTACTAAGAGGGCGATCATTCACGGTAGCCTCCAGCTCCAATACAACAGTAGTTAGTTCCTCAAAGGAGACTAGAGCACGACCTAGTACCTTTTTAAGCCTAGCCTTCACAATATCTATAGCTCTCTCCCAAATAGCTCCGTACCAAGGCGCATGTGCTGGTATAAAACGCCATTCACATCGGATTTCGGTAAGATGAGCCTGAAGACTGGGATCGCTTTGGATGTCTTCCAAGTGTCTGGAAGCTCCTACAAATGTAGCAGCATTGTCGCTTAATATTATCTGTGGAAATCCCTGCCTACTAGAAAATCTCCGGAAAGCATGGATAAAGCAGTCACAGGTCATATTGCTAACTACTTAAATGTGAATAGCTTTTGTAGTAGCGCACGTAAATAATAGCATATAAGCCTTCTTGTTGTGTGAGTCCCGGACAGAATTGCTCCTGTATAATCGACCCCTGTGACCTCGAAGGGATCTCTAGGAGTAGTCCTGATGACTGGCAGGGGAGGTACTCTAGCTGTCGCGTAGGTATTACGCTGTATTTTATGACAGATTATACATTTACTGGTCACTTGTTTTACAGCTTGTCTTATCTTAGGAATCCACCACCTTTACCGTATATATGCGACCACGTGATTGACTCCATAGTGACAACAGACACGATGGCACATATTAATGAGCATGGTAGTGAAAGGATGTTTGGAAGGCAGTAGTATCGGATATTTCCTTGAATCCGGAAGAGCTGCTAACTTCAATCTACCTTCACATACAATTAAATTCCTTTCATGACAAGTCCTAATTGGTTTACCAAATTATTGCGAGTACCCTTGTCACCAGACAGCATCTCGTACTCCTTTGGGAAGCATTCCTGCTGGCATGTTTGAGCTACAATCTTTTCTGCTACTTTTAGTTCCTTTATGGTGAGGAGGGCACAGTCTGTGGGAGACGTCCCTTTAATTTTTGCCTTCAAATTATTCTTGTATTGATTACTCCATGCAACTACCTGATTTAATTTTTCATAACTGCCATATTTTTCCCAGTTCCATAACTGTGTGTCCTGTTCATCATTGGTCCCAATGACTTGGCTAGTTACTTTTGGCGTTGGGTCATCTGGTAATATGTCTTCTGGCCACTTGTCTTTGTTTCGGAGCCACACGGGCCCCTCCCACCAAAACGCAGAAGATTTCAGATGTTTTCCCGAAACACCTCTAGACAGTAAGTCACTAGGGTTTTCTCTAGAGGACACATACCGGAATTCTACAGTCGGAAGAAGGGATTTTATTTCGTCAACTCGGTTTGTGACATACACTGGAAGCTTCTTCATACTATGCAACCAATGCAATGTAACCTGGCTGTCGCACCATAAAACAATGTTGTTGACTTTTACAATATTATGATAGGCTTCCCACCACAAATTTGATTAATCTGGTGGCTAGCAAAGCAGCAGTTAGCTCTAGTCTTGGTATAGCTATGGACCTTATGGGAGCGACCTTCGCTTTAGCGATGACCAGACTACTACATTCCAGGCTCACAAAATATATTGCAGTGCCATAGGCGACACCACTTGCATCGCTAAACGCATTAAGTTCCACTGAGTCAGCATATACCGTCCTCCGAGGATAAGTAAAGTCACAGCAGAGGTTCAGGTCCTTGGAAATTGTAGATCATTCGGTAGCGCAGTCTTCAGGTAGCGGATCATCCCAATCTAGTTTCAGTCTCCATAATTGCTGTAAGAAAATTGTGGACCTTATTGTAACAGGCAGTATAGTACACCAAGTGGATCGAACAGTTGTGCCGTCACCCTTAAGCACTCTCTCTTTGTAGCCTTAATGGTCTCTGTTAGAATAGCGTTGAACGTCAACAGATCAGAGTCAGGTAACCATAAGAGTCCTAATGTCTTCACTCGCTCTTGATTCTTGGCAGCAACACCATCCAATTGCAGGAGATCAGGTAGTTGAGGTCTATTGGTAGCCCACTCTCTGAGATATAAATGTGCTTGAGACATTATTCTTTGGGCATCTCAGTAATGCTCAATGACAGTCTCTTCATCACTACCTGTTCCCTGGAGGTTGTCAATGTACAAACCTTCCTTAATAGCCTCCACAACTTCGGAATCCTCTTTGATAATGGAAAGATGCTTTAAGATCATTGGCATTAAGAAGAAACTGTGAGCAAGTCACCCCGAAGAACACTACCTTAAATCGGTAGTAAAGTAAGGGTGAAGATAAGTCCAAGGGATCCTTTGGCCACAGAAATCGGGTGTAGTCACGATTTTCTTCATGAAGTCTCAACATGAGAAAGGCTTTCTCGATGTCACTTATCCAGGCATATTTGTGTACCCTGAATCTCAGCAATATTTTTGCTAGATCTGGCACTAGTGATGGCCCTGTGTAAAGGCAGTCAGTAAGACTTGGCCTGCCTTTGCCAATACTAGCGGAGCATTCGTACACAATACGAACGGGCGTCGTTGTGCTATTCTTGGTGACCCTGTGATGTGCCAAATAATGACTGTTTTCAGTAACACCGAAAGGAGCCTCTTCAATAAAACCACGATGAAGTTGATCTTGGATAACGTTGGTGTAGTGACTACAAAAAACAGGTTCTTGTTTAAATCGCTTCTGCAGAGACCTTAGGCGACCCGCTGCTAAACCATAATTAGAGGGCAGCTTCTCTTTTTGTTGGTTCCATGGCAGTCTGACCTCATATTGCTGATTCTGTGCAGAGTATGTTACTGTCTCCTTATAGATGGCCAATGCAGTCTTGTTTTCCTTTGAATCTTCGGTCGGAGAAATTCCTAGATGATCCAGTTCCCACATACAATTTAATTCATTCATTATGACATGGATTATATGATTTCGTGGATATGTATTGATCCATCGGGGTGACCGCAACTTTCAATATTATAACTACCTCTACTTGGGCGCTAGACTTGTCGTTATGGCAGGAGCCACTTAGTGCATAGCCAAATTTAGTGGGCAATAGAATTATGTCACCCTCCTTTGTGTATCCTGGCCGCACTAAGTCATAATAATAATCGGCGCCAACCAACAAGTCCAGTCGAGATGTCTGTGTCATTAGAGGATCAGCTAATTTGTAGCTCTTGCTTCACAACACTTTCGTGTCTGCTTCAAGGCATTCTGATCCTTTGTGATCCGAGAGAGTTTCTACCACAACTGCTTGTAGAGGATAGTTTCTGCCCTGGAACTTGTACTCGAAGGACACTACTTAATCCTTTCTGCTCTCACATGCTCCGGTATACCCTCGCAACTCTATCTCTTCAACACCCAATTTTTCATAATGAATAGAGTCTAGAGCGGAATTTAGAATGAAGGTGCGCTGTGAGCACTGATCCAGCAGCGTACACATCTTGACTGTTCCTCTTAATTCCTTTACTGTTGGCAGCATAACAGTTGGGAAGATAATACTAGTCTTCTTTGAAGATACAGACATCGTGGTAGTTTGCGTCTTGGTCTTTGTTGCCTGTTGAGGTTTTTGCTCCTTCTTTGCACCATCCCATTGAGATCTGGACTGACAGACCACACGTGTGCCCCTTTGCACAACTTACAACCCCTTACTTCGCACCGAGGCCTCCTGCACCGCAAAGGATGCTGAAGCAATTGGTATGTGTGGTGTAGTCTGTTCTGCTATACTTTCCATGTTAAAAACTTCTGTCGGGTAAGCCTGGAAAAAACCTTTCTAGGTCCAGACCATCTTCACCTAAGGTTCGTTTTAATGTTTTCTTTAGTGGGGATGGCAATTTATTCATGAGAATCACAACACTAGCTTCATGAAGGGTAATTTGAAGGGTCTCTATTGACCTCAGTGTACTTTCAAAACTAACATAGAATCCTTTTAGTTCCTCGACATTGTAAGAGGGAGGATTCAAAATAGTAAGGTTAGTTATATGTGCTGCCTTAATTCTATCCCTATGCCCATAGGTTTTCTGTAGAAGAGCAACCGCTGTATGGTAGCTGGCTCCCTCAATTGCGAAACCTTCAATTATTTGTTTATTTTTTTAAAAAGACCTCCGTCTACGTATTGTGAAAAACCTGTTATCCTCCGGCAAATTATGGGGTTGAGTGAGTGAAGTGAAGGTGGGGACAGTGAATGAAGGAGGATACATGTTTTTCATAATACGTGTTGCTAGCCCCAAACGCGCGAGCAACTGTGGCTTTCAACCATCCGACACATCCCCTTTTATTTATGTGCATCACACATGTTAAATACAAATAAAGTTTATTTTTTGTTTTACCCTTCTGTGGAAAGACTACGGATACACCAGTCCTGCCCGGGCCTCACACAGTGGCATGACCCAGTCCAGTCGAACTGAACTCATGACGCTGGTGGCATTGCCCCGGAGGATAGCCATCCCTAGTCTTTACTTGAGCCAGAGGGTTTCCCGGGGTTCTCCTGAAACTTCTCTGATTTTACGGCCTATTTCATTCACCATCTTAAGGGTGGTAGGGCCGAAGACTTCTGAAGTTTCGAATGCCAGGGGCTCGAACTGATGATTTCTGGCGATGGCTTGATATTTTTCTCGCTTTTTATTTTCTGCTATCCGGGCGGCATCACCTGCTTCGTCGGCGTTTCTGGCGATGTTGGTTGTGGAGAAAGTGTCAACACATGTGGCATCCCACACGAGGCACTGGCCATTCTTGTAAGGGAAAGTGGTCATCCCCTCTGGCCGTTTGCATTCTTCTCTGTGAAGTCCATGTGGTTCGAGGATTGATGCACGGTTAGCACTCTGCAGGGCCCGTTTTATGACATAATTTAGTGCAGAGTGGCTTGGCAGGTAGCCTGCATTGTAATTACATGACAAGGCATGGTGACCTTGAGCATTCAGCCCTCCACCACACTTGCAAGTGTGTGGGTGACAAACTGCCACACCCACTCTGAGCGCGATGGCAACCCGGAGCGCTTCAGCATCCAAGTGAGTTCCAAGAGGTGAGATGGGGATGGCGTGTAACCACAAGCCACTCTCCAAACGGGCGGCTGCCTGGAGGCGTGGTTTTGCAACCTGGTCTGCATTGGTTAGGAGATTTTCTTGAGTTTTCTTTGCCGAGATGGTATCCCACACTTTCTGCTTGCTCCTGGAGGTACCCTGAGGCTCCTCCTCTGCTCCTGTACTCTCCTTCCAGGTGTTAATCGCTACTGCTACGTCCCCATTAAGTGTAATTCGGGGTTGAGAAGAAAGGATGGACACTACAAGGTCGTTGGTCGTGATGAGGGAAGAGATAAAGGCTGGGGAGGCAATATCCGAGGCTCTCCGTATGCCCAAGCCCCCGAGGCAGACAGGAAGGGTGGCTTGTGCCCAGGTCCGTTCTTTAAATTCCACGTTGGTGATGCTGGTCACTGCTTCTCGGATTATGCTGTCTAATTCTTGGAGGCCAACATTGTTCGTGTAAGTCATCGATGTGCGCAAGAGGTATTGGAGTTTTGGGATGGAGAAACAATTCTTGAGAAGGGCCAGAGCTGAGTGGGCATCGATGTGTATCAGGCGACTCACGAGACGTTGAAGCTCCTCCTTTTTAACTTGAAGTGCTGGTGGGATTGCTGCCAGAGTTAGTGGGGAACCTAATAGGGTTTGCTGGTGCTCCTGAAAGATCTTTAGATCTGGCAATATGCCTTGAAACAGGGCCTGAGTCTCTTCTCTTTCTTCATGTGTGTAGTTGAGGAGGACAAGTTCACATTTGGTGTCATTTATCACTAGCCCAGCCTGGCCGAGGTCAGTTACGATGTTATTTAGGTCGGTTAGAACGTTCTCTACAGACCCACCCAAGGTTGCATCGTCCAGGTACCATACATTCAGTTCTGACCTTACTTTGTTAGCTGCTGCGTACACCCCTATTGAGAAAAGAGCAGGACCACCTGGATCTTCCTGCTGTAACCCGGTCGCTGATGGGATTACCGTTTCGCCGAAAATCAGGATTGAAGGTTTGGAATAAGCCTGCCAAAGTAGGGGGTACAGAGTGGGGATGTGTTCTTGAGCTGCACGGAGGAAGACATCCCTGCGAAGGCTGTTGAATGCGTTCCGCATGTCAATCTTTAGAAGCACTCGTTTTTCTTGGGCTTGGCTGAGGTAGGTGCGGGATGCGTGTACAGCAGCTTCACACCCCCCTGGTGTTCCGAAACCTAGTTGAACTGGTCTTAAGTGTTGACCTAGGCCATTAGTTGTTTTGCCTCGCCATTCAGTTGACCTCTTAAGTAGGTGAATTTTTGGATGTCACTGAGGTCCGCATTGCTGTGGACACTACAGTGGAACATATCCCAGAATCCCATCCACAGAGTGGGATCACTGTCAAACACAGGAAGGGTGATTTTTGGCAATCTTATACCGGCATTTCTGTTAACTGCAGCGCGATTTGGCTCCTTTTGTTTTAGCTTACTTTTAAGATGAACGATAACTTGATCAAGACGCTCTAGATAATCCATGTCTGCTTCTATGTCCGCGAAATACTCGACTTCGTCTTCATAGAGTGTTTCCATTTCGCGGCGACATAAATTGAAATCTTCGAGCTGTCTTAATACCGAAGCTAATTTAGCCTCAATCGCTTCATTATCTGCATCAACTAAAAATGTAGCAATATCTTTGGTGATCCTAGTCAAACCACTCTTGATACCCCCCTTGCGTCGTTTGTAATGGGATAGAGTCAAGACATCATGGCAATACACAGGAAATAGAATTTATATAATAACAATTTAATTAATTTACCTACATGGATGTGAAACGCACTCAGAAAGTTAGCCGACGTCAATAAAGGCAAATTATAGGGAACCCCGACTTTAAAACGTAATAATTGAATAAACGCGTGATGTCGGTGTAAGGCAATAAGAGGGAAATAAGACGCGGAGCGCAATAATTTAAGTAAACGAACAACGCCTAAATTATCTCCATTCTTAAATTTAAGTAGTTAACCCTATATTAAATGCAGATTTTTTTGTTAAAGTACACTAAGGAAGGGATGCCAAAAATGGTATAAGACAAGCCAATTTAATCAATAACATTCAAACAAACTAGGCTAGCCCAATAAGCCTATCTACTTGGTACCATATATCTTTGTGGCAGTTACCCCTTTAAATTTAGCTGAAAAGACCGTACAAAATCATTTTACCCTTTTAACTGACCACTTGCGAGTTTCAGGCCATAAGGAAGTTGTGTTAGACATCGATAATGCAAAACATCGGCTAAAATACAGTTGCAGTGTATTTATATATGCATAAAACACAATTCATCATACTGTTATTCACCAGAAGCCTAAATAATTATAGCATTTCTGTTTAATATCGATGTTCACAGCTCCAACCCCCCCCCCCCCCCCCACATAGAACGAAACTAGCAAGTCGGTAATTGTATTTCACTTTAATTTAATTAAGTGTTGAACTTAATACCTAATCTACCTAATGTATTCTAGAAAACAAATTAAATTAGGTACCCAACTTCATGGTTAACCCAATTTACATTCAATTAAATTTAACCTAGAAAACAGGAACATTACGAACGCAAATTGATGGTTAACCTAATATAATATCACCGCTTCCCATCCCTCGTCCTCTGCTGTTTTTTTTATATAAGATGTTATGTGGTCATGGTTAGCGCCAAGTTTGCTGGCACCGGGTATATATTGTATGAGTTAGCCTAAGCGTTTATATGTATTCGATGTTACTAAACAAATTGTAATAATATACAGCTAAAAGACTAAGAGACTTAATTTGTCTTAACGTCAATAGCATCTGAGGTGAAGCCAATGATCTTGGGGGCTAATAAGTGATTGAGGTTTCCGAATGTTTGTGTGCGAACTGCTGTATAGATCCTTCCCCTGCCACCTCTTTTTTTTTTTCCTTCTTTCATGTGTTTCTTGTTGATGTCCCTACCCCTTGTGGGAATAAGGGCTGGCTACTGACTAAATTACAAACGTCAAATTAAGAGGAGTATGCTGCTGTCACATTTGTTAAATGCTTAATCATCAATCTTGTAATGGAATTTAACCGTGTTGGCTGCGAGTGTCTCGCTCAACATAGTTAAAGATATTTTATTGTATGTTAAGATTGAGTACAAATCTAGCATAAGTTGCAACTATGCAGTTTACCAAAATTGTACAAACAGATTATATTGTACACATAGTATTAAGGTGAGAACGAAATTCTGCAGAATTATAGCTCGATCTGGGGGAACACATGCGTGTCCCCACAAAGTATCATGCATAGATCTTGAAGTGAGATCCGGTCATGAGTAAGCAGATTTTCTTGATGCCACGCACTGCTTGCAATCTTTTGTAATTTTTTATGAGAATATATTGTTTGCATACAATAAAACTTTTTTTTTTTTATATGGATTTTTGTCCCCTGAGGTCAAGGATATTGTCACGAATGTCCCCCTCCAATCTTGGTATTCTGGCAATATTGTCAATGATGGAGGGGCCACTATTAAATATAAGTTTGATTCCCGAAGGGAAGTAAAGAAAACCTTATATATAGTAGGGCCCCGTAATCATTGACGATAAACGGCCTTCCCAACCATCCCACTTCCCATTCGTTTATTTCTATAGTTTGATCTTGGTATTTCAATGAAGGTCGAAAGGGCCGCTAGAGGGCCTGGTGTCGGTGTAGCGAAACACAAGAAATCCACATATGGAAAGTCATATGATAACAGATATTAAGTTATTTTTTATTGATTTTTTTCTGTAGGGTACCCAATCATAATAACGATCCCATGAGGGAATTAAGCCTACACTTATGAGGAGTCCTCCATGATCCTTCCGTGCGGTAGATTCAAAATGCTGACACAGGATGTTGCATGGAGACTATTATACTAATAGGCAATATCGTCAATGATTACGGGGCCCTACTAAATATTAGGTTTTCGTTACTTCCCTTCAGGAATCAAACCTATAAATTCGACAGTAAACAAAGTGCAATTTACCTATAAACTTATAAAAAATAACTTACTTTAATCGTTGATAATGATGGATAGCTCAAAGATAGAATTAGGAATAGATAGAAGGTATAGTGGCCACTAGGAGTTAAGAATTATTTGACTTAGCATGAAACAGGTGGTTGTATAGAGAGCGGCTAGAAGGAGATGTTCACGCGGTCGTAGCTAAAGCGAGTCTGCTGTTTATGGCGGTGAACCCACCAATCCCAAAAATGATGCATGCGCAGTTATAATGTCCACCAATGCGCCATTTAACTATCTACAAGATATACCGGATTAATTATAATGTTAACCCGATATAATTATGGATAATAAACCCATAGAGACTTAATTCGAAATAGTACATGTCTTTTATAAAGATATAAAACTTAGCCTAATACTGGCGCCTAATTTGAACTTCCAGTATGTTTACTTGACCTAAACTGTCGAGTTACTTACGAGTCTCGACAGTTCTATCATGTTAATGGAATGGAATGATAACCAGAGAAAATAGTACTGTCGGCGGTGGTGGTTGGACAGTAAGTGAGCTCCGTCAGAAATTGCGCTTCTTCCGCACATGCGCAAAGAGGTCGGAACTTATTTTCCTTCCCAGAGATTATTACCTAAGTTTATAGGAACGATATATTACTTAATATCTAATACAGAACATAATTCAATATTCTTCCCATTTATACTAAATCATATTATTATGATTCTTATTCCTACAAACTTATTACTTATTACTTAAGATTACACTTAAATTTAGACTCTCCAATACTTATGGAAATAAACGTATGGACGATGGGGTATATATTATGTATACCGGTATATGTATTATAGTATAATGTAATACCACACTAAGTTAAGCTTCGGACGCTGATTGGTTTATATATTCGATATTTATTTAGTAAAATGTGTATATTCCACTCTAAAGGGTAAAGGCTATTATAAGCATCGCATCGTGATATTACGTTTAGCGATGGCTATAGATACCTTTTCGATGTTAGTATTATAGTATCAGATATATTGCAATGTTTGCACAGTGCAGCAAGGTTAATAGCATGATCAAAAATGGATGAATTATGTGTGAGTACCGGTATGTGTTTAATAGTAACTACTATGGATGACGTCTAATGAATCACACACACACACACACACACACACAACGAAAGCCTGTCCATTCACTGCGGTTTGGTAGTGTTTCTTTATATTCTTAATTCTGTAATAGCTATCCGTGTTGTATGTAGATATAAGAGGGAATAACAAACAATGGTATTCTTGTAATTTATATATCAGATTCTGTAGTATGCCTCGTATCGTAGCATAACCACAATAATTTTACATGGCTGACTGAGTGAAGCATCTATTGGTTCGAAACGTGCGTTCGTACAGTACGTGTGCGACCTTATGATAGTTAAAGTGAGCTGTCGTCCAGAGACAATACGCTCCCATATGTCCGGGCCCTATCCAGGTGTCTCAGAAACTGCGGTTTCTGACTGTACCTGTGTTGGTGGTGTAATTAGATACTTATGTTCTGGGTGTGGTGTCTCAAGTTTGAATCCCGGGAGGACCATATGCTTTCATTAGTTTATTCAAGTACATTGGGGTTTGTAATTGATGATTAATGTTAAGAACGGGGTGTTACTTAACCAATACTCGTATAACACACAAACACTCTCTAAAACTTTGTTATTTATCCTGTGACGATAAGTGGAATATGATTTTAATTAACCCTTTCGCTACCAGTGACGTGCTTTTCAATATATTCTGGCAACTATTAGATGATTGTATTCAGCTTAAGAAGGACGTCTACCAATTATTATGTTCTCTCCACCAACCAACTTTACTCTTAAACTCGATTAATGAAATTAAAAAACACATGTGGCAGTCCGGGGATTCGAACCCAGGACACTCACACCGAAAATCAACACACCTATGCATTGCGCCACGAAGACAGTTAAAGGCTATGGACAATCTCTATTAATCCTTTTCAGCTACTATATATCCATCTTAAACAGCACAAAATCATCTAAATGTATCTAGAACAAAACTAAAAAGACGTCGGTGTTACACAAGGGGTTAAGGAGACAGCGGTTATATTTGGGCTATTTTTTTTTACATATTATTCTATTTTTTAGTTTCCTCCCTAGACCTCCATCAAAATTAAAACAAACATCCATTAGATTCCCTTTCTAGATTAAATTGTACTTTTTTTGGTAATTACAGGCTCACTATCGTTCGCCAGGGACAAAATCGACACCTAAATAGCACGAAAGGTCTTAACATTGACAAATAAATGGGGCGAAAGGTCTTTAAATCGACAAATTAATGGGGTAAACATCATAAATCTGAAAACTAATGGGGCTAAACATGAGGGAGAATGGGATCTAGAAAAACGACCCATCTCCCCTTAACACATCGCCCCGGGAAACAGGAAGAACGATAGAGTGGAGTTCTCGGTATCACTTTGAAGTATTACTACCACGGTTCATCACTCATTTCACAGTTGTTTACACTATCCATACTTTTATTAAAGAATGTCGGGGTTAAACATATATTGATTGTATTATAAGGGAGGGCTATCTTAAGGGGAGATATCCATTTGAGGGATTTTTTTCTTGACCCCTTTCTCCCTCATGGTTAGCCCCATTGCTTTTGAGATTTTAAGACGTTCGCCCCATTAGTTTGGCGATTTTAAGAACTTTCACCCCATTTATGTCACTTTTAAGACCTTTCGTTCCATTTAAGTGTCAATTTTTTCCTGGCGAGCGGTAGCGAGCCTGTAATTTAAGAGGAACCGGTCTTTGGCCTGGACATTTTTCTACCGAAAAATGTACAAATTTATCTTGAAAGGGGGTCATGGGGGTGTAATTTCAAGCTTGATGGAAGTCTAGGAAACACACTAAAAACCTCCCCTTACGTGACTTCTCAGCTGCTCTAAGTAGAGGGAGACTGAAGATGACTTGTCAATTCCCACAAGTTTGCAAACTATGTGCTAAGATAAAATGTATATATAACCGTAAATGCACAGTCAAATTCATCAGTTCCCCGAAAACCAGAATGATAATTGGTTTGAAATCAAAGGAGCAGGAATTAAATTAGACACTTCTACGACGTGAAAACTTCACATGTTATGAGTATTTGTTATGATGACCCATTGAATTTGACTGTGCAGGTTGTCTTCATACAAAACAAAATAAAAACATAAAAATAAAAACAATATGAAAGATGCAAAAAAAAAAAAAAAAAAAAATCCATTGCTCGAAGCTATGAATATACAGTATATTTTGTGTTTAGCTACTGTCAGTCTTTTTCTCTTTTCTCTCATCTTTCTACTAAATTTATAGCACTGCATAGCTTTCTGAGCCTGTCAGCCCACCTCTAACAGCTCTTAACCCGTCCAGTACCAGGGACGTCCTTTTCATCATATTCTGGAAACTATTAGACAATTGTATTCAGCTTGCGAAGGACCTCTAGCAATAATAAGGCGTCAACCTATCTCAACCAACCCTTCTAACTACCACAGATCCTTCCTTAGCTGCATAATATCATCTAAATATCGCTAGAATAAAATGCAACACGCGTCGCTGGTACTCAAAGGGTTAAATATACAACTTGACCCTTTAGCCTTTTCTCTGTTCCTAGTAGGTAATTCAGAAATCGTGAATCCTAATTTCTGTAACCAAGAGAATTAGAGCAAATGGGCTGTAAATATTCACACCTATTCCCTGACTGACTCTTCTCACACGGCTGGTAAGTCTACAGATGTAAAACTATATATACAGTATGTATAATATATATATATATATATATATATATATATATATATATATATATATATATATATATATATATTATATGAAAGATAAGAATGGGAGAATGCTAGCCGAGAAGCAAGAGAGTCGAAAGATGGAGGGAGTACTTCAACGAGTTGCTAAATGTAAGGAATGAAGAGCCAGCAAACATAGTTGGATATGGTATGGGAGGGAGAAGAAGAGAAGTAGTGGAGGAGGAGGTGGGGATCAGGAGGTCAGAAGTGTGGGAAGCCATGAAAAGAGTGAAGTTGGGGAAAGCACCAGGAACAGATGGAGTGTGTGGGGAAATGTTGAAGTATGGTGGTGAGATAGTGATCGAATGGGTACTAGTCCGGTAGCCATGGCGCTGCACCTTGTTTTGTCGGATAAAGTTTTTTGTTTTGCTGTTTCTTGTAGCTTGGGGGTACCTCTTCAAAATACAGGAGGGTGCCCAGTGGGCACCCTTGGGCATTTTGAGATATTAACCCCATAAACACCAAAATCACAAAAGAAACGTGATTTAATATCAAGTCCATCACCAGAGATGTCAGGGAGACAGTGGTCAACAAAAATCATCATCTCCTCCTGTCAACCAAACTACCAGCCCAGAAAGTTGGGCTGTCATCCATTGAAAACAAAAAACAGCTGAACAAATAACTGTGTGAGGAACTGAGCAAAGACAGGCTATTTCATCTACGGAGCACAAAGCAGCACAAGTTGGTGGTGACAGGTGAGGACCCATGTCCCATCGAGATCAGGATGGAAGAAAGACGGGACAGATATGATCTAGAAAATCAGCAGGAAGAAGCTGACACCATCATCGTCCAACAAGTCCTGAGGTGTGCTGGAGAAGCCCATCACATCACTGTGGTTTCTGATGACACAGATGTGTTTGTCCTCCTCCTTCACCATTACCATCAGACAGGACTGGATGTACCACTAATCATGGATTCCCCCCGCAAGGACAGAACAATAGTGGACATCAAGTAAACACTGGCCAAGCAGACACAAATTGTCGAACACCTTTTACCAGCCCATGCCATATCAGGATGTGACACTGTAGCATCGTACTATGGGTTGGGAAAAGGCTCTCTCATCAAAGCCCTGAAAGCTGGTTATGACCTATCAGCCATTGGCAACATGGATGCACCATTCCAGCAAGTCTTCATTGAACAAGCCACTGCCTTCATCTCAGCCTGTTATGACATAACAGAGAGCACAGACATGTCCCACACAAGGCTACTTGTCTGGGGAAAAAAGAATGGGAAAGGACATATGTCTGCACCAAATCTGGCTGCTCTACCACCAACAAAGGAAGCATTCCTTGAAAATGTTAAGAGGGCCCACTTCCAAGCGTACTTGTGGCGAAATCTCGATGTGAATCAGCTACCAGCACTGGACCCAGAGGAATTTTGCTGGGAAAATGACACCTGTAACATGGCACTGATCCCAATCCACCTACCAGAAGATGCCAAACTTGTATTGTATTGTTTTGTAGATGTTTAGGTGACAATCACTACGGTCGATCTGGGGATCCGCCGCTGATGAGCTCGTCCTGGAATCTTTACGACTCTGAATCTTACGATTCTTTACAGGACTGAACATGCCATTTTTATCGGCAATAGCTCAGAGAAGAGTGTTGAGAGGGGAGAAGGGGTCTTGGAGAGAGAGGAAGGTGTTGGAGTGGCTTTGTTATGTATGTTTTGTCTGTATACGTCGTCAGGATGTCCCCTGACTGGGTGCAAGCATGTGAAACATGCTAGGACGTACAACCGCACCCAGTAAATGTCCGCCGTGGCAGGGATTCGATCCCGGGTTTTTCAGATTCACACGCGAGCGTGCTCACCACTTGACCACCACGGCCTGGGACACTAGTCCCAGACTACATCTTGAAGATGATTCGGTGTGGCTGCAAGAGTGAGACCCCTTGTGCTTCCAAGAAATGCAGCTGTAAAGAACATGGTTTGCCATGCATGATGGTCTGTGCATGTTTCATGGTAGGATGCTCAAGATCCTTAGTTTTGGGCATGAAGGAGTTAATATCTCAAAATGCCCAAGGGTGCCCACTGGGCACCCTCCTGTATTTTGAAGAGGTACCCCCAAGCTACAAGAAACAGCAAAAAAAAAAACTTTATCCGACAAAACAAGGTTCATCAATATATCAGGCTATGGCTCCCGGACTATATGGGAAATGTGCAAACTAGCATAGGAGAAGGGGAGTGCACCCGATGACTGGAAGACTGGCATAATAGAAAGAGGAGTGTGTGGTAACCACAGAGGAATATGTCTTCTAAGCGTAGTAGGGAAGGTGTACAGTAAGGTAGTGTTTGAGAGAGTGAGAGTGAGAACGGAGAAATGGATAGGCAACGAGCAGGGAGGTTTTAGGAAGGGAAGAGGATGTGTAGATCAGATTTTTACCCTGAATTGTGTTGTGGAGATATATCTGGAGAAGCAACAAAAGGTGTATGACTGTATATTGCCTTTATGGACTTGGAGAAGGCCTATGACAGAGTGGATAGAGAAGGTATGTGGAATATACGGAGTAGATGGCAAGTTGCTGAAAGCAGTGAAGAGCATGTCTGAGGGTGCAAAGGCGGCAGTACATGTGGAGAATGAGCAGAGGGAGTTCTTTGACCTGAATGTTGGGTTGAAACAGCGGTGCGTGATGTCCCTGTGGTTGTTTACTGTATATATGGATGGAGTCATGAAGGAAATACTAGGAAGAGCAGTGGATGTTGGTGTATCGCTGAAAAGGGAGGGAAATGAGTGGAAGCTGCCTATAATGCTGTTTGCGGATAATACAGTTCTGATGAGCGATAATGAATGGGAGTTGCAGGGTCTGGTAAATGAGTTTGGAACAGTGTGCGATTAACGGAATTTGAAGGTAAATGCTGGGAAGAGCAAGGTTATGGGCTTTATGGTTAATTTAGATGAAGTGGACTGTATATATTTAATTTGGAAGAAGAATTAACACATAGAATATTTACCTTTCATGATGAACTCAGTTGGTGATTGAAAGATGGCGGAAGATAGGCTAGTTGACTTGAAGTGGTTAGTAGGGTAAAGAAGCGTATGGAAAGAGGCTATAATAGGCTAGGATAGGCTAGATATTTACTTTACATTTCATGATAAATAACAAAAGATGATTATGTAGTGACTATATGAAAATGAGATGATAGTGAAGCGAAAACACCTAATATATGAAACTATGAAGAAGCAAGCTTAGCGTGTGGCAGGGACGGAGGTTGTTTGGAGAGAGAGAGCGAGCGCGTTGTCTTTGTCTCTGTCGTGACCTACCGCGCACGCGCAAAACATATGGAAAATGTATCCCATCTTTATACAATGAGATACTTATGAACAATCTTAAATAATACACAAATATATATATGGGAATTATAATCCTACAATACTTTCCCATATACAACTACAGAATAATATATTCTACCCAATCATGGAACGTTCGACCAAGGTTACGGAAGCGTTCAACTTAAAGGGACCGACCGGTTATTTACTAACTTCCAGGCCTTACTTCCAATGTAAATGCAATTTGGCACAGGTGTATGTGACCATAAAACTAGGTAACAAAAAAATGTACGACTGTGACAACATGCTGCAACCAAACAAAGTTGGCTAGAGTAAATTGGCTTTATAGGACTTGTAGTGTTTTTAATTACCTTTCCAATGGTATATACACCATTCCTATAGGTCCAATAACAAATTTAGAGTAACATCCGAAAGTGCGACAATATAGGTTTTGAGAAAAACATGTGAAAGTCTAACGTAATTCGGTGAACATTTTTACTTTTTTTTTTTTTAGTTTTACAATATTTTACGCAGGAACATAGCAAAGTAGAAGATAAAGTGTATGGGAAGTTGTAGAGTAGCTTACGCTCTTTCGATGTATATAGGTATGCTCCTCGTACGACCTGTAGTTACTGAGCATGTTAATTTCAAAGTTAGCTATAAAACTTTTTTAGAATTACAGGAAAAGTTTGGAAAACATAAAAAAAAACTATTTCCAATGGGTTTTCACTAATAACATTTCACTGGCTTATGAAGGGATGTTGACTCTTGTTGAGTAAACACCTATTGGTATTTTCAGGATTTCGAGTTTTTTAAGCCTAAATTAACCGGTCGGTCCCCTTAAGACTACGGAAGCGTTTAACTTAAGACTACGGAAAGATACGTAACGCTACAGCAACCCTGCTTATGTAACATCGAGACTGTTCATACTAGATAGAGTATACTAAGTATGGACATATTCCCGCCAACAGAAAATATACAAAATTTACATGATTAGATTTGCCCGGAGGCAATCTTATCCCGCCAAGATTGAGAGGATATCAGGGCCGCCTGTCGACTGGGGCGTCCGCCGGGCGCGTCAACAGGTTGCGCCGAAGTCGGTGCCAGGGAGGGGACATCTATGGATAATTGATCCGAGGGGGTGTCCTTGCGTTCGAGGTCACCTTCAAGAGGATATAGTCGTACTGTTGGCTGTGTGATTACTCCAGTCCGGGTGCATACTTTTGCTACCCGAACCTCACCCTCATGACCTGGTAACAACTCCTCTATCCGACCCAATTTCCAGAGTGCGCGCGGGCCCTCCTCATGGATGGTTACCACGTCACCTACCCTAGGCCAATGACCATTTAATGGTGTTAGTTTACTTTTTTGCGCTTCTCTCAAAGTCACCAGATATTCTGTCGACCAGCGATGCCAAATATCTCGCGATAATTTACGAATATATTTGTAGCGGGCCGATATCACGTCCTTTCTTGTGTAGTTTGGATCTTCCATAGTATCCTCATTATGTTCTTCAGGAAGATCCCGCAGTCTGTATCCACATACCAGTACTGAGGGTGTGATTGGGGTAAGGTCTTCCAAATCACCAGAAGCATAGTATAGAGGGCGATCATTTACGGTGGCTTCAATCTCCAAGAGTATGGTGTTGAGTTCCTCAATCGATATGAGAGCTCTACCCAACACCTTCTTCAAACCCGCCTTCACGATGCCTCTGGCTCTCTCCCATATGGCGCCAAACCAAGGCGCTCTGGCGGGAATGAAACGCCATTCGCAATTTACATCCGCAAGACAGGTCTGAATCTTGGGATTGTTGCTCACTTCTTTAAGATAATTATGTAGATGCCCCTACGAAAGTCTTTGCATTGTCACTCAGCATGATACGTGGATATCCCTGTCTACTGCAGAATCTTCTGAAGGCATGTAGGAAGCTATCACAAGTGAGGTTGGTGACCAGTTCCAGGTGAATTGACCTGGTAACGGCACAGGTGAAAAGTATCATATACACCTTAAAATTGGGTGAATCTTTCACAGGGATTGCTCCACTGTAGTCAACCCCGGTAACTTTGTAAGGGTCACCGGGGGTGGTTCGCAGGTTTGGTAAGGGAGGAATTCCGACGGGATCATAATGTGTTCCCTGTACCCGCCTACATTTTAAGCATTTGCGTAGGACTTTCTTGACCACCTGCCTGATTCTAGGCACCCACCATCGTTGTCTTACATAGGTGACTATATGACCAACCCCATAATGACAACAGAGTCGGTGACACCTATCGACGATAAGATGGGTGAAGGGATGATTGGGGGGCAGTAGTATTGGATACTTACTTGCCTCAGAGAGTGCTGGCAATCGTAATCTGCCTCCGCAATATATCAAATTCCCCTTCAAGTGTATGCCCAACTGGTTGATCAGGTTATTCCTGGACTTTGCTCGCTTAACCCGTAATTTATATTCCTGCGTATATATTTCTTGTTGACAGAGCTTATGTAATAATTTATCTGCAATTCTGATCTCCTTCACATTGAGGTAAGCACTACCTGTGGGAGGTGTGCCTTTGATTTTTGCTTTTACATTTTCTACAAATCGTATCACCCATGCTGTAACACGTTGTAACTTCTCATAGCTCCTGAATCTATCCCAGTCCCATAACCGTGTGTCTTCCTCAGACACCGAGTCAATTACCTGTGCCACAATAGCAGTGTGTTGCTCGCTCAAATCTATATTTTCTGGCCATTCGTTGGGATTATTAATCCAGCATGGGCCATTCCACCACAACACAGAAGATTTGAGAAATTTAGCAGATACACCACGAGTAATGCAGTCACTTGGATTCTCTTTGGTAGACACATACCGGAACTGTGCGGTTGGGAGCAGGGTATGAATTTCGTCGACACGGTTGGTGACGTACACTGGTAGCTTCTTTCGGCTATGTAACCAGTAGAGCGTAATTTGGCTGCCACTCCATATAACTGTCTCCGAGATATTTAGCAAATTTGTAAAAGTTTCCTCTATAAAGTGAACGAGTCTAGCAGCCAACAGAACTGCAGTTAGCTCTAACTTTGGGATGGAAAGGGATTTGATCGGGGCGACTTTCGCCTTCGCCATGACTAGACGGCTGCCACTTGTGTCAACAAAGTATATGGCGGTGCCGTACGCGACCTTGCTAGCATCTGAGAAGGCATGAATGGAAACAGGATGGTCCATGACAACTCTCCGAGGAAAATTAAAACCCTAACAGAGACGAAGATCTGAAATAATATCTTCCCACTCCTGAACCAGATCGCCAGTTAAAACCTCATCCCAACCTAATTTTATCCTCAATAATTGCTGAAGGAATAATCTTGATTTGATCGACACCAGTAGAACTATCCCCAAGGGGTCAAAAAGTTTAGCCGTCATACTCAAGCAAATCCGTTTTGTATTCTGCGAATATTGCGCGTACGGAACGCCGAATGAGAGGGTGTCTGTGTCCGTCTCCCAAAACAACCCTAGCACCCTAGCATGTTCCTGCTGTACAGCCGCCATTCCATCACGTTGCAGTACAGTCCATAAAACAGAACTATTTGTCGCCCATTCACGCAGATGTAGATGGGCGTCATTCATAATTTCTCGGACTTCACCATAGGTATGAATCAGGAAATCTTCATCATTACCTGTACCCAGTAAATTGTCAATGTATAGCCCTGACCGAATTTGCTGAATAACCTGCGGATCTGTACTAACATTTGACAAGTGATTTAAAATGGTGGCGTTTAAAAGAAATTGGGAACATGTTGCGCCAAATAAATCCGCCCGGAATCTGTAACAAATGAGGGGGGAATCTAGCTGCCGTGGAAATTTTGGCCACATAAACCGAGTATAGTCTTGGTCGTCTTCATGGAGTTTTAACATCAGAAACGCCTTCTCGATATCAGACACCCAGGAATACTTATCGAGTCTAAACCAGAGTAAAACCTGCGCTAAATCTGGTACCAGTGAAGGTCCAGTATGCAAGCAGTCATTAAGTCTAGGCTGACGATCACTCACCTTGGCTGAACAGTCGAAGACGATACGCACTGGCGTAGTTTTTCTCTCCTTGACCACTCCATGATGAGCCAAGTCATGTCCGGTATCTGAATTGTCAAAAATTCTATAAAACCACGGGACACATGTTCCTTTATGACTTTTGAGTATTCCTCGCAAAAGTCAGGCTCTTTGATGAATCTTCTCTGAAGACCCCGAAGACGGCCTATGGCCAAACCCTTGTTAGTTGGCAGCTGATCCTTGTAATTGTTCCAGGGTAGTCTCACTTTATATTGTTGGCTATCAGGATTGTAGGTAACGGTATCCTCACAAAACCTTTAAGTCATTTTTGCATGGTGGAATATTACCAGTGGACATGTATTCGTCCATTGGGGTTACGGCTACTTTCAATACAGTAATTACTTCTATGCTGGAGCTGGTAAGTTGTGCTGCATATGAACCACTTATGGCATATCCGTACTTGGTAGGAAGCAGAATTAGGCTACCTGACCTTTTATACCCATGTCGCACTATATCGTAGTAGTGATCCGCACCGATGAGCAGCTCCAATTGATCTGTGTCCGTTGCATGAGGATCGGCCAATTTTATGCCATTACTTTGTAAACTAACCAGTTTAGACTTTAGGCTAAGTTCACCTTTATGTTCTGGCAATTCATCAACCACTATTGTGTCTAGATGATGAAATTTACCTCTGTGTTTGTATTGCAGTGCCACGACATTATATTCCCTAGAGGCTTGTTTTTCCGGTAAATCCGTGAAGACATAACTCCTCAGTTCCTTTAGAAATGTAGGGAAGGGAGGATAGAACAGAAGGTTTCACAAAAGTCCTCTGAGAACATTGGTCAAGTAGCGATCTGATTTTAACACAATTATTATCCTTACCCTTTACCGGCAGCTGTACGGTGGGCAAGATTACTGTATTTTTTCCTGTGGCAACAGACATTGTAGTCGAAGTAGTAGCAGTATGCTCTCTCTTGGTGTTCTCCTCCGCTGGTCTACTTTCCTTCCCTTGTTTCTGTGTACACAGGGAATGAAAGTGTTTGCCCTTACAAAACTTGCAGCTTCTTACGTTAGGATTAGTACAACCCGAATGGCCATGCTCTTTTGACAAGCACCCAGTGCAGAGACGTAGTTGACGGGCTCTTTTAACTTTAAGAGGCCCTGTCTTATACTTCATACACTTGTACCACAAATGATTGGTGCCACTACACAGGACACAGTTAAATTTCCTGTATTCACTTTGGGCGGTAAATGTTGCCGTAGCCATAGGTGTACCCCCTATTTTGTCTTGACCTGCCAAATTGTACACTTCAGCCTGGAAGCAATGGGTGAATTTCTTATAATCCAGGCTCGAGTCTCCCATTTCCCGTTTTATGGTTTCATTTAGTGGTGATTGTAATTTATTGACAAGAGTCACCACACAAAATTCCTCCAAACAAATACCATGGCTAATGATTGACCTCATCACACTCTCTGTATTGGCATAGAAGTTCTTTAGGTCAGCTATTTGGTATTTGGGTGACGCTAGTTGATTGAATTGGGTAACAGAAGCTGCCTTGATTCGATCTGGATGCCCATATGTCTCTTGCAGGAGCTCTATTACTGGGGCATAACTTGCGCTTTCGACAATGAATCCTTCTACTAGCTTATGCGCATCACCCAGAAGCTGACCCTTCAGATAGGTGAAGCGTTGCATATCTGTGAGGTCGGGATTGTCATGGATGGTACACTTGAATATCTCCCAAAATCCCGACCACATCGTGGCATCACCCTCGAATTTTGGAAGAGTAAGATGTGGTAATTTAACGGTGGACTTCTTTGACTCAGGTCGAGTCGACTCCCTCTTGACCTCTGGAACCAAGACCCCTTTTAATGTGGCAACGATTACTTGTATGCCCTCCATATACAGGGTATCCTCTCTTAACTCCTTGATACTTTGAAGGATTATTATTCTAGACTATACTGATTTTGTTAGTCTACTCTAATGTCATGGTGGGCAAACATCTCGTCGCATGACCTGGCGACCAACACATACTCATCCTGCCCCAAGCACCGGCGACAGGTGGCCAGGATCTCTGAAAAGAGACGCTTTGATGCCTCGTGCGTGAGGTGTCCTCCGTCGGGACCGAAGTCAGCCTCGGAGGTATTCATTGACTGATAGCGCTCCCGGGTGAATGGGATATGGCGCTTTAGCCAACGGTTAACCGCGTTTCTAATTCGGTTAAATTCGTCCGTAGAGACTCCTCGTGGAGCCTGCCACTTCTCGACCCCAATCACCCGGACTTCACCCCCTGAGAGCCAAACCACCTCCTCAGCTAGGACCTCGATCCCCTCCGCAATCTCTCTTGGACTGACCCTGCTTCTTATTTCGTTCCCTCCTATTACTAAGAAGGTCAAGTCGGGCTTCAGCTCTAAGAACTGACCCCAGGCTTCTGTTGACACCTCAAGGTGCTGACGCGGGCACCTGGGGCGGCCAGAGGAGTCACGAAAACGAAAGGCCTGTGCACGAAGCGGTCTTCATATAAATCCCTGACATAGGAGTGGCCCAATAGAGCCACCTTCCTAATAGGGCCCGGGTACGCAGGCCTGTCAACAATTGCAGGAAAATCCTCCCCTACCCCACCACCCGCGGCACCATGATGCCAAAAGACCTGGGCCATGAGGTACGGACGAAGTACGGACCACAAAATATCCCACTAAGGCTAGGCTACCACTAACCGCCGAAACACCCAAAGACTGGGGGGGGGGGGGGGGGGGGGGGCAAACTAGCGAAAGGTCGAAGGACCAAATATATAGTTAATTTAGATGAAGTGGACTGTATATATTTAATTTGGAAGAAGAATTAACACATATAGAATATTTACCTTTCATGATGGACTCAGTTGGTGATTGAAAGATGGCGGAAGATAGGCTAGTTGACTTGAAGTGGTTAGTAGGGTAAAGAACCGTAGGGAAAGAGGCTATAATAGGCTAGAATAGGCTAGATATTTACTTTACATTTCATGATAACTAACAAAAGATGATTATGTAGTGACTATATGAAAATGAGATGATAGTGCAGTGAAAACACCTAATATATGAAACTATGAAGAAGCAAGCTTAGCGTGTGGCAGGGACGGAGATTGTTTGGAGAGTAATAGCGAGCGCGTTGTCTTTGTCTCTGTCGTGACCTACTGCGCACGCACATAACATATGGAAAATGTATCACATCTTTTTACAATAAGATACTTATGAACAATCTTAAATAATACACAAATATATATATGGGAATTATAATCCTACAATACTTTCCCATATACAACACAAGAATAATATATTCTACCCAATCATGGAACGTTCGACCAAGGTTACGGAAGCGTTCAACTTAAACTACGGAAGCGTTCAACTTAAGACTATGGAAAGATATGTAATGCTACAGCAACCCAGATTACGTAACATCGAGACTGTTCATACTAGATAGAGTATACTAAGTATGGACAGTCTTCAATAGGGGTGAAGTCACAGAGTGTGAGGTGAAGTTGAACAGTAAGGCTATGGAGATCGTCAGCTCTTTTAGGTATCTGGGCAGTGTGTTGAGTAAAGATTGGACTATGGATGAAGAAGTGTGGGAGAGGGTACAACAGGGGAATAGGGTTGTAGGAACGCTGAAAGCAGTAACAAGAAGTAGGGTGGTCAGTATGGAAGTGAAGAAGTCCTTGCATGACAGTGTGGTAATCCCGACACTGACTTACGGAAGCGAAACTTGGACGTTTGAGAAGACTCAGACCAAGAGTGAGAGGGCTGGAAATTAGTTACTTGAGAAGTGCGTGCGGAGTTACATGGAGGGATAGACAGACAAATGAGGAAATAAGAAGGAGGTGTGGTGTAGAGGTAGATGTGCTGGAAAGTGTGAAAAGAAACACCTTGAGATGGTTCATCCATATGGAACATATGGGAAGCGAGAGAATGACTAAGAAGGTGTACGAGAGCGAGGTGGAAGGATAGAGAGGGAGAGGTAGACCGAAAGAGAGGTGGAAGGATAGAGTGAGAAAGTATACGGATGAAGGCGGTGCTGGTTGGGAGGAAGGGCGTCGACTGATGGGACAGAGGTGCATGTGGTGGTTTGTTCGTGGCCACACCTTCGGGGATCATGGCGTCAGGCAACATATATATATATATATATATATATATATATATATATATATATACTGTATATATATATTATTTTATTATATATAAATATATATATATACATAGAGAGAGAGAGAGAGAATGGGTGTGTGTGTGCGTGAGTAAATAACAAGTAATAATGAGCGCAAGCGTTAATAGGTTAAATATATATATCGTGTGGCAAGGAGATTCATAAACATATACTGTATATAAAGAGGAGACAGACCGTTTTTCTGGACCCCCTTCTCCCTAGTGTTTAGCCCCACTAGGTTTGAGATTTGAAGACGTTGGGTCCATTTGTTTAGGGATTTTATGACCTTTCACCCCATTTCTTTGTCAATATTAGGACCCTTCGTGCCATTTAGGTGTCGATTTTTTCCTGGCGAGTGAAAGCGAGCCTGTAATTTTAGGAGTCGGCCTTTGGCCGAGACATTTTTTACCGAAAAATGTGCAAATTAATCTTGAATGGGGGTCTAGGGGGTGTTTTTCTAAGCTTGATGGAGGTCTAGCGAAAAAAAAACAAGAAATAAAGGAATACATGAATTAACCCCTTCAGCACCATGACGCCTTTTGACCTTTAATTCTGGCTAAAACGAGATGATTTTGTGCAGTTTAAGAAGGACCTATGTTATTCAGAGGGCTCACTGAGATTGTATTTACCCCTTTGAGTCCTAGAGGCAGATTATAAGCTAAAGAAAATCGACTAATGGTAACCAGAATATAATGAAAATACGTCATGGTACAGAAGGGGTTATTAGACCAAAGAAAAACAAAACGGGCCGTCTCCCTTGTGTTTAGTGAACGAATCATATACACTACACGTGTAGCAGATGTTATAAACAAAAATGACATTGAAAACGTGTTAAAACTAATGCTAAAAGTAGAAAGACCGAAAGGGGTGGGAGTTGAATTTATGAAGCATTATCTGGGGGAGAAACTTAACCCTTTCACACTTTTATGGCGCAGAGGTTGCCAGATTAGCAATAAGAAATAGAGTTTTTTCTTACTCTTATAATTACCTCTCCAAAATATGTTTTCTGCCCACAGCTAACTCAAAGACAACTGCAGAGGTTGAAGTAACTAAACTAAATGTTTATAAATACCCCTCTCTCTATTTGGCTGGTATCCATCCGGCCACATTCAACCTACTGTTTTAAGACCCCCATCCAGGTGTCAATATTTTCCTGGCGAGCGGTAGCGAGCCAAAATATATATATTTTTGTTTTGGCAGCAAGCTAAATTTGCAAATTTTTCGATAGAAAAATGTCTCCGGCGAAGCCAGATTTGTCCATACAATGCTGGCTCGCTATCACTCGCCAGGAAGAAATCGACACCTGGATGGGGATAAACGTATTAACACAGTTGGCTGAATGGGGCCGAATGGATACAAGCCAGAGAAAGAGAGAAAATGAGAGAAAGATACAAAACAAAAACGGTGACCCCCTTAATTCTTGTTATTGTTGGTGCTTCTGGTGGTGGTGGTGGTGGTGGGAGGTAGTGATGGTGGTGGCGGTTGTGGGGGGGGGGGGGGTTACTGACAGTGATGGTGTCATTATTGCACCTCCAGTATATTCAAGCATGGTTAGATGTATTAACCCCTTCTGTACCGGTGACGTATTCTGTATTTGTGTTGAGTTACATATAGACGATTTTATGAAGCTTAGGAAAGTTATTTAGTAGTTATAAGGATGAATGGAGATTAATTGCTAGACGTCTTTTCTAAGCTGAATAAAATCGCCTAAATATAGCTAGAATAAAATGAAAAACAAATGTCGCCGGTACAGAAGGGGTTAAGCAAAGCAAACTGTTTATGATAGCATTTGACGACATTGTGTATAATTTATAGGATCCAATGCAATAATATAATTCTCAGAGAAAACGAGAGTGAGCAGGGTCGATGTGAGTAAAGCTGGTATCACACGAGAGCTTTTATAGTCAACATTCGACGATCAACATTTTGCTGGCAACATATCTGGAATATTTTGCACAGGTATCGGAAACTAGACTGATGGTAGATGAATTTAGGTAGGCGAAATTATATAAATGTTAACCTCATAAGCTGCCAGACCAGTATTGAGGATAAATGTTGAGGGAAAACCGCTCGTGTGATACCGGCTTTACTTGAGAAGCAGATTACAGTCAAGAGCATAAATCACGATCCACCTGTTTGAATCAGTATCGAACACAAACGAAACAATACAATGATTTGTTAAAGCTCTGATGTTTAAGAACTTGGCTTTAAAGGGGGTCACCTGCTTTTCTTCTCTTTCTCGCCTTTTTTCTCTTTCTCTCGCGTATGTCCATTCGGCCCCTATCAGCCAACTGTTTTAAGACGTTTATCCCCATCTAGGTGCCAATTTCTTCCTGGCGAGCAATAGCGAGCCAGCATATTGTATGGAGAAATACGGCTTCGCCGGAGACATTATTCTATCGATTTTTTTTCTTCAAATTTAGCTTGCTGTCAAAACAAACAAAATATATATGCTGGCTCGCTACCACTCGCCAGGAAAATATTGACACCTGGATGGGGGTAAACGTCTTAAAACAGTAGGTTGAATGGGGCCAAATGGATACAAGCCAAAGAGAGAGGGAGAGAAAGAGAAAAACAGCGAGGTTGTAAGATTCAAATTGGTGTAACCTTATACTGTATATGCTGATAACTGTATAGGTGTACGGTGTAGGTGTAGGGAATACGAGAGCAATGTTGGTGGACGTACAGTCGCGCTAATAAGTGATGGCTCGGCACCAAGTATGTTTTGATCAATAATTAGTATCGGCAATATCTAAGCTTCATTTCTTCATATCGAGTGAAATATACAAACACGTTCCTACACCTACCCTCCCTATTTAACATCTGACAGACATTAATACAGCGCAGAGCAAGCCAAACGTAATGACAGTGACCGCCCGGAGGCGGTTCAGCACACCCAGCTTCTGGGAACCTGTTTTAGCAAGGGTGGTAATATGGTCTTTCCAAGTGAGATCAAGAGAGAAAGAGATTCCTAGAACACTGAGAGAAGATGAAGGATCGATTTTTGTATAGTTGAAAAATAAGAGATAGTCCTGTGGGAGTTCTTTACGGGTAGATAATTGGAGAAATTGGGTTTTGAAAGCATTGAAAGTAGCAAGATTTGTTCTGCCCCAAATGGAAATGGTTGATAGGTCAGAATTGTATTTACATCTTTTATGGCATCTTCACATGATTTTTTGAGTGCTTGCTTGTTGGGGGGTTCTGGAAAACTAGTTGAATAGTGTAAGGTAGAGTCATCAGCATATGAATGGATGGATTATCATCCCAAGATCTATTTAAATGATTTTAGCTCCTATGTACCCCATGAAAATGAAGGCAAACTTGGAACCGGCCTGAAATCCAATATGGCATGCTTGAACTGAACTTTTGAACTAATTGACCTAGAAGAACATGTAATACAAATTGTTCACATACTATTGACATGCTGAATTAATTTATGGTGTTTATTTTATGATTGGGGGTAATTTGGAGTTGTTAGGGAAGCCAAGACCTCCGTGGGCCATCCCCGAGCATCCCCAAATGTAGCTTTTGATACAATTAGGGAAGACGGACCGTTTTTTGTTTTTTTCTTTTTTTTGGGGGGTGGGGGGTGTATTAATTAATGTATTAATTTATTAGTTTTCTCGCTAGACCTCCATCAAGCTTAGAAAAACACCCCCTTCTAGATAAATTTGTGCATTTTCGGTAGAAAATTCGGTCCGGGCCGAAGGCCGATTCCTCTTAACATTTCAGGCTCGCTACCGCTCGCCAGGAAATAATAGACACCTAAATGGCACGAAAGGTCTTAAAATTGACAACGAAATTGGGCGAAAGGTGTTAAAATCGCCAAACTAATGGGCCGAACGTCGTATAATCTCAAAACAAAACAAAAGCCTCACCTTAAGCTAGAGCAACATGTTATCCCCCTTAACCTCAACAGTCCATCAGCCTCACCTTAAGCTAGAGCAACATGTTATCCCACTTAACCTCAACAGTCCATCAGCCTCACCTTAAGCTAGAGCAACATGTTATCCCACTTAACCTCAACAGTCCATCAGCCTCACCTTAAGCTAGAGCAACATGTTATCCCACTTAACCTCAACAGTCCATCAGCCTCACCTTAAGCTAGAGCAACATGTTATCCCACTTAACCTCAACAGTCCATCAGCCTCACCTTAAGCTAGAGCAACATGTTATCCCACTTAACCTCAACAGTCCATCAGCCTCACCTTAAGCTAGAGCAACATGTTATCCCACTTAACCTCAACAGTCCATCAGCCTCACCTTAAGCTAGAGCAACATGTTATCCCACTTAACCTCAACAGTCCATCAGCCTCACCTTAAGCTAGAGCAACATGTTATCACCTTAAGCTAGAGCAACATGTTCCCACTTAACCTCAACAGTCCATCAGCCTCACCTTAAGCTAGAGCAACATGTTATCCCACTTAACCTCAACAGTCCATCAGCCTCACCTTAAGCTAGAGCAACATGTTATCCCACTTAACCTCAACAGTCCATCAGCCTCACCTTAAGCTAGAGCAACATGTTATCACCTTAAGCTAGAGCAACATGTTATCCCACTTAACCTCAACAGTCCATCAGCCTCACCTTAAGCTAGAGCAACATGTTATCACCTTAAGCTAGAGCAACATGTTATCACCTTAAGCTAGAGCAACATGTTATCCCACTTAACCTCAACAGTCCATCAGCCTCACCTTAAGCTAGAGCAACATGTTATCCCACTTAACCTCAACAGTCCATCAGCCTCACCTTAAGCTAGAGCAACATGTTATCCCACTTTTACTATTATCCCTACACTACCAGGGTCACATTCACAAACACGCGCATACACACACACGCCATATGTGTGTGTGTGTGTGTGTGTGTGTGTGTGTATCAGAAATTCTGTTCCTCTCATGTCAACCCACCTCTGCCTTTCTCTTTCTCATCCATATCAGATTACAGGGTGTCACACCAGAGCGCTGTCTTCAATTTCCGATGGTCAACATATTTTCTCCACCTTTTTGGGCATCTTTAGCACTGGTATCGGAAACTAGACTTATGATTTAACAATTTAGGTGATAAAGTAACTAACACAAAATACATCATAACGTGCTAGGTCAGTTTTGACGATAACAATTAAGGGGGCCCACCTCGTTTTTGTTCTTAATCTTTCTCTCCCTCTCTCTTTGGTTTGTATCCATCAGGCCCCATTCAGCCTACTGTTTTAAGACTTTTATCCCCATCCAGGTGTCAATATTTTCCTGGCGAGCGGTAGCGAGCCAGCATATATGTATTTTTGTTTTGACAGCAAGCTAAATTTGTACATTTTTCGATAGAAAAATTTCTCCGGCGAAGCCGGATTTCTCCATACAAAGCTGGCCCGCTTTCGCTCGCCAGGAAGAAATCGACGCCTGGAATAATATAAACGTCTTAAAACCGTTGGCTGAATGCGGCCGAATGGATACAAGCCAGAGAAAGAGAGAAAAGGAGAGAAAGAGAAAAAATGCAGGTGACCCCCCTTAAGAGATAATGTACTCGTGTGATACCGCCTTGCTAACAGTTCCCGGTCTGCACCATTTGTACCAGTAACTGAGAAATACGACGGCCTACACGATTTGCATGTTGTCCGCGAGCAACCACATTCTACAGTTCGCCGAAAACGCTGTAGACAACTTGCGGAAAATAAAAATAAGTAGAACAATTACATTCCACTGATACAATACTAAGTAATGAACAATTATATTCCACTGATACAATACTAAGTAATGACCAATTATATTCCACTGATACAATACTAAGTAATGACAAATTAGTACTACAGTAAATAATGGTCAATTTGAAATAAAATAATTAAGTAAATATTCAGTGATTAATCAGAACATAGAGTTTTTCAATTTGTTTATTGGCAAACTATTGAATCTTCCTGCATGGGTTGTGTTTTTTTGTTAAGGGAGCCCACCTCGCTTTTTTTCTCTTTATCTCCCTCTCTCTTTGACTTGTATCCATTCGGCCCCATTCAGCCTACTGTTTTAAGACGTTTACCCCGATCCAGGTATCAATATTTTCCTGACGAGCGGTAGCGAGCCAGCATATATATATTTTCGTTTTGACAGCAAGCTAAATTTGTAATTTTTTTCGATAGAAAAATTTCTCCGGCGAAGCCGCATTCCCCCATACAATGCTGGCTCGCTATTGCTCGCCAGGAAGAAATCGACACCTGGATGGGGATAAACGTCTTAAAACAGTTGGCTGAATGGGGTCGAATGGATACAAGCCAGGGAAAGAGAGAAAAGGAGAGAAAGATACAAAAAAAAAAACGGTGACCCCCTTAAGGATTGTAAAGCTCTTAATTATTTGATCACGATTATTATTGACGGTGAGGTGAATGTCCGGACAATCCACAACTCTATTTTCTTCTTAAGGGGAGACGGTCGTTTTTCTGGTCCCCTTTCTCGCTAGTGTTTAGTCCCATTAGTTTTGAGATTTGTAGACGTTCGGCCCATTTGTTTGGCGATTTTAAGACCTTTCGTCCCATTTCGTTATAAATGTTAAGCCCTATCGTGCCATTTAGGTGTCTATTTTTTCCTGGCGAGCGATAGCGAGCCTGTAATTGTAAGAGGAACCGGGAAATATTTCTACCGAAAAATTTACAAATTTATCTTGAGGGAGGGGGGGGGGGGGTCTAGGGGATGTCTAGCGAGGAAACTAAGAATTTAAGAATGAATGAATTTATAGGCCAGAAAAAGCAGTCAGTGTCCCCTTAACTATCATGGAAGGGTACTTGTATTTGTATATATACTAATAACAAATCCACTACAAGCAATAGCTTCACAAGAAACAAATAAGTTGAACAAAAGTTAACCCCTCCAAGCTAAAGCACACTCTCACTTACACACATACACACACACACAAGTTTACACTCACATTATTCCCAACTATGTGTTTTGAATCAACCCTTCTCCTCCACACATATATAAACACACACACACACACACATATATATATATATACACTCACATTATACCCAACTATGTGTTTTGAATCAACCTTTCTCCTCCACACATATATAAACACACACACACACACACATATATATACACACTCACATTATACCCAACTATGTGTTTTGAATCAACCTTCCTCCTCCACACATATATAAACACACACACGCACACACATATATAATTATATACACACTCACATTATACCCAACTATGTGTTTTGAATCAACCCTTCTCCTCCACACATATATAAACACACACACACACACACACATATATATACACACTCACATTATACCCAACTATGTGTTTTGAATCAACCCTTCTCCTTCACACAAAAACAAACACAATCACCCATCCACATCCACATTTCTCCTCTACTCTGTAATTTATGCAAGTTTATATTCCTCCCTACAAAAACCTGGTGTTGCTGAGCACGAAAACTGTACACAAGTCACACACAGACATACCACAACACGTATTTTATAAGCAAGTACCGGCAGGAGTTTTAAAAGTACTGCAGTGGGCTCGGAAAGTTTAAAATAATACACATTTAGGACTTGGAAGTACAGGCAGATGTTAGTTAGCGTCTTGGAGGAAGGATACTGTAGGGAGGGAGCGTGAGAGGGTCTGCCTCAAGCCAATGAGGGCCTCCTATAAAAAAAAAAATCTATTCGCTGTAAGTAGGCGAGAAAGCATGACCTCTAACCTCTGTAACTAAAAAACGACTAGAGCAATGGACTAAATATGTCTACCATTTGGGAAGAGTCAGTCAAGGAATAGACGTGGAGATTTACAGCCAATTTGCTCTAGCCCATTTTGAGTTACAGAGGATAGATGTCATGAATTATCGCCTACATATAGCGAATAGACTATATTAGTGTCAGAAAGACCCACAACCGATCATGCCACTACCAAAGTGACATATATTATCCTTCGGTTTGAACCATAATTTTGGTGTTATTGAGTAATAGCCCATTGCATCATAATTCCACTGAAATGTATGTTTTATTTAACACAAAATGTTAACATTTGCTACCTATTTTATCACTGTATTATACAATGAAACGATAGATGAAACAAGAGTATTGTTCTGTTAACCAACAAGTATCTAGAAACTGTAATACAATATAGTGGAACTGTCGTGGGAGGTGATATTGGAATAATACAAAAATACTAGCCTTTTGATATATGAGCAAAACACGGAAAAGTGAAATGGACACACACCCACACACACACGTAGGGCACGTGGTACCCGGCTTGCAACACAATCCCACCCCTACTATGTGCAACTCTCCAACCCAAGAGTGAAACGTTACTCTCAAACTTTCTTCTATTCAACAGCTGAGCTCTGGAACTCTCTCCCAGAATCAGTCATTCCCTCTTCCTATGACTTAAATTGCTTCAAACTCTGTGTGTCCAGGCATTTTGGCTCGAACGTCTCTTGATTTTGGCCCTGTCACTCTTTCAACTATGGAGGAGGCACTCGCTAGTGTCAGTTCTGCCTTTTGCCTCCCTCACTTACATAGAAACAAAATAAAAACACACACACACGCATCAATAACTGCAAACAAAGAATATTCCCTATCAAGCAAACAGTACTTCTGACTAAGTTTAATTCAGATATTAACCATTTCCCTGCGGGAGATGTTCCCGAACGCTATGGCAATTTACAGGCTTTTAAAGCCTCTCAATGCCTCTAAAATCGAGTGCGAGGGAGCGAGAATGCTATCCTTCAAGAAGTAGCTTGTTATTATTTTTAGCCTTTGTACCTGTGTTGGTAATGTAATGGTTTATATGCTTATGTTCTAGGCGTGGTGTTCCGAGTTTGAATCCCGGGAGAACCATATGCAACATTAGATTATTCAAGTAGATTGGGGTTTGTAATGGATGATTAATGTTGAGAACGGGGTGTTCCTAAATATACTCACAAATCGCCTCTCTCTCTCTCTCTCTTTCTCTCACTCACACACACACACACACATACACACCTGGATTCCTGGATTCCTGGATTGTAGTTTAGGACCGAAGTCCTGGGCCACGCTGGTGCGCCACCCTCAGTAGTTCCTCGCTCTGGTTTGATGTAGCAGGCTGTTTCCGTCGGACGTTTGGAAATAGTGTGGCAGCGATGGTTTGTCGGGTATTGTTCGTAGGAATTTGTCCAATCCAGTCTTGAAACGTAAGAGAGAGCCTGTGTGTTCTCTTAGTTGCTTGGGGAGACAGTTATATATCCTTGGACCGTGTACAGCCATTGAATTCTCTTTCAAGGTTTGTAAGCTCATCCTTGTTCTCACTAAACGCGGAATAGTGCACAATTTTCCTCTTCTACTGCTGTATGTCGTCCTGATTTCATCTTCGTTTTCCAGATTTGGTATAATTTCGTTAATTATTTTCCACACGTACATTGCTACATATCTCTCCCTTCTTCTCTCCAATGAGTACATGTCTAAAAGCTGTAGTCTCTGCCAGTAGTCCATGTTGTTCAGTCCTTCGATTCGGGCCGTGTACGTTCGTTGTACTGCCTCTAGTTTTCTGATTTGGCCGATGTTTGTGGGGTTCCATAACTGGCAGCAGTATTCAACCAATGGTAGTACCACATACACACACTCTCTCACTCACACACACACACACACATCCACCCACACATATAGGGACCCTGCCTTAATCACGGCTTTGAGAATAATCCCCTGGACAAATATATAGTGTGTTTCATAATGGCCATATAGCCTACTTAGTGGCTGGCTAATCCTTCCAAATGATAGTTACTAATGGATTTGATCAAGTTGTATTTTTTTTTTTCTATGTGATTGAGGGAGGCAAAAGGCATAACTGCCTATAGCGAGTGCCTCCCCCATAGTTGAAAGAGTGACAGGGCCAAAATCAAGGGACGTTCGAGCCAAAATGCCTGGACACACAGAGTTTGAAGCAATTTAAGTCATAGGAAGCGGGAAAAACTGATTCTGGGAGAGAGTTCCAGAGCTCAGCTGTTGAGTAGAAGAAAGTTTGAGAGTAACGTTTCACTCTTGGGTTGGAGAGTTGCACAGAGTAGGGGTGGGATTGAGTTGCAAGACGGGTACCACGTGCCCTACGTAAAGGAGGTGGTATGCACTGGGATAGCTCTGAGGAACACTGATAATTATAGTAGCGATAGAATAGCGAGAGAGATGCAACATTGCGGCGGAGAGAGAGAGAGATTGCAGAGAGTATGGCACTTGATTAATGACATTAGGTGTGTGTGTGTGTGTGTGTGTGTGTGTGTATGTGTGTGTGTATGTGTGTGTGTGTGTATGTGTGAGTGTGGACAAGCGGTTGTGTGCTTAAAGATACAACATTGACTAAATATGTAGGTTTGCAGATATATGAGGTTTGGATTGACAGATTAAGTGTACACCACACCTTTAAAATGCTTTGAAATATTTTAGGTTAGGTTAGGTTAGGTAGGTTAGGCTAGGTTAGGTTAAGTTTGATCTTGATAGTTTTATTTAGGTTTAAACATCGAAAACTATATTCGTAAGCATGCATAATTAATGTATGTACCGATAAGCACACACCGCTTGTGTGTGTGTGTGTGTGTGTGTGTGAGTGTGTGTGTGTGTGTGTGTGTGTGTGTGTGTGTGTGTGTGTGTGTGACTTTGATTGTTAGTGAGCGTGTGTATGTATGCGTGTAGTTGTGTTTGTGTGTGTGTGTGTGTGTGTGACTGATTGTCAGTGAGTGTGTACATATGCGTGTAGTTGTGTTTGTGTGTGTGTGTGTGTGTGTGTGTGACTGATTATCAGTGAGTGTGTACATATGCGTGTAGTTGTGTTTGTGTGTCTGTGTGTGTGTGTGTGACTGATTGTCAGTGAGTGTGTACATATGCGTGTAGTTGTGTTTGTGTGTGTGTGTATATGTAGTGCATAATAATAATAATAATAATAAACGGTTTATTAAAGAATGGCAGCCTCATGAGCTGAAAATACACATTTTACAAATAGTGGATGAACATGAGATGTACAGATATGAGGATGGTAAGCTTAGTTTAAAAACAAAATAAATAAATACAATAATGATGCATGTGCAGAATACAAATTATCATAAAATATGGGGGGGGGGGGGGTGTGTGTGTGACAGAAGGCGAAATATGGAAGAGCTGGGCGTTTTGTTGTTAAGGGTGGAAATACATGGATGAAGATACGCGAACACTTAATAATAGATAATAGGAGGTACAGGGGATGAGGAGGGTAAGAGGCAGCTAAAAGATAGCAAGAGATATATTAGATACAATAGGAGCAAGAAGAGCTAATTAAGGGGGTAGTGATTGGTTTTTGGACTATATATTTATATAGGCCTATTAATTTAGTTTTGAGTTGCCTCGCTAGACCTCCATCAAGCTTAGAAAAACACCCCCTAGACTTCCTTCTAAGATAAATTTTTACATTTTTCGGTAGAAAATGTCCCGGCCGAAAGCCGGTTCCTTATAAAATTAGAGGCTCGCTATCGCTCGCCAAGAAAAAATTGACACCTAAAGGGCACGAAAGGTATTAATATTGACATGAAAATGAGGCGAAAGGTCTCAAAATCGACAAACTAACGGAACGAACGTCAAAAACCCTCAAAACTGATATGCTAAACATGAGGGAGAAGGGGATTCAGAAAAAAGTGAGTACTACCCTCTTGACCGTTTGCTGAAGGAAGGGCTACGTGAAAAGGGAGGGAGATATATAAATGATGAATATAGTTTATCGAAGGATATGCAGATAAGCAAATGAAAGGCAAGACTAGTGAAGGAAGGATAATGAGCATCAATGAGGAAAGTGACTGAAAAGAATATTGGGAAGAAATAAACTGTGGGAAGAAGGTAGAGACAGAAGAGCGAAATATGCAAAATAAAGTCCCAGAGCCAACAGGGGGGGAATCCAAATAAAGTCCCAGAGCCAACAGGGGGGGGATCCAAATAAAGTCCCAGAGCCAACAGGGAGGGAATCCAAATAAAGTCCCAGAGCCAACAGGGAGGGAATCCAAATAAAGTCCCAGAGCCAACAGGGATGGAACCCAAATAAAGTCCCAGAGCCAACAGGGAGGGAATCCAAATAAAGTCCCAGAGCCAACAGGGAGGGAATCCAAAATAAAGTCCCAGAGCCAACAGGGATGGAACCCAAATAAAGTCCCAGAGCCAACAGGGAGGGAATCCAAATAAAGTCCCAGAGCCAACATGGAGGGAATCCAAATAAAGTCCCAGAGCCAACAGGGATGGAACCCAAATAAAGTCCCAGAGCCAACAGGGATGGAACCCAAATAAAGTCCCAGAGCCAACAGGGAGGGAATCCAAATAAAGTCCCAGAGCCAACAGGGGGGGAATCCAAATAAATTCCCAGAGCCAACAGGGAGGGAATCCAAATAAAGTCCCAGAGCCAACAGGGGGGGAATCCAAATAAAGTCCCAGAGCCAACATTGGGGGAATCCAAATAAAGTCCCAGAGCCAACAGGGATGGAACCCAAATAAAGTCCCAGAGCCAACAGGGAGGGAATCCAAATAAAGTCCCAGAGCCAAAAGGGGGGGAATCCAAATAAATTCCCAGAGCCAACAGGGAGGGAATCCAAATAAAGTCCCAGAGCCAACAGGGGAGGAATCCAAATAAAGTCCCAGAGCCAACAGGGATGGAACCCAAATAAAGTCCCAGAGCCAACAGGGAGGGAATCCAAATAAAGTCCCAGAGCCAAAAGGGGGGGAATCCAAATAAATTCCCAGAGCCAACAGGGAGGGAATCCAAATAAAGTCCCAGAGCCAACAGGGGGGGAATCCAAATAAAGTCCCAGAGCCAACAGGGGGGAATCCAAATAAAGTCCCAGAGCCAACAGGGGGGAATCCAAATAAAGTCCCAGAGCCAACAGGGAGGGAATCCAAATAAAAATACGACAATTTGGTAGAAGAAGGAAAACCAAACGAATGGAAAAGTTGAAAATGTGAAAAGGTGTAAAGAAGAAACAATATGTGATAACAATGTAGAGAGAGAGAGAGAGAGAGAGAGAGAGAGAGAGAGAGAGAGAGAGAGAGAGAGAGAGAGAGAGTATACAGTGAATACCTAAGAGAGGGTGAACACAACCTCCAAGGCAAATTTCCTTCAGGGCAATCAAGATAATTGTTTGAGAGGGTTAATGCTTATCAGAGGACTGGGGAATACGTCACTATACTCTGTTTCCTTTCATCGGACGGTAAATTGAATCCCTTAGCAGGTAATTTTTCGATACGTAATAGAAACATATGAAACCACTATGTCTCTGCATCATATTAAGACCAAATTTCTATAATTAGCACCATATTCTTAGCAGCTAATATCTCAATACATAATGACACAATATCAAACCACTATGTCTCTACATCATACTAAGACCAAGTTTATATAATTAACACTATATTTCACTACAAAATCATCAAAACAAAGGAGCAATCTTGATGGGAACTTTGCAATTTACCGTCAGTTGATAAGAAACAGGGTATAGTTCGGATGACTTTGTACACTATTGTTCTTTTTATCATTTAAGGGGGGATGGGCCGGTTTTCTGGACCACTTTCTCCCTCATTTTTTGCCCCATTAGTTTTCAGATGTTAAGATGTTTGCCCCATTAGTTAGTATTTTTAAGACCTTTCGCCCCATTTCTTCGTCAATATTTAGACCTTTCGTGCTATTTAGGTGTCGATTTTTTCCCTGGCGAACGATAGTGAGCCTGTAATGTTGGAAGAACCGGGAAATTTTCCTACCGAAAAATGTACAAATTAATCTAGAAGGGGAATCTAATGAATGTTTATTTACATTTGATGGAGGTCTAGGGAGGAAACTAGAAAAATAATCAATACATGCAAAAATCGCCCAAAAGCTGAACCATCCCCCTTTAACTGTGCTTAATTAACTGTTTGACTCTATAGGGGTGGATGGGACTCGTTAGCCTTGGTCGGCAACTCATCTAGGGGAGACAACCTTATACAAATCCGGGTGGATGGGACTCGTCAGCCTTGGTTGGCAACCTGTCTAGGGGAGTAAACCTGATACAAATCCGTACTGCTTACCTAAGGGTAAGGCAGGTTAGTGGATGGATTAGCCGAACACCACTGTAGAAAAATAGTGCTAACAAGATACACAGAGGGCCTCGGAGTCGGACGGATCCTAAATTGAGTGGTCAATCCTATAAGTCCTTCACTAAACTGGCTCGGGTTGTCCCTCTCACAGGGAATAGGTCCGCTTGGGGGCATTCTGTGTATGGCCACCCTCGTAAGGGGAGTAAGGCGTCCGGCAATAGATAGATAGATTGATAGACTCTATATAGTAGATCTATGAATTTCACTCGTTTTTCGTAATGTTCCAAGGTTTTTATTCTACCATGCGCATTTTTATTAGCAACCAAACAGTCTGCTAAGAAAGAGAGAGAGACAGAGAGAGAGAGATTTACATAGATACACTGGCCACACATGCCTTCCGATCCAAACGAGGTGGTCAGGACTTAATTCTAGTAGAGATGGCATATCCGATAGAAAAGGAAAGTTGAAGGAAATGATAGAAAAAAGAGAGAGAGAGAAAGAGAGAGAGAGAGAAAAAGAGAGAGAGAGAGAGAGAGCGAGCGAGAGAGAGAGAGAGAGAGAGGCATAGAAAGCAGGATAGCGCTCGGGTAACTTCACTCGCTGTTTACAAGCATTACCATAGTAACGGCTGGCAAGTATGTATGTTGTTACACTTTTACCGCTTGCCTCTCCGTTCTCTTAAATTATGGTTTAAGGGAGCTCAGACGGCATTGTGCAGCATAATTTACTGGTTCGGCTCAATGGTTTAAGGAGGGGGTTTAATTTGCTCTCTAAACCTCTAGCAAGCTTTAAAAAAAACACAAACCCCCACCCCCACCCCTTTGATATTAATTTGTAAATTTTTCGGTAGAAAAATATCCAGGAAAAAAATCGACTCCTAAATGGCACGAAAGGTCTTAATATTGGCAAAGAAATGGGGCAAAAGGTCTGAAAATCGCCAAACTAATGGGGTGAATGTCTTGTAATCTCATAACTAATAGGGCAAAACTGGAAGGAGGAGGAAGACTCGAAAAACCAACTGCCTTCCCTTAATCCATGAATGTCTGGTTCCTGTTCTTGCTTCATCTTTCTTTTACTCCTCTTTTATTCTTTCCTCTTGTTCTTCCTCCTTCCATCCTTCTTTAAGGGGGGTGACCTGCTTTTTTCTCTCTCCTTTTCGCTGTCTTGTATCCATTCGGTCCCATTCAGCCTACTGTTTTAAGACGTTTTTCCCCATCCAGGTGTCGATTTTTTCCGGGCGAGCGGTAGGGAGCCAGCATACCTATTAAAATGTGTTTTGACTGAAAGCTAAATGTGTACATTTTTCGACAGAAAAATGTCTCCGGCGAAGTCGGATTTCTTCATTCAATGCTGGCTCGCTATCGCTCGTCAGGAAAAATCGATACCTGGATGGGGATAAACATCTTAAAACAGTAGGCTGGATGGACCCGAATGGATACAAGCCAGAGAAAGAGAGAAAAGTAGAGAACAAAAGCAGGTCACCCACATTAATTTCATGAATGTCTGGTTCCTGTTCTTACTTCATCTTTCTTTTCCTCTTCCTTCATTCTTTCCTCTTGTTCCTTCTCCTTTCATCTTTCCTTTACTTCATGAAAGTTTGATTCCTGTTCTCTATATATTCTTTCTTTCCCTCTTCCTTCATTCTTTAATCTTGTTCCTCCTCCTTTCCTCCTCCTCTGCCCACCTTCAAACCTCCCTCCTTCTGTTCTTCCTATATCCCTCCCTCCTTCCCTTCTCGCTTGCTATCTTCCCTCTCTCATGTTTATTAACCTCCTCATTTCCCTTCCCATCCTTCTCCTGTCTCTTTCTATTCCTTCATTCTTTATCTCCCACTCCCTTCCCCTTCCTTCCTCTTCTTCTCTCTCCTACCTTTACTACTTCTATCTCATTTCTTATGCCACCCCTACTCCTCCCAGGTGGCCCGACAAATCCCCTGTTACTATCATATATATACACTGTGAACAAATCTGTAAAATTTACAGAGAATATCTGGCAATTAGGCTGCCAAACATTCTCTGTAAAATGTACACTATTCTGTATAATCATTTACACAAATACACCGTGGAATTTACAGACTAACTGGTAATTTTTTACAGATATCCGTTAATTTTTACAGAAAATCTTGTAAAAATTAAAAAATTATCTGTACAAAAATTACAGAATATACAACACACACACACCGTATATATATATATATATATACTTTTAAGTAAAATACCGGTATGGGAGATGTAGCTCAGTGGTCATAACAATGGACATGTGAAACGGAAAATCCACCATCTACCCATGTAGGCACATGGTGCAAAACCGAATTAGCGTACAATATGCATTACCGAGACCTTTTATGTATACTTTACCAACAGTAACATTTCTTACATAAATACAATATATCAGCAAAACACAAAGAAATAACATCATATAATCATAATTGGTATTTATAATTGACCAACATTGTTTATTATGACCTAGCCTTGGCGAGGTTATACTGCACATAAACCGTTACCCATAACAATCTCAGTTAGGTTAGGCTATGTTAAACACTGTGAGTTGTTTGATATAATATACAACGCAAACTTACCTTGTGTCACGCAAAGGTTGTTGTCTACAAATATAGCAGAACAAAATTCTGCTTATGGTAGCCTGTTACGTACGTAAACATTGCCTAAAACCAAGCTAGGCAGAAACCGTGAAAGTATTTGGTTACATACACATTATAGACATGTACAATTTTATACATTGTCAGAAACTTACTTGCACTGTCATTCATTCAATATCCAATTAAATATCGATAGGGTTGCTTACTTTGGCTATTCCGGTACCTGTTGGAAAATATATACAAGGTACTGTACTGTACATTACTACTACTTGTTTAGCCTAGCATTTAAAAAAGAAAAAACAAATGTATACAAGCTAGATAATCGAGTGAGTTGCCTCGGCACATGGAAGCATTTGAAGGCGATTCATTCACGGCTACATCTCAGGGATTACGTCTGTCAATTAGAAAGATAGACAGATATATAGATATTTAATCATAATATGGTAGGGTAGATCTTTTAGTTTTCTACCAAACGTTAAGCAATTGTATTCAGCTGATGAAATGAAACTGGGCAAGGGTATATAAATAGGCTAAGCAAAACTTTTCGAGAAACACATACACATGCGGTAGCTATTTTTTGTACTAGGCTACTTTTGTTAAAGCTAGACGTGTTTACTCAGTTTAAGAAAGAGCTCTCGTAGTCCCGTTATTAGCCTATATCTTATTACAAATGTAAATGTGCATAAAATATTCGCGAAAAGGGCTCAACAATTAATAGTTTCTTACCAGTTACGACATTCCACAGCAAGAGATATAGTAAATCACACTGCTTATAGTCCAAGTTACATATTTCCTGGCGATAATACTGAGCAGTTCCACAGCCCATCACGGTTAATAAGGTTGTGGTAATAATTGAGGTAAGGAATAATATGTGGAGCTGGAAATTAGCAAAACTATCACACGAAAATACAGGCTGCCTGCCCTCCCAGAAGCAAGGCCTACTCTGCTCAAGGCGGTTTCCCGCCCAAAAGTCATGTGAGTCACAGCTCGTATATTATATCGCCACACATATAGTTTATTGATACAACAACACCTATATTTTGTCAAAATGAATTCAAATTATTTATATAAAAGATGGTTCATGAAATATAACCTGAAAAAGATGCTTGAAAAGTTTCCGGCAACTCTAGTGATACATTATTGCCTCGTTTTCTAGATACATTGCAAAGGTATAAATTGAATTTGACCATTATATAAACAAATATTAAGTATTTAGTGAACTTAATATAATCAGTGTATAGCCTGCTATAGTTCATAAAGAACAAATATGGTATATAGTCAATATTTCTTTAGTTATTCAACACCATGGTTTTACAGTCAATGCCTGTAATATAAAATACAGATATTATCTGTATTTTAAGTTTAGTGTGAATTTCTGTTAATAAATACAGAGAAAACATATGTAAAAAGGAAGATATTTTTTACAGTGTATATATGTGTATATATATATATATATATATATACTGTATATATATATCAGACATTTTCCTACCGAAAAATGTATACATTTATATCGAAGCGGGGTCTTGTGGTTGTTTTTTTAAATTTTGATAGAGGTTTAGAGAGCAAACTAAACCCCCTCCTTAAACCATTGAGCCGAACCAGTAAATTATGCTGCACAATACCGTCTGAGCTCCCTTAACACTTAAAGAGCGGGGCCCGACTTATGTCCGTATCTAAAAAGCAGCAAGTTAGGAGCATTATTAAGGCTTTTAAAGGGTTAAAATCGAGTGCAAATGGCCGTGAGCGCAGCAGGTCACACGGCTGACACCCAGGGCTTACCGCCGCCCACTGACTCACGCTTCCTCTGTTCTCGAGAGGCCGGCAGTGTAGCCAGTAGTGAGCGTAACTGGAAAAAATATGCCGCTATATGCTAAACTCCCATGTTGGTGGTACCACTGCATCAAAACGACGAGTGCTACGTAGATTGTTCTGGTCTCATTTTGAAGCTTGTAGCACCTAGTTTTTTGCTGAATACATTTCTTTTCATGCCGATACTTGATTGATCATTCAGGAGGGCCTGAATGTGCCCAAAATAGCCCAAAACCCCCGCTAGACGAGGGTTAAGAGAGGTAGTGTTTATTTTTGGGGCTATTTATTTGTTCATTTATTTTTCTCTGTCTCTCTCTCTCTCTATATATATATATATATATATATATATATATATATATATTCTTTAATACATACGAGGTTGAAAGAAATGGCAATTTCTGCGTTGGAAATTTTATTATTCAAAGTTTCCAGGTCTCTGATGAGTTTTCGCTGGGTGGCAGGAAGTAGATGAAGGAGATGAGCAAAATTCATGGTGGTACAGGGTTACATAAATGTACATGATGATACAGGATATACGACGCGTTTCACTGGACAACCAGCATTATCAAGTAAGGAAGGAATGATATAAAAGGTAAACAGGAAGGGTATATATAGAGGGTGGAGGATCAGAGGAGGCGGAAAACAGGGGGCAAAAGTCTGCTATTGGTGGAAGCGTAAATTAGGAGAGAGAAAGGGGTTAACCGCTTCACGCATGCGCACTGGATGCGGGATGGTGGTCAGTAGGTGGGGTCGAAGCTGATTGGCTGCGTGTCGAGGGGCGTGGCCTAAGTTGTGTGGCGCCTGCAGAAGACGAAGCTGAAGGAGGTAGCGCGGGGGGCTGCGTCAAGGGCACCGGGGGGCGAGGAGGGGTGTTAGGTCCTGTAGGGTAGTGCCTTTTGGCAGAAGGAAGGATCTGAAGGTCCAGAGTTTGGTTGTTGATGTTGGGATGTAAGGCTTGGATATATAAAGCTTCGAGTATAGGTAATCTCCTTGGGTCACTTTCTTTATCGAGTATGGTGGTGTGTTTCTCTAACTCGTTGCGTGTGAGGTGAGGGTGGTTAGGGGTGAGATAGTGGTCTTTGATGGCTCCAGCCTGAAGGTGAAGAGTTAACCGACGTGAAAGACGAGTCTGCGTCATACCAATATAGGAATGAGGTCCACAGTCCTCATAATTACAGGTATGTTGGTAAATGACGTGATCGTCGGTCATCGGGCTCTTTATCTTGGTGGAGGCTGGTTTGTTGCGGAGAACGAGGTTGGAGGTCTTGGGGGATTTGTAATAAATTATTAATTTGATTTTGTTTTCCGGGTTGGTTGGGGCCGTCTTAATCGAGGCCGTCTTAAAAGAAATAATCTCCAAGCATGTCCACCCAAGCAACCCGGAAAACAAAATCAAATTAATAATTTATTACAAATCCCCCAAGACCTCCAACCTCGTTCTCCGCAACAAACCAGCCTCCACCAAGATAAAGAGCCCGATGACCGACGATCACGTCATTTACCAACATACCTGTAATTATGAGGACTGTGGACCTCATTCCTATATTGGTATGACGCAGACTCGTCTTTCACGTCGGTTAACTCTTCACCTTCAGGCTGGAGCCATCAAAGACCACTATCTCACCCCTAACCACCCTCACCTCACACGCAACGAGTTAGAGAAACACACCACCATACTCGATAAAGAAAGTGACCCAAGGAGATTACCTATACTCGAAGCTTTATATATCCAAGCCTTACATCCCAACATCAACAACCAAACTCTGGACCTTCAGATCCTTCCTTCTGCCAAAAGGCACTACCCTACAGGACCTAACACCCCTCCTCGCCCCCCGGTGCCCTTGACGCAGCCCCCCGCGCTACCTCCTTCAGCTTCGTCTTCTGCAGGCGCCACACAACTTAGGCCACGCCCCTCGACACGCAGCCAATCAGCTTCGACCCCACCTACTGACCACCATCCCGCATCCAGTGTGCATGCGTGAAGTGGTTAACCCCTTTCTCTCTCCTAATTTACGCTTCCACCAATAGCAGACTTTTGCCCCCTGTTTTCCGCCTCCTCTGATCCTCCACCCTCTATATATACCCTTCCTGTTTACCTTTTATATCATTCCTTCCTTACTTGATAATGCTGGTTGTCCAGTGAAACGCGTCGTATATCCTGTATCATCATGTACATTTATGTAACCCTGTACCACCATGAATTTTGCTCATCTCCTTCATCTACTTCCTGCCACCCAGCGAAAACTCAGAGACCTGGAAACTTTGAATAATAAAATTTCCAACGCAGAAATTGCCATTTCTTTCAACCTCGTATGTATTAAAGAAAATGTATTACCTGGCTTTACTAACATATATATATATATATATATATATATATATATATATAATATATATATGGTGGTTGGAGAGGATAGCAAGCTGGGTGGGAGTGCCGCTGGGGAGATGCTCTCCTGACTGTATCGTTTCACGGAATTAGTTCTCTGTTAGTTAGTTAAAATAGGGCTTCAGAGGCTATCAACCTAGTGCTTAGTGTGCGGAATATCGGTGTGAGTATCGTAGGTTTCGAGTCATTGGGGTACCACATCTATTCATTACTTTCATTCACTAGTTAGGTTTATTTGTAAATTAATTGGTATGTATGTACAGTATGTATGTATACTCAGGCGCATACCCCATTGCTGGGGGTGGCCGACACGAGACAGAGCCTGAACAGAAACAAAATTTAAAATTCCTATTTTCCTATTCCTATTAATTGGTGAGGTTATGAAAACAAATAAGACATTATTAAGCCAGCACATTTTGTCAAGTATAGTGTCAGGACTGGTGCCCCTTCTCGAAATCCCCAGTCCCTTCAGCTCTCTTATTTTTGTTTTAAGGTAGGAGGGTGGGGGGGGGGGGGGGGGAACGGAGGGTGTTGAAGGGCAAGATAAAGTAGGAATGATGAAATACAGTGGTAGATAAAAAGTTAATTTAATAGTGAATTGAATTATGAAGATGTATAAAGTTAATCAGAAAATTGAAATATATGATTTAATGAATAGTTTGGTGTCTTGAATGATGGTGAAGGATGTTGTTTCCGCCTCTACTTGTCCTGTAGCGTTTAATAAGGGGACCGACCGGTTAATTACAAACTTCCAGGCCTTACTTTCAATTTAAATGAAATTTGGCACAGGTATACTGTATATGACCATAAAACTAGATCAATTTTTTTTTTTTTTTTGCTTTTTTCTTGCAATTTAGGTAAAAAAAAATTGAAAATCATAGCACTGCAGACAATGATAAACTCCTACAGAAATCCCCATAGCACATATTTTATGTGATCAAACAACTCACAACAGGTGTATCTGTAGTTTCTATAAAAAAATATATATATATTTTGTGTATTTGTTCGATTTAGGTGATTACGGATTCAGGCGAATATATTTATAGAAAATTACAATTTTGACGACATATTGTGAAAAAAAAATACTAGAGTAAATTGGCTTTATAGGCCTTTTAGTGTTTTAATTACCTTTCCAATGGTATATACACCATTCCTATAGGTCCACTAATAACTGTAGAATAACATCCGATAGTGCGGCAATATAGGTTCTGAGAAAAACAGGTGAAAGTCTAAGGTAATTAGGTGAACATTTTTACTTTTGTTTTTTAGGTTTACAATATTTTACGCGGGAACATGGCAAAGTAGAAGATAAAGCGTATGGGAGGTTGTAGAGTAGCTTACGCTCTTTCCATTTATATAGGTATGCTCCTCGTACGACCAGTAGTTACTGAGCATGTTAATTTCAAAATTCGCTATATAACGTTTCTAGAATTACAGGAAAAGTTTGGAAAACATAAAAAAACACGATTTCCAATGGGTTTTCACTAATAACATTTCACTGGCTTATGAAGGGATGTTGACTCTTGTTGAGTAAACACCTATTGGTATTTTCAGGATTTCGAGTTTTTTAAGCCTAAATTAACCGGTTTTAAGGGAGCTGAGACAGTATTGTGCAGCATAATTTACTGGTTCGGCTCAATGGCTTAAGGAGGGGGTTTAGTTTGCTCTCTTAACCTCTATCAAACTTTAAAAAAACACCCACAAGACCACCCATCGATACCAATTTTTTACATTCTTCGATAGTAAGATGTCCCGGCCGAAGGCCGATTCCTCTTCAAATACAGGCTCGCTATTGCTCACCAGGAAAAAAAAAGACACCTAAATGGCACGAAAGGTTTATTGGCAAAGAAACGGGGTAAAAGGTCTGAAAATCGCCAAACTAATGGGGTGAATGTCTTGAAATCTCATAACTAATAGGGCTAAGCATGAGGGAGGAGGAGAACTCGAAAAAGCAACTGCCTCTCCTTGATTAACCCACTGAGCCCCAGCAACGCGAACAGTGCGTCGGCAATGTATGTAATGCTAAACCCCAGTGTCACATACGTCGCGTCAGTGTTAATTACTCCGGTCCTTTGGCACCTATAGAGGGCTCAGATTTGTATGGGAACTGTGTAAGTATCCCACGCAACCTTGCCGATGGTTGAAAACTCTCAAAGTCCAACCGCGTGCACGTGAGCGCGCACAAATATGGTTTTTGGGTGTTTTTGCCTTTAATATTTTACTCTTGTAAAATCCGTTTTCGGGGGCTCCGTAGGACCAATTTTTGACCTTTTTGATCGTTTTTTTTTTGTGGTTTTTCCTTCATTCCTAACCCCTTCGCTATTGTTTCTGGATTTTTTTTTTTTTTTTCAAAACCTGCCGGTCCCTGGTGGTACATTTATTTATAACTAGCTGGGGCTCAGTGGGTTATGATTGGTTTTTCCTTCAGGTATCAAAAACCACTCTAGATTTTCTCGATATTTGTTTAGGTCTCCGTCTGTTTTCATCCATCTTTGGGCATGTCTGAATAAATATCCCAATGAAAGTCTTTGAGAGCTAAGGGAAGACGGACCATTTTTTTTGTTTTGGTATATTAATTAATTTATTCCTTTATTTCTTCGTTTTCTTGCTAGACCTCCATCAAGCTTAGAAAACACCATCCTTCAAGATAAATTTGTGCATTTTTCGGTAGAAAAATGTCCCGGCCGAAGGCCGGTTCGTCTAAAAATTTCAGGCTCGCTTTCGCTCGCCATGTAGTAATCGACACCTAAATGACACGAAAGGTCTTAAAATTGACAACGAAATGGGGCGAAAGGTGTTAAAATCGCCAAACTAATGAGCCGTACGTCTTATAATCTCAAAACAAATGGGGTTTAACACGAAGGAGAAAGGGGATCAGAAAAGCGACCCATCTCCCCTTAACCTCAACAGTCCATCAGCCTCACCTTAATTCACCGCTCGTGGGCTTGTTCAGCGACTTGGCGGTACATACATTTATGTATATGGTATTTATACATTCTCTCCATTCATATTTATACATTCTCTCCATTCATATTTATACATTCTCTCCACTCATATTTATACATTCTCTCCATTCATATATATATACATTCTCTCCGTTCATATGTATACATTCTCTCCACTCATATTTATACATTCTCTCCATTCATATTTATACATTCTCTCCATTCATATTTATACATTCACTCCATTCATATTTATACATTCTCTCCACTCATATTTATACATTCTCTCCATTCATATGTATACATTCTCTCCACTCATATTTATACATTCTCTCCATTCATATTTATACATTCTCTCCATTCATATTTATACATTCTCTCCACTCATATTTATACATTCTCTCCTTTCATATTTATACATTCTCTCCATTCTATACATTCATTCCCCCTCTCTCCACGGGGTCAATATTTACAGTATATTCCCGTGAAGCCGAGTTCAACATATTTTTTGTTCTGTGTGAGTGAGGGAAACAACAGGAAGAACTGCCTGTAACGAGTGCCTACCCTTTCATTGGTGGCCAGTGCTCAACCAAGGTACTTAGGGAATATAGCAATTCCCGTGTTTGACAAGATCTGGGTTTGGCCCAAATCTTTCTGTATATCTTTCGGCCTTGTTATCGCAGTCTCTTCTGGATATTCAATTAATGTTTATGATATTTCTGTCTACTATAACCTGTTCACTATTGGTAGGCTAGAAATCCCTACCCAAACCTCTTATAACTATAAAAGAACTACATTAATCGAGCTAATATTTCTACCATTAAGAAAGAGTCATCCAGGGAATATATGTGAACAGTTACAGCCCATTTGCTCTAGGTCAGGTGAAGGTATTTAAGGGATAAGCCTTTACAACGGCACCTCTTAGCTACTGTCTACTTTCCCATTTCCTGAAGAGTGTAAGGAGAGGAGAAGGGGTGTTGGAAAGAGAGTGGAAACTGTTGGAGTGGTTTTATTATGTGAGTTATTAGCTATTTTTTAGTTACAGAGGATTGAAGGGGTGTTTGAGAGAGAGTGGAAGCTGTTGGAGTGGTTTTATTATGTGTTATTAGCTGTTTTTGAGTTACAGAGGATAGAGGTCATGATTTCTGGCATACCTATAATAATAATCTACGCTTATTCCAGCGTCTGATAAAAGTCCAAAGTGTCACGAAAATTTGCCAGAGTAAAGTGTCAATCGATAGTCACCTGCAAACGCCCGTGCATGACTTGGTTTTAAGGGGGTCAACGTCGTTTTTTTTTTCTCTCTTTACGTTTAGCCCATCCAGGTGTCGATTTCTTCCTAGCGAGCGGTACCGAGCCAGCATATTTATAAACAATGTTTTGACAGCAGGCTAAATTTATACATTTTTCGATAGAAAAATTTCTCCCGCGAAGCCAGATTTCTCCATACAATGTTGGCTCGCAATCGCTCGCCAGGAAGAAATCCACACATGGATGGGGATAAACCTCTTAAAACAGTAGGCTGATTGGGGCCGAATGGATACAAGCCAGAGAGAGAGAAAAAACCAATTCACCCCCCTTAAAGGTGTTGTAATTTCTAACTTCCGTGTTCCTCTTCTCTCCCTTTCCTTGTCTCATATTCTGCATGGTTTACTTGCGTTCTTTATTTACAGTGTATTCTCTCTCTCGCTCTCGCTCTCGCTCTCTCTCTCTCTCTCTTTATATTAGCATGACCACTCTTGTTACATGGTTGGTATTTTCAAGCAGAGAAAGATCGAATTTGTCATCTCCCTTTGCACTCCCTCTAAACTATCTTTTTCTATTTACGCATTTCCTCCTTACACCATTGATCTACCTATTAACCCTTTATGTACCAGCGACGCCTTCGGTATTTGATTTGGGCTACGTTTAGGCGATTTGATGAAGCTTAGGAAGGATATATGGTGGCTAAAAGGATGCATTGAGAACAAGCCTACGTCTTTTCTATCATAAATGACCTAGAGCAGTTAGTTCAGCAACCCACCCGTATCCCGGATCTCATTGGAGATCGGCCCAACATTCTTGACTTGTTTCTAACTTCTAACCCTTCTTCTTATACTATCGATCTTCTCTCTCCTTTGGGCTCCTCCGACCATACATTTCTCTGTCACCTGTCCTATCTCTCCAGTACGGCCACCCGATCCTCCTAGCCGGCGGCGCTTGTGGCACTTTGGCGCTGCCTAAGTGCCAATGCTGAACGCATTACCGAGGTAATCCTATCGGGCATGGAAGCATACATTCCATTCTCTTTCTCTCAAAAAATCTTGGTTTACTGACGCCTGTTCTATTGCTGTCCGCAATAAGGAGGAAACATTCAAACGGTACCGACTCCTTAAAACTCAAGACTCTCATTCTTCCTATGTTTCTGCCCGGAATCAAGCCAAATCTGTTCTTCAACTTGCCAAACACTCTTTCATCAATAATAAATGCACTGAACTATCCAACTCTAGCTCTTCCCAAGCTTTCTGGCATCTAGCCAAGAACCTCTCCAACAATTTCTCTTCCTCGTCTTTCCCTCCCCTTTCCCACTCTGATGGCACAACCATCACTTCTTCCTCTGACAAAGCTAAACTCTTCGCTCAAACTTTTGCTAGAAACTCCACCTTGGATGACTCCGGTGCTGTTCCTCCCTCTCCACCCTCCTCTCTCTTACTTATGCCTAATATCCTAATCTCTTCTAAAGATGTACTTTCTACCCTCTCTGGGCTTAATACTAATAAGGCATACGGTCGGTCCGGACGGTGTTCCTCCTGTTGTTCTCAAAAACTGTGCTTCCGTGCTGACTCCCTGCCTAGGCAAACTCTTTCGTCTCTGTCTATCCTCTAATGTCTTCCCTTGATGCTGGAAGTTTGCTCACATTCAACCTGTCCCAAAGAAGGGTGACCGCTCTCAACCCTCCAACTATCGTCCAATTGCTCTCATCTCTTGTCTCTCTAAAGTTTTTGAAACTATTCTTGCTTCCAAATTTCTTAAGCATTTCTCTTCTCATAATCTGCTCGCAGATCGCCAGTATGGCTTCCTTAAGGGTCGCTCTACTGGTGATCTTCATTCATATCTTACTAACTCTTGGTCATCCTCCTTTCGGGACTTCGGTGAGACTTTTTCTATTGCACTAGACATATCGAAAGCCTTCGATAGAGTCTGGCACAAATCTTTAATTTCTAATCTACCCTCCTTCGGTGTCTATCCCTCCATCTGTGCCTTTGTCTCTATTTTCCTTTCCGGCCGTTCCATAGCCGCAGTTGTGGACGGCCATTGTTCATTTCCTCATCCTATAAACTTCGGTGTTCCTCAGGGCTCTGTCCTATCTGCTATTCTCTTTCTAATTTTTATAAATTATCTCCTCAACTGTACCTCAATTCCCATCCATTCATATGCAGACGACTCAACCTTACACTACTCCATTATTTTTGCAGAACGCCCCAGCCAGCAATCCCTCAACGACAAAGGACAAACGTAATGAAGCCATAGAACTCTTAAATTCTGATCTAAATACTATCTCCAATTGGGGCTAAGAAAACCTTGTTACCTTTAATGCTTCTAAAACCCAATTTCTCCATCTATCTGCCCGTAAGGAACTCCTTGTGGACTATCCCTTATTCTTCAACAATACAAAAATCAATCCTTCATCTTCTCTCAATATTCTTGGTGTCTCTTTTTCTTCTGCTCTCAGTTGGAAGGACCATATTACCAGTCTTGCTAAGGCAGCCTCCCAGAAGCTGAGTGTGCTCAACCGCCTTAGGGGTTCTTTTCCCCTGCACAGCTTCTTGCTCTGTACAGGGGCATAGTGCGTCCTTGTATTGAGTTTTGTTCACATGTGTGGGGAGGTTCCTCTCACACCGCTCTCCTAGACAAAGTTGAAAGGAAGGCCTTTCTTATCATTAACTCCCGTCCACTCACCAACTCTCTGCAATCTCTCTCTCTCCGCCGCAATGTTGCATCTCTCTCGCTATTCTATCGCTACTATAATAATCAGTGTTCCTCAGAGCTTTCCCAGTGTATACACCTCCTTTACGTAGGGCACGTGGTACCCGTCTTGCAACGCAATCCCACCCCTACTCTGTGCAACTCTCCAACCCAAGAGTGAAACATTACTCTCAATCTTTCTTCTACTCAAAAGCTGAGCTCTAGAACTCTCTCCCAGAATCAGTGTTTCCCTCTTCCTATGACTTAAATTGATTCAATCTCCGTGTGTCCATGCATTTGGGCTCGAACGTCCCTTGATTTCGGCACCTGTCACTCTTTCAATTATGGGGGAGGCACTAGCTATAGGCAGTTCTGCCTTTTGCCTCCCTCAATCACATAGAAAAAAAAAAAAAAATCTGTAGTCTTTTAACGGGTAGACGTCCTTTCTTATTTTTTTTTTTCTATGAGAATGAGGGAGACAAAAGGCATAACTGCCTGCAGCGAGTGCCTCCCCCAGATTTCAAAGAGTGACAGGGCCGAAATCAAGGGATGTTCGAGCTAAAATGCCTGGACACACGGAGTTTGAAGCAATTCATGTCATAGGAAGAGGGAAAGACTGATTCTGGGACAGAGTTCCAGAGCTCAGCAGTTGAATAGAAGAAAGTCTGAGAAGAAGGTTTCACTCTTGGGTTGGAGAGTTGCACAGAGTAGGGGTGGGACTGTGTTGCAAGGCGGGTACTACGCACCCTACGTAGAGGAGGTGGTATACACTGGGAAAGCTCCGAGGAACACTGATTATTGTAGTAGCGATAGAATAGCGAGAGAGATGCAACATTGCGGCGAAGAGAGAGAGAGATTGCAGAGAGTTGGTGAGTGGACGGGAGTTAATGATACGAAAGGCTTTCCTTTCTACTTTATCTAGGAGTGCGGTGTGAGAGGATCCTCCCCACACATGTGAACAATACTCAATACAAGGACGCACTGTGCCCCTGTACAGAGCAAGAAGCTGTGCAGGGGTTAAGAACCCCTTGAGGCGGTTGAGCACACCCAGCTTCTGGGAGGCTGCCTTAGCGAGACTGCTAATATGGTCTTTCCAAGAGAGAGCAGAAGAAAGAGAGACACCGAGAACACTGAGAGAAGATGAAGGGTTGATTTTTGTATTGTTGAAGAATAAGGGATAGTCCTCTTGAGGTACCTGACGGGTAGTAAGAAGGATAAAATGAGTTTTGGAAGCATTAAATGCAACAAGGTTTTCTCTATCCCAATTGGAAATATTATCTAGATCAGAAGATAAGTATGTTATGGCTTCATTACGTTTACTTTTGAGGGACTGCTGGCTGGGGCGTTCTGGAAACTAATTGAGTGGTGTAAGGTAGAGTTGTCTGCATATGAATGGATGGGACTGGATGTACAGTTGAGAAGATAATTTATTAAAATTAGAAAGAGAATAGGAGATAGGACAAAACCCTGAGGAACACCGGAGTTGATAGGATGAGGAAATGAGCGATGGCTGTCCACAACCGCAGCTATGGAATTATTAAGTTGGATACAACCGTCTAATACTTGCCAGAATAACATTAAAAGGACGTCACCGGTACTGAACGGGATAATCCTTGCCCTTTCCAATTCCTTATTTTCACCGCATCTCTTATCTCTGAGAGAGAGAGAGAGAGAGAGCTACCAGTTACGATTTCTATATGATGTAAAGGAAAATAAAACGAAATAAGTATTATGCCCTTCCGACGATTTTATTCAGCTTAGGTAGGACGTTTTTTTTTTTTTTTTTTTTTCTATATTCCAACTACTTCCTCTCGGGCATAGGCTGAGAGCATATACATTCCACCGCTCAACACGGTGAAGCCCGTGAGGTCTTGTTCCAGTCTGGGGAGTGAGACATGTGAAGCATCCATCATGGCTCGAAGCAGCTCCATCTCTGAAGCGGCTGGTTGCTTCGTTCAAGTGCTTCACCGTCTCACCCTCCAGACTCAGACCCTCACTCTCAGAACGCCACCTATTGAGCAGTGAACTCACTAGGCATTGTCCCCCTGTAACATATTTTGAATATGGGAATATTCATACAGTGTTATTTAACCCGTGGAGCCCCGGCTAGTTTTGTAATGTTTGCGCACCAGAACCCGGCCGGTTTTCAATATTTTTTTTTATTCCAGAAACAATAGCGAATGGGTTAGGAATGAAGGAAAAACCACGAAAAACCGCTCAAAAAGCTTAAAAAATGGTCCTACAGAGCACCCGAAAACGGATTCTACTAGAGTAAAAAATTGAAGGCAATTATCCCAAAAAACCAGGTTATTGCGCGCTCGCGCGCACGCACGTGGACTTTGAGAGTTTTCAACCATCGGCACGGTTGCGTGGGATACGTACACAGTTCCCATACAAATCTGAGCCCTCTTGAGTGGCTACACCTGAGGTTACGGTCGGCGCAATTAGGGTGACGCGCCAGGCGCGTCTCTGGGGCTGTGCGTTACATACATCGCCGACGCGTCAGGCGCGTCGCTGGGGCTGTACCGGTTAATCAGGGAACAATGAGGGTATTTTTTTGGCATTTCGGTGGGCTTTGTGGTAATGCACTGATACTAGGTACAGCACAAATTTAATCCCAATAATATCTTTCCATTGACATATCGGGATTTGAACCCGGGTCCATTGGATTACCAATCCAGTGGCATGACCACTCCACCACACCTCCCCTACCCATTAGAAGGATACAGACTATCTCAATTAATACTTTTAGCCACCCTAAATCTTTCCTAAGCTTCATAAAATCGTCTAAATGTTGCTGAAATCAAATACGAAATACGTCGCCGGTACAGAAGGGTTAATTAATTTAAGTCAATATTAGTATATACAACTCCAGGGATACTACAATGTTGTTACGATAAAAAAGGTGACATGAAGCTCCTCAAATAGAAGACCCTTTTTTAACATTTCACTTGTTGTCGTCTTTGTTTTCTTGTGTGTACGATTACCTTTCTTATCAATTTATTCTAGGTAATATTTGACGATTTAACCCGTTCAGTACCAGGGACGTCCTGTTCACCATATTCTGGCAAATATTACACGATTTCATTCAGCTTAGGAAGGACGTCTAGCAATAATAAAACTTCAAACTATGTCAACCAACCCTTTCAACTACCTCAGACACTTCCTAAGCTGCAGAATATTGTCTAAATAAAGCTAGACAAAAATATAAAACACGTCGCTGGTACTCAAAGGGTTAATTCTGTTTAGGAAGTTTTCTACTAATCGAAGGGATAATTGTATCTATCATATAACCATCTGCCTACTAAAATTCCCTCCCAGACTACTGTAAATACTGTAAAATCGTGTCTTGATAGCCAGAATAACGAAACGAAAGGTGATATGGTATAGTGGAAGGGTAAAGGTGACTGGAGATTGGTAAAATCGGAACTCCTCTTTCATCTTGGTAAGCTAATTTTTCTCTTCTTGTCTCACGTTTCTTTTCCATTATTTTTGTTCTTATTTACTTTCATAATTTGATATATACATAAGTGTTCGCCCCGTTGTATACATTTCCACATAATAAAATTTCGACCACTTTGTCGTTTACTTATTCTCACACACCTAATGGTGGGTTCACACATTCACGTATATTGCTCCCGTCAGCTCCCGTCTGTTGTAAACGAAGGTATATTGGTAGTTGGCAACCGATTACGTAAAACGTAATGGCATAATACGCAAAACTTTAATGAAATTACGGCCAGTCGGGGGGGTACTCTCGCATGGCGCGAGTAGAAACGAGTAGCCCACGTGGGTCGGGAATGTTGTGGGTGCGGCCAAGGCCGCGCGGTTGCTGATTCGAGTCGAATCAGGAACGTGGCTCGCCCTCACGTATGTCAAAAGACGGGGAAACTTACGACCGACCAGGCCACCACGGTCGTCTGACCAGAGCATCCTCGTCGGACGTAGCAGCTACCACGTGAGACGAGAGCTGCTCTCGTCAAATCGTAGAAAGTTCCAGTCGAACATGGAAGTATACGTTAGTTAGGCCGCATCTGGCAGAACCGCCGCACTGCGGGTTGGCGGGTTGGCGGGAAGACGCGGCATCGTTGTACGAGGGGACAACGGGACCAGCGAGGGACCCTCCAGTCACACCTCTCACCACACCGGAGCAGCAACCAACAAGCCAACCCTGCCACCCTCTGCACCCTGCCCAAAACAAATCGTAGCAGCGAAACGACTGCACCTATGGCTTCCATATTTTACCACATGTACCTTACCCTTTAGGCTACCCACCACAAAAATCCCAAATCCCTCCTCCCACCCACTCGCTGACTGTCGGTCCCGTCAGAAGGAAAAAAAAGGAAAATCTGTGGCGGCGAAACGACTGCACCAATCGGTTCCATATTTGTGTGACAAGTCTCTTACCCTTCTGCCTTCCCCCACCACACCCCCAACCTCCTCCCACCACCCACTTCTAGCGTATCCGTACGAAGAAAAGGAAAAAAAAAGGAAAATCTGTGGCGGCGAAAACGAACTGCACCAATCGGTTCCATGTTGGTGAGACAAGTCCTTCACCCTACTGCCTTCCCCCCACCACACCCCCAACCTCCTCCCACCACCCACTTCTAGCGTATCCGTACGAAGGAAAGGACAAAAAAGGAAAATCCGTGGTGGCGAAACTACCTCACCAATCGGCTTCATATGTGTAACACAAGTCAATTACCCTTCTACCTTCCCCCAACCAACCCCAAAACCACCCTCCCAACCCATACATTCCGATACCATAAGAGTCTCTGTAGTCTATAGTGTCTTTTCAGCTACTTTCGGGACCATCGGGGACCTGATTTCTGGCGAGGGGAGTGTTTTTTTTTACCATTTCTCTCCCAACTTAATAGATTTAGCCAAAAAAAAAAAAAAAAATATGGCACTGGCAGAAAGCACACACCGTCAAAATTGGCTGGCACTCAGTGGGTTACACGTCCAGGATGAATTTCTCGATGTTACTCGTCCAGGATGAATTCTTCGATGTTGTTCATGGTGCGGATGAAGGACTGGGAATGGCAATGGTGTGGCCATTCCTGCCCTTTTTGTAGTTCCCAGATTCCAACCCAGACCTACGTGGTTGACAAAGACTGTCTTTGTCTGTGTTGGTCAGACGGGGGTGTGCCTACGATTGGCCAGAAACCGGTCCAGGTACGACCTAACAAATCCCAAGACATGCGGGGCCTCATCTACGCCGGTCTTGAGGGGGCGTGGCATGGGCGTGGCCTGTGTTCCCGCAAATCGTGCAGCCCATGAGGTCGAACGGGGCTATGCTTACGCACGTCGCAAACACGTACGTAGTTCAATACGACTCCATTACGTCTGACGTAACACTGGCCCCGTTACGCTAAGTCTGTCGGGAAGTGCAATAGACGTGGAAGAACGGGCGTTCAACGGCAGAAACTACTCGCGTCTTTACATAAATTGGCGATACGCCGGACGGGAGCAATATACGTGAATGTGTGAACCCACCATAACAGTCCCGTTTCATGACAACATATGGAATAATGACCCATAAAGCTTTTAAGTTAGAAAGAATGAACCCTTGAAATATTCTCCATTTATACATGTTCTGTGTTACCTATCTTTTACCAGTTATCTTGCTTTTTCGCAATTATACACTCTGTGGTACCGCATTATATAGTCCTCTTCCTTGCCTTACAAGTTGTCATTTACGTTCAAATACACTTTATACGAACATCATAATGCAACTTAAATTGTATTTGATTTCACTAGTTGTATACTCTTTAATTTATATAATTCCTCTTCTCCCCTTGTCACCTCCTTTCCCCCTACTAATCTTCCTACTGTTCCCACTAGATCTTTCACATTGCCCATCTCTCTCTCCCCCAACTCTCAATTTTCCACACACCTCCACACCTTGTTCTCCCCTGCACATAACGTATAGGTATACACTTTTGTATTCGTTTTCTTTGTTCAGGCAAGGGATGAGGGATTGTCAAGTGATACTAGGATGAGCTGTGGAGTGAAAGTAGAGTGAGTTTGAGCTGGAAGTGAATGGATGAAGGAACTGGAAAGTGAGCGGATGCTGACAGAAATGGGCAGAGTGAAAAGACAGCAAGTAGAGTGGTGAGTGAGTGAGTATAGCGAGGTGTGAGTTGACTGGAATAAGAAGTGAGTGGACCTGGAGAAGCAAATGAGTGGACAGAGTGGAGAGACTTGTTGAGTAAGTGGGTGGAGTGAAGAGAAGCCTTTCTGGCAATCTTAGCCCAAATTTCATATGTGGTTTGGCTCCTCTTCCCTGTGAAGATACTGTATTTCGTTGGCCTGGCGGAAATAGATCTAACCTTTTCAGTCAAGCGATCATGCAATATTTATGTAACAGTTTTATTAAGTGAAATTGTATGGTATTTTTTTAGTCACCCACTATTGTATGGTATACTGCCAAGCGCTGAGCAAGAATTGCGAGTACAAGAATGGTTGGTTGACAATATCAAACAAAATAATGTGTCATGAAATGCTGAAAGGATTAAATGTGTGCATATATTTTGGCTTCACTGTTCATATGATAACCGTCATAAGTTTATCTACTGGCGTTGTGTTCGTATTGAAATAAGAAAGACACCCATAAATGTGTATGAATGACCATATAATTCAATAAGAAAATGAAATCCAGCTCTCTTAAGGTTAGATTTACCTGAACATGTATGCCAATTGCACTCTAAGGTCGTGTCATACTTTAATTTTAATTTTAATTTGATTATCAGTAGACGATTTGTCTAAGTTCATCAGAGAATAATTGTGGGAATCATAAAGTTAATTGAGGTATAACCCTATAATACCTCAAAGTCCTTTCAAAGCTTAATAAGATGGCTGATTAACATTTGTGAAGCTTTCTCAATTGTACTCCAAACAATAACCCTAATATGTGCACTAGATCTACTAAAGTGTTCATGTATAATAGTGCACATGTATATAGTACAGTGTCGTCATTTGATACATAAGTCAGACACAAGAGTGATGCGAGCCAAAAGGGTTTTATAATCGTTAAGGGAGCCAACCTCGCTTTTTTTCTCTTTCTCTCCTTCTCTTTTTGGCTTGTATCCATTCGGCCCCATTCAGCCTACTGTTTTAAGACATTTACCCCCATCCAGGTGTCAATATTTTCCTGGCTCGCGGTAAAGTATATTTCTGTTTGACAGCAAGCTAAATTTGTAGTTTTTCGATAGAAAAATTTCTCCGGCAATGCCGGATTTCTCCATACAATGCTGGCTCGCTGTCGCTCGCCAGGAAGAAATCGACACCTGGAGGGGGATAAATGTCTTAAAACAGTTCGCTGAATGGGGCCGAATGGATACAAGCCAGGGAAAGAGAGAAAAGGAGAGACAGATAAAATAGAAAACGGTAACTTAACGTAATCTTATGGCGAAATATCTCTGCTCTTATCATAATCGTAACTGTAATAATAATTTACCTAAGCAATGAACTAGCGGTCCTCTACTACTACTACTACTACTACTACTACTACGGCCGTCCTGTGCTGCAAGATCTCTATTCCACAGACGCATCGATCGGGCAGTCCTTCAATCGGCCAATCATACCTCAGTGCAATAGCATCATTAAATTCTTGTTTGTTTAGATTGAAGCCTTTTGCCTTGATTGGTAGTGTTGTCAGCCAATTTGAAGCACCCGTTTCTTGTGCTATTTGTACTTTTCTTGTTAGTCTCCGGGAAAGTTGTCGCATCAATTGTGCCAGGTCATTTTTCTGTGAGTTTTGCCTCTCTTACGTGATGGTCTTTCTGATGTTGTAGATGTCCGCCTGGTCCACTTCGCCGTCTGTTATCTTTACTGAGTTCTCGTGTTCCGTTGTCGCCCTCCTCACCGGATTGATGATTCCAAGCCCTCCTAACCTAGGAGGATGTGCGAGCAACTCCCTCTCTGTAGCATTTGGGGTGTGGGACTTCATCCAAGCTGGGATGAGTTTGTATCTGATGGCATCTTCTAGCGGTTGAAGTTGTGGACCCACGTTTGGAATGGTACGTACTACTACTACTACTAATAATAATAATAATAATAATATTAATAATAATAATAATAATAATAATAATTAAAGTAAAAAGGCAATCCACCAAACACCGCGCCCCCTCTTACCTATCTCCCCTCACCAGCTGAGTTTGACACACCTCCCCAGCCGGGCAATCAGCGGCCTCCATGTTCGGAGCACAAAGCTGGACTCTCCACCTCACCTCTAAATTCGCTCTCGTTCTCTTCCCGGACAGTTTCCTCTGGTTGCAATAGATTCAATACCTCGGTGCCCGCCCTTTACTCCTGTAAAGCACTGAAAAACATTTGCAACCAGCTTCCAGGAACTTATTATGGAGAGAAAAGAGTGGAGGTGGAGAAGTCGAGAAATCAAAGCGAGCGGGCTGCCGCGCGAGCCGCTCAGCCAATCACAGCACGGGAGAGCGGGAGGCGGGGCTATAAAGCAAGAAGGGGGGCAGGTTGCAAGGTCATTCGCCACTCTGACGGCACTTGGCTAGCTTCTCGTAACCTACTTACTTTCTCTCACTTGGGCACCCACAGCAACTCGGCTCCAGCCTCCCAGCCCTCGCCCTTGGTTCCAGAAGGCCCACCTCAGGCCTATCATCAGCTCTTCCCTACTATGGCAGATACACCTTCAGTATCTGGCCGCCTGTCGTCGCATCGCAGGCTTGCATACCTACAGCCAAGTGATTCAAGAGGAAGACAGATAGTAGAGGGGAGCAAAGATGTACAGTTGATTTAAAGAGATAGAAAGACTACAGAACTAACCCAGTGGCCACCAGAAATAATACTTGATGTATCCATATAGGACCGACTAAAGAGAAAAGATCCTAGACTTATATTGACATAAACTGATGATGTGTTAAGAATAGTTATTTTTGTTAGCAAAGGCGTAATGCCGAGAGTTGTAACTAGATAGGATCTGATAGGAAAGATTTAAGTATAAAGTAAAAAGGGGGGGAAAATAAATTCTTAAAGACAGAGGGGCAACCAATAGTCTCAGGGGAAAACAGTTTTGGTAAGTTGCCCGATAGGTCAGTTATAGATAGGAAAGGGACACTAGTCCACATAAATAACAAACTAATTTCCTAAAAAGGAAACTATATCCATTATCATTTGAGAGGACAATTGGGACCGTTTTGAGGGAGCGTTAAGGCCGTCACGTCCAATATAGTAATGTATTCATAAAAAGTTATATAAAGGATTATATCCATGAATCTTTTCCGTGTAGAGGTCTTGAGATATAGTTTACCCATTTAAGAAATATTATTGACTAGCAGGGGTACCCGGCGTTGCCCGGGTAATCACCATAATCACCATCACTACTACCACTACTACTACTACCGTAACCACCATCATCAATACTACTATAATCACCGGCCTCGACCTCCCTGTGCCTCATTAAACGGCGACCTCGATTTCGGCCGCTAAATGACCTCCGATTTTGGATCTGACCTCATCCGTACCCCCATTGTTGGGGGCTGCGAACAACTTTCGTTCCATACACCTTTTCGATCGGAGGCCTCCTTCTGCCCCAAATGGCCCTTTTTCCGATTTCGCGCCCATTTTCTCCGTCCCTTTCACCCTGGGGATTTGCTTGTCTTCACTAAAACCTGCCTAGGGACCCCCTTACTATGCATACCAAGTATGAACGCTCTAGCTTAAAAACTGCGGCCGCCCATAAAGAACAGACAGACAGACAGACAGACAGACAACCGTAAATATTATATAGATTAAGTGGTTATTGTGAATATAGCTTATTTGTAATAGGATTGCGTGAACGTATAATTGTAGGGGGTTATCAATTAGATTTATCAAGGTAAATTGTGTAAACAATCTGTTCATTTGAGTAACTGTGTGATAGAATCCAAGATTGTATTTGAGAGGAAAATCTAACAAACTTGTAATTCCAGCCGGTTCATTTGTAGGAATTTATGGTTTATTCAGAGAGTGTTAAGGTACCCTTGTTGTAACGACGTCTTTGTTATATGAGTTAATGTAAGATATAGGAAAGAGTAGTAAAGAGATTATATGTATTAATGCCTTGGTCTCGGGAGTAGACACAATCGGCCCAGTGGACGTGTTTAATTCTTAAGGATAGATAAATAATATCTATCTATAAATAATATCACTTTTGTTAAATAGGTAAATAACGATTGATTTATTAGGCCCTGGTCTCCACCGTAGACACAACAGGGCTCGGAATAAACTATAGTAAATTAGAAACTAATAACGTGCCTTTGGATCGAAGTCGACTTGAGTCAATACCTGAATAACGGGAATTCAGCCAGGGAGTAATGGGGGCTCCAAAGTACAACCTATCGTGAATCAACGTAATATTCAATCCGTGTCTTGAACTCATCTCAGCCCGGACAGAAAAACAGTTATTAGAGTAGTTAGGAAGTTTTGTTAAATAAAGTATACAAACTTCTAGATGACTGTCGATTTATCCCCCACGTAAGTAGTATAGTCGAGAAAAGAAAAGAAATACTACATTTTGGTGGCAAGCGGTGGGATTCGACAAATCATTTAGATTAAGTATAATTATCTAACAGAACAGACATCATGACGGGCGTATTACCATTCAGATTATGGGAAGAAGGGAAGGAAGAAATCGAGCTCTGGATCGAGCAGTTAGAATGTCAGTTCACGTTACTTGATGTAGGAGAAAAAGATCGCCTATGGAAAGGCACACTTAGGCAAGGCCCTGAACGATGTAAGAGTACGTCTAGACTCTAGAGGGACTAGTGTCATGGGCCGAAGTTAGGAGTGCCCTAATTGAAGAATTTGGCCGAAAAACCTCCACCAGGAAGGCCAGAGACAAACTTAAGAGTCTGAAACTCGACGGCCAAAATATGAGAGCCCTGTGGAGGGAAATCGCGAAAAATGTCAAACTGGCGTATCCCCATATGGATCAAGAGAGCCAGTAAACGGAGATCAGGGAGATTATGATCCAAGCATGCCTGGTGGAAGTTAGAAAGCACTGTATTACTCATGAAGTGAATACTACTAAGGAACTCATAGAAGTCATTAAAAGGATCATGGAGGCTCGAGAAGTAAGAGAGGAAAAGATGAATGGGGAGGAGGGGAACCCAAACAAAGGGTATCCGAGAACCCTGATCCGATGCTTCACATGTAGACAGACCGGACACCTAGCTTGGAACTGTTCCAACCGTCCACAAGCCCCAACCCCTAGATTTAACCCCAGACTCGCACTTCCAAACGATCGACCTCTACCAAGGGGAACCGATCCAAACCAGGGAGGAATGCTTCCGGTAGAATACAGGGAGAGAGAAAGCCAGCCAAAAGTCACGATGCCGGTAGAGAGAGAACATTTTCTGTTAAACCTCACATAGAAGGGCGGTATAGTTTGTTACGTCCTGGGATATATAAACACTGGGCTCTTTCTATTGGACTAGGTATGCGGCAACAAGCAACAACGGAAAACGCTAGATCCAACCCTTATCTATAAACCCAGGCAACAAACCACCCTAAACCGTCAAGAGTCCTGCCTGGACAACAAGGTATCCTATGACTCGGTTACAGGGTGCACGCACTATAGACTGCTGATAGTCAAGCAGGCTATATAAAAGATCACACAATTAAGTTGACTTAAAGCTTCAAGGAAAAGATAGATAACGGAATTAAATTGCAGAAACAATTTAATAACAAACTAGAAGAAAGTACATTTAACGTTACGTTAATTAATACTAATCACCCCTGCGTGAAAGAAGGTGAAAGCAAACAGTCCTCAAAACATCGTACAGGTAGACAAGATGCAGGTTTCTAAACTGCATGCGGCTACTGTAGGATCTGATGCTTAGCAAAGAAAGTACGTTACGGATTTAGAGAACTCTTAACTCATAAGCAGGAATAAATACTAGTGATAGGACCTACAGTGTATAATGGCATAGGTATAATTAAATAAAGGCAGCAACTCGCAACATAACCACATACAGGTGTGCTTCTCACTCTTAGTCAGGCAAGCCTGCTCGGACAGAGTCTCTAAGCCACACCCTGACTCACAATGCTCACAAAAACGGTAAACTGTGGCACAATAACAAGCATACAGAGATGATAAACCCCTAGCTGTTTATCTGCCAGGTGGCAGAGGTCTAGCCGGAAGGATATAGGCTTCGGATACCCGGGCTGAGCCACCTGCTCTAGCCTAGGGACGTTCCCAAGTCTGTGCGCCAAATTACTCTAATTGAAAGGGTGCTCTCTTGAGAGACTCAGATCGCAAGTATCTGACTCTCTCCTGGCGACCCTAAAACAAAAGCAAGACGTGCTAGCGCAGTGCTGAGTGGACTAGGCAAGGGCCCTCACACAACACAACACTAGACACACAGGGACACAGACAAGAAAATGCCCCCAGACTCCCACGGGTATCCTAGTAAAGTCGTGTGGGTCCACAGGACTCGCACCAGCAAACTTTGCTTAAAGGATCGCAAAAAGCCTCCCCTCCGGTCTAGCTCCTGCTAACCTGACACAAGAACACACTAGCAAGCATGAAACCACCAAATATGAGACAACAAAAAAGCTTCCTAGGTCTCATTAACAATTAAATATCTGCATAAGGCCCAAAATCCTATCTAGTTATCTGAGAGCTCGTCGTTAATACAATAATAGATATAAGGTCTATCAAGGGGATGGGATAATTAAATAGATTGGTGAAGTAGTGGAAGGAAGATATACAAAGTAAGAGAGAAAGTTTCTAAGTGGGGTTGAGAGGGATAGATATCAAGGGGGTCCGAAGGGTACGACAGTGAGGTGAGCTCTGAGTCTTGAATCTGTCTGGACCCCGCCCTAGGCATGCAGAATACATCCCATGCTTGGCAACACTCAACACAGTTGCCGGGTCAAAATCCTCTACCCCGTGCCTGAGTCGAAACCAAGCCTAACGTTGCAATCAAATGCATATGGCAACGCTTTAGGCTCGTCCCAAGCTGGCAAGCGAAGCAACGTCCCAAGCCGGTCTCTCTCTCCTGCTCGTCTCCTCCCGCCCTCACTAGACTTACATCTTATATATTATAATGAAACAATCAACTATCGAGAATAAAATATACTAAGATGCGTTGGTTAAGAATAAGGGCAGCTACAAGGTGTGAAACAACATAAGAATATCCCAGACATTAGATACGTTGTCGTAGGATATATACTAAGGAAAAGCCTGCCGGCCGGCTGCCGCCAGCCGGTTTCTAAACGGCTGGGCAGCCGACGCGCGCGCATGCCCGCACGTGGCTACTATGCAGAAGCGTCACACCTCCCCCAAGATATAAGACCCTTGACTAAGTTCTATATATCTAACAGAAAGCTTCTCATAGAACCACACACTGTTGCGACACAAGGCACTATATATAAAAAAATAAAGACTGTTGCGCTCCACCGAGCAAGTTCAACTAACTTAGCGACAATAAGCGAAAACATTCAACTTAGATACTGCTACAACATCTTATACACAATTCTACACGTTATAAAAATAAAGAGTTTTTATAAGGTTTTTGCTTTTTTAATTTGTTTTTTTCGGCTGAACTACAGTGACAGCCTATTTTCCTCCACACTCAACCCTCAATCCTGTGGCAGTCTAACCAACATCATCCACCCTTGATAGACAATCCGCTATCACTTTATCAGAACCGGCAATATGGCGGATGTCCAGATTATACTCCTGAAGCATGAGTGACCACCTGGTCAGCCTCATATTCCGGTATGAAACTGATTCAAGAATTTCAGAGGGTGATGATCGGTATAAACCACTATGACTGGTCCGAAAGCAGGAACATATACATCGAAGTGCCTGAGCGCCAGCACTATCGCCAGGAGTTCTTTTTCAATTACAGAGTAATTCCTTTGTGCATTATTGAATTTTTTACTGTAAAAACTCACTGGATGTTCGATACCTTCATCATCTGTCTGTAACAAGACAGCCCCAGCCCCTACGCCACTGGCATCAGTCGCCAGCTGAAAATGTCTGCTGAAGTCCGGGGCCCTGAGTATGGGGTTGGTACATAACAGGTGTTTCACCAAGGAAAACGCCTCTGCACACTCAGGAGACCACCGGAACTTCTTGTCCTTAGATAATAAGTCCGTTAAAGGTGCAAGTACAGTCGAATAGCCTTTGATGAAGCGACGATAATAGCCTATCATACCTAGAAACCGCATGATTTGTTTCTTAGTCGTAGGCTGGGGAAACTGATCGATGGCTTTGATCATTGTCTGTGGAGGGCACACCTGACCCATCCCCACCTCGAACCCCAGGTACAAAACTGTGGCCTTGACAAAATCGCACTTACCCAGGTTTACCACCAAACCTGTTTCATTCAGTTTATTTAAAAGCTGTCCGATGTGAGCACAGTGACTGTTAAAATCATCGTCGTATATTATGACATCATCTAGGTACACCGTACAGTTGGGAATGTCGGCTACAATGTCGTTCATTAATTTCTGAAACGTTGCAGGGGCATTTTTCAGCCCGTATGGCATAACATGGCAACGATATGTGGCACCGTTCACCACAAACCCACACACCTCTCACGCTCACTCAGACAAGGGCACTTGCCAATAACCCTTAACAAGGTCTATCTTAGTGAGGAACTTGGCTTTTCCTATCTTATCCACACTGTCGTCCACGCGAGGGAGAGGGTAGGCATTTGTGGGGGTTAAACCATTCAACCTGCGGAAATCTATACAAAACCGCACCTTGCCATCTGGTTTGGGCTGCAGTGTGACTGGGGAAGTCCACCTTACTGCACCCTCAGAAATCAGCCCACGTTTCAGCATATAATCCAGCTCTTCCCTAAGTGCTGGTAATTTAATAGGGGGAACACGGTATGGCACTGATTTAAAGGGCGGTGGTCCCCAACATCGACATCGTGCACCGCTTGAGTAGTGAGGCCAGGATGCTCTGCGAAAACAGCTGGGTTTGAATCAAACAAGTGCTGCCCAGCTACACGCTGTTGCTCAGGCAGGTGCAATATCAACTCGTGAGCCACTTGTCTAGAATTCCCCGCCCACTGATCCGCGGAAACATGACAATCCCAATTATCCTCCCCCGCAGCTTGACTGTCCCTTCCTCCTTCTCCACCACGATCGCTGCAGATCAACACCGGGACAGTGAGAGGCTCGGAGGGGCGCCTCACATACTCTTTCATCAGATTTACATGGCAAAGTTGGTTCTTTTTCTTACGATCAGGAGTAGCTACTAGTCGAGATCAGAAACCTTCCTTACAACCCGATACGGACCAGAATACTTGGCAGACAAGGGGTGTCCCACCAGAGGCAGTAGTATCAGTACCTCCTGATCTACTTCCAACTCCCTCAGCTTCACCTTCTGGTCGTATCTGTCCTTCATCTGAGCTTGTGAACTCTTAAGGTTCCGACCTGCTACCTCCAAGCTCTTTAGCATTCTCTCACGGCTTTCAACTGCATACTTTAGAAGCGAGCATGGCTTTGTGACTCCCTCCCAGATCTCCTTGACTATGTGGAGGGGCCCCCTGACCCTGTGTCCAAAAACCAACTTGTTCGGGCTAAATCCCAAGCTCTCCCCAGGTACTTCTCTCACAGCAAATAAAACGTATGGGAGACCTAGATCCCAGTCCTTCCCATTTTCCATGCAATAACACCGCAACATACTCTTGAGAGTCGAGTGCCACCTTTCCAAAACTCCCTGACTCTCGGGATGGTAGGCAGATGACACCACAGACACTATCCCATGTTGCTGCATGGTCTGCTTAAACAGAGCAGAAGTAAAATTGGATCCCTGATCAGACTGGATCTCCTGAGGGTAGCCATAACGACCGAAATAGACAAGCAGGTTATTGACAACAGTCTTAGCCATCCCATTGCGCATGGGGTAAGCATCTGGATACCGTGTTGCTACATCCATTACAGTTAGTAAAAATGTATTGCCGGCACTAGTGGGGGGCAATGGGCCGACCATATCGATAACTACTTTGCTGAAGGGCGGCCCAATGACAGGGATGGGTTGTAACGGGGCTCTCGGGATGACCTGATTGGGTTTCCCAACAACTTGACAAGTGTGACACTGTGACACCCATGACACGACACTCGCCTTTAACCCAGGCCACCAGAAAAGCTTGCTCAGAGCTGCCTCCGTCTTACGTGCCCCCAGGTGCCCTGCCAAAGGCACATCATGAGCTAATCTCAATAAGCTCTCATGGCACACCCTCGGTACTACTAACTGGTCCACTAATCCTGACCCGCCATCCCACTTTTTCTTGGGATCCTGATGTCTCCGATACAAGATCCCCTCGGACAAGAAAAAATCACCAGGCTGCGCATCCCCATCGCTCTCCAGTTCGACAGCACCATTACCACACGCCCTGACTTCAGGATCTTCCAGCTGCAAGGAACATATATCAGCAGGTGCGAGATTATCCAAGTTCATCTTAAATAATTTATTTCCACCTCCAATGTCCCGCTGAGCCATCCTTTCCTCACGCTGCGCATAACGATGCTGTCGCAGAGTCTCTTCCTGCCCTGCACCTGCACTAGCGGTGACAGGCCCTGGGGCCTCTCCAGACTCTAACCTAGGTGCCAATAATGAGTCACCAAGAAACACTGCCGGCTCAAAACTCTCCAATTGACCAACACTTCCCGTTTTCTTGTGACCTTTCCTCCGCGGTTTGATAGACTGAGGTGGTGGCTGCAAGGCTCCGGATGTCTGAGAACGCGTCACAACACAGTCCATAGTTTGTACGCTACACTTCTCAACCCACTCCTGTTCCTCCCTACTAACGTCGGCCGCCTTCTCGGCAACGACCAAGGGTGAAACCTTAGAAGCAGGCACCGCAAAGTCGTTGCCGAGGAGGAGGTCGACGCCCCCAACAGGCAAGTTCTCTACAATTCCGACATCCAGCTCCTTCGCCACACCACCCCCCTCCAGCTCCATCCGCACCAGCGGGTAGGACTTCGTAGTATTGATCCCCTGAACTACCACCACCCGAGCAGCGTTAATCGGTCTACCAGTAAAGTTCCTTAACAAGGTCTGAGAAGCCCCAGTATCACGCAATAGCTTAACTCCTCGCCTTTCGCCAGCCCACCTCACAAAGCCATGCCCTCTATGACCCCCAAAGACATCGCGGACAGGGTTCGAGCCTTCCGGACACTTGAACACAGGCTGTGTCCCAACCTCTGACGAACTACCCTTGGCAAACTCAGAAGACATAGGCGACACCCCTATGCTGCGGGCCAATGACACAACCTTGTTTGGTGGCTTGTTCGGACAAGCATTTGCAAAGTGACCCTCCTTGTGACATGCAAAGCACTCTTTACTCTTTGGTTTCCCTTGGGAGTGGGAGGTACCATTAGACTTCTTATACGGGACGGTATTTGGTTTATGTTCAGTTTTATTGTCAGTGCTAGATGGTTTTGTGTATTTATGTGTATCAAAATTCTTGGGAGGGGGAGGTGTACGATCCTTTGCATCCGACTCACTCCTAGCTGTTGCTTCGCACCCTCGAATTAATGACAGTCGGCGGTCAGCCATTTCTGCTGCCTACTCGAGAGTTCTAGGATAATTTTCCTTTATATTTAATGTTAAGTCCCCGCCTGTGCACTTAAAGAACTGCTCCCAGAGAACCAGCTCACTCAACTCCTCAAAAGTAGCTGCCCTCTCAGAACGCAGCCAATGTCGTAGTGCATCAGACAAGTCCCGGGCGTGTTCTAGGAAGGTACTATCCTTACCCTTAGTAACACCCCGAAACTTCAAGCGGTAAGTTTCTGGTTGTAACTCATAGGCCCGTTGCACAGCCTTCTTTAGCTCATCATAAACTACACAGAACTCTAAAGGTTGTGCATCATACGCTTTTAGCCCCTTTCCTAGGAGTCTTGATGAAACTAATGCTGCCCACTTTTCCTGAGGCCACTGGCGTTCCTGACACTTCTTCTCAAATCGCATAAAAAACTCAGTCACACATGATTCATCGAACACAGGAACTAGTTTAAGCAGGTGCGACAATGATTGGTCCCGATGTCTGTTACCTCCCCCAATATTTCGCCCTGTTACCTCCACTCGACATCTCTCCAGCTCCCTGTCAGCCCGATACCTAGTAGACTCTGCCTGCAATTCAGCCTCTCATATAGCTGTTCTCTCTGCGGCCTCAGCCTGAGCTCTAGTAACCTCAGCCTGCACACTAGCCTGTCTCTCGGCGGCCTCAACCTTGGCCCTAGCAACCTCAGCCTGCACACTAACCTGTCTTTCGGCGGCCTCAACCTTGGCCATCTCAAGCCGAAACAACAAATCTGGAGTCAACCCTTGAGGAGGGGAAGGTGCATTTAATGGAGAGGGTCCCTGTGATTGAATTCCATGCTGCCATTGACCATCAACTTGGGGGTATGTACTAAATTCAGGCACCCTGACGTTTGATACGGGGGTAGAGTGGAGGGGGGGCTGGGGACCGGGGCCCCCAGTCGCCTCTCCACCCAGGTCTCTCCCTTCTAAACCCAATATCAAAGTCCTCAGCTGATCTTTCCTCATGCCACTTAATCCCTGGTGACCCTGAAGACCTGCCACACACTTTAAGCCATACTTATTCAGCTTCAACACCCTGGCAGCGGTAAGGGGCACCTCTAAAAATCTTCTAGCACCCTCCTCGCTATCGACTAGCCACTCCACAGGTCTTTCTCCCTCCGAGCCCGTATCGTGACCTGACCCATCACTGTGTTCTGATGTATTAGACATGTTTGTGTACTGCAGTAATTATCACGGTTATAGAATGTGCCTTATCTCCTATGCAAGTATGTATATACTAATGTTATTTAAAGTCTTTAATGTGTTATATTGGTTGCTCCAAAAAAAAAAAAAAAAATGTATGTCCACTGTATTCCTCTAATCATAAGGAATCTCAAAACAAATGACCACTATATTCCTCTGTTCAGTAAATCCTATGCAAGGTCGCCATTTGTTATGTCCTTGGATATATAAACACTGGGCTCTTTCTATTGGACTAGGTATGCGGCAACAAGCAACAACGGAAAACGCTAGATCCAACCCTTATCTATAAACCCAGGCAACAAACCACCTTAAACCATCAAGAGTCCTGCCTGGACAACAAGGTATCCTATGACTCAGTTACAGGGTGCACGCACTATAGACTGCTGATAGTCAAGCAGGCTATATAAAAGATCACACAATTAAGTTGACTTAAAGCTTCAAGGAAAAGATAGATAACGGAATTAAATTGCAGAAACAATTTAATAACAAACTAGAAGAAAGTACATTTAACGTTACGTTAATTAATACAACTAATCACCCCTGCGTGAAAGAAGGTGAAAGCAAACAGTCCTCAAAACATCGTACAGGTAGACAAGATGCGGGTTTCTAAACTGCAGGCGGCTACTGTAGGATCTGATGCTTAGCAAAGAAAGTACGTTACGGATTTAGAGAACTCTTAACTCATAAGCAGGAATAAATACTAGTGATAGGACCTACAGTGTATAATGGCATAGGTATAATTAAATAAAGGCAGCAACTCGCAACATAACCACATACAGGTGTGCTTCTCACTCTTAAGTCAGGCAAGCCTGCTCGGACAGTCTCTCTAAGCCACACCCTGACTCACAATGATAACAAAAACGGTAAACTGTGGCACAATAACAAGCATACAGAGATGATAAACCCCTAGCTGTTAATCTGCCAGGTGGCAGAGGTCTAGCCGGAAGGATATAGGCTTCGGATACCCGGGCTGAGCCACCTGCTCTAGCCTAGGGACGTTCCCAAGTCTGTGCGCCAAATTACTCTAATTGAAAGGGTGCTCTCTTGAGAGACTCAGAACGCAAGTATCTGACTCTCTCCTGGCGACCCTAAAACAAAAGCAAGACGTGCTAGCGCAGTGCTGAGTGGACTAGGCAAGGGCCCTCACACAACACAACACTAGACACACAGGGACACAGACAAGAAAATGCCCCCAGACTCCCACGGGTATCCTAGTAAAGTCGTGCGGGTCCACAGGACTCGCACCAGCAGACTTTACTTAAAGGATCGCAAAAAGCTTCCCCTCCGGTCTAGCCCCTGCTAACCTGACACAAGAACACACTAGCAAGCATGAAACCACCAAATATGAGACAACAAAAAAAGCTTCCTAGGTCTCACTAACAATTAAATCTCTGCATAAGGCCCCAAATCATATCTAGTTATCTGAGAGCTCGTCGTTAATACAATAATAGATATAAGGTCTATCAAGGGGATGGGATAATTAAATAGATTGGTGAAGTAGTGGAAGGAAGGTATACAAAGTAAGAGAGAAAGTTTCTAAGTGGGGTTGAGAGGGATAGATATCAAGGGGGTCCGAAGGGTACGACAGTGAGGTGAGCTCTGAGTCTTGAATCTGTCTGGACCCCGCCCTAGGCATGCAGAATACATCCCATGCTTGGCAACACTCAACACAGTTGCCGGGTCAAAATCCTCTACCCCGTGCCTGAGTCGAAACCAAGCCTAACGTTGCAATCAAATGCATATGGCAACGCTTTAGGCTCGTCCCAAGCTGGCAAGCGAAGCAACGTCCCAAGCCGGTCTCTCTCTCCCGCTCGTCTCCTCCTGCCCTCACTAGAATTACATCTTATATATTATAATGAAACAATCAACTATCGAGAATAAAATATACTAAGATGCGTTGGTTAAGAATAAGGGCAGCTGCAAGCTGTGAAACAACATAAGAATATCCCAGACATTAGTTACGTTGTCGTAGGATATATACTAAGGAAAAGCCTGCCGGCCGGCTGCCGCCAGACAGTTTCTAAACGGCTGGGCAGCCGACGCGCGCGCATGCCCGCACGTGGCTACTATGCAGAAGCATCACAAGTTAGGTCAACATCTTAGAGAGACACACACCTTGTGAAACTATAGTAATCAATGGGAAAGCCGCCAACATGCTAATTGATACGGGGGCAAACAGAAGTTGTCTTTTAGAGAATTTTGTAAAAAAAAATCGGTAAGAAATGGGGTCCTTAAATCAAACCAGTTTCAGTTGTCAGGAGCCGGGAGCCAACCACTGACGATCCTAGGGAAAACTAATACGGTAGTAATACAATGGAAAGGACTGAAATTCACCACCGATTTCTGTGTTTTATCGGGAAAATCGAATAATGGAGTCGATGGGGATAGATCTCATGAGTCAGTTGGGGGTAACTATCCAGTGTGGGCCGAAAGACACAACAACCACCCTACGACCTCAAATAGTAGCTACCACAGGAAAGCTGTCTATCCCCCCTAGATCTTGGAAATTGATAGAGATTCCTCCAACCCCGGGCATGACTGCCGGGATTTTTAATCCTGATGCACAGAATAAAGTGAGAATATCTCCCACCTTTATTACTACCGACCAGAGGAAACTAGTTCTAGCCAACTTTGGCGAGGACACAATTAATTATCAAAAGGAAAACTGTTAGGACAAGTCACACCCGCTCAACCCACCACTGTTGGGAACTGACGGACCTGTGAACTTACCTGAAATTCCGAAACAATTAACGTGAAATCAAGCAAATACCTTACATGAATTGCTCTGGACGTACCGAAATGTGTTTGCTCAAAACGAAGGGGACCACGGATCGGCCCGAACCCGACACACCCACGAGATACACACTCAAGGGCCTCCTATTAGGCTACCCTATAGACGACAAAATCCCATTATGAGACAAAAAGAAAAGGAACAAGTCGAGGAAATGATAAAGCAGGGGATAGTAGTAGAGTCCTACAGTCTGTGGTCATCTCCAGTAGTCCTGGTAAAAAAAAAGATGGGTCTACTCGGTTCTGTGTAGATTATCGAAAATTAAACGATGTCACCATCAAAGACAGACGCGCAACCCCTACATCGTATTGATGACTCGCTAGAATCACTCAATAGGTCAACCTGGTTCTCTACCCTAGACCTAAAGAGTGGATACTGGCAAGTACCAGTTAGGTCAGAGGACCAAGAGAAAACCGCATTTGCCACGAGTGAAGGCAAACTCTACCAGTTTACCGACTTGCCTTTCGGAGTTTGCAATGGACCAGCCAGTTTCACTAGAGTCATGGACGAAGTATTGAGGGGATTAACCTGGAAAACTTGTTTAGCGTACTTGGATTGTATTATAATCTTTTCCGCTAGTTGGGAGGAACATATTCACCGACTACAAGAAGTGTTAGAAAGAATCAGGGGGGCAGGACTTAAACTGAAGCCTTCAAAATGCCAATTAGGGGCCCGTGAGGTGGCATATCTAGGGCACGTGGTTTCCAGTAAAGTTATCCAACCGGACCCACATAAAGTGAGATCTATTGCAGAAATCTCACCCCCGTCCTCTGTCGAAGAGATCCGAGAATTTCTGGGAATGGCATCCTATTATCGAAGGTTCATACCCAACTTTTCAAAAATTGCTCGCCCCATGACTGGAAAAAAGGAGGAGGTTCGACTGGGACCAGAGTTGTCAGATAGCTTTTGATCACCTGAAATAAAAATTAACTTCTAACCCCATAGTTTGTCATCCGGATTTTACCAAGCCGTTTCAGCTATACACCGATGCTTCTGATGAAGGGCTCGGAGCCGTATTGGCCCAGAAAGTGGACGGAAAGGAAAGCATAGTAGCATGCGCTAGCCGGACGCTGAATAAGGGCGAAAAGAATTACAGCGTTACAAAAAAGGAATGTCTAGCTCTAGTGTGGGCTGTACAATATTTCCGTCCATATCTAGCCGGGGTCCATTTCGAAGTTATCACGGACCACCATAGCTTGCAATGGCTCAGGAAAATGAAAATGGAAGACGGACTATTTGTCAGGTGGAAGGGGATTTTGGAGGAATACTCTTTTGAAGTTAGACGTAGACCAGGTAAACTGCACACTAATGCCGATGAACTGTCTCGAATACCGGTAGCACCCATCCAACGCACTCAACCTAACAGGGAAGAGCATGACCCTAGGTATGGCGACAAAGTAAAATTCTCTGAGGGAGCCTGGAGGGATTCTAAAGATCGGGTAGTATTTGATTATTCGGAGGCTAAACACATGATCCAAATCTTTCACGGACAAGAAGGAAGGGGGGCTCATTTGGGGCAGTCTCGAGTTCTAAAACAATTTAATGGAAGGTAGGGCCGACCAAGGGCCGACCAAGAGTGCCAACCAGATTGTTAAAGAAGTTGTTCAAAATTGTTTGGGATGTCAAAGGGGCAAAAATTGACGGGGACCTAGACAGTCGCCCGGACACATTACGGCCAGTAAACCGTGGGACAAATTATCTGTGGACATTATGGGACCTCTGCCCCGACAGACGAACAAAATGTACATCTTAACCTGCGTCGACGTCTTTTCCAAATACACGGTTGCTTGCGGCATTCCGGACAAGAAAGCCAAAACCGTGGCTAGGGTTATTCTAGAAAAGGTAATTTTTGTATATGGCACCCCTGGAGGTATTCTTAGTGATAGGGGAAAAGAATTTAATAATGAAATCTGGCAACACTTGGGAGAAACCTTGGGCTACCAGATACAGCACACCTCCCCGTATTACCCACAGGGGAATGCTGTATGTGAAAGGAACCATAGGGTGTTAGCAAATTGTATCCGGGCTAGTCTGAGCTCACAAGGGGAGAAAATCGTCCGAGGTTGGCCAGAACTTCGGCCAGAAATTGTCTGGGGGCTAAATACCACGGTTTGTAGGACTACTGGGTATTCTCCCTATGAGATTATTTTTGGAATCACGCCGAAATTGCCTCAAGAACGATTATTACCCTACCCCAGTCCTTCCGCCACATATTCCCAACCAGGACAATATTTGAAGGAACACGGGGAGCGACGACAGCAAGTTCATGATCATATTACCCAGCAACAGCCTAAGAAAGTTTCTCTAAATAATCCTTATTACCGGGGGGAATATATTTTGGTGAAGAGACATGATCCCACCCGAGCTGGTAAACTGGAAGAGAAATACGAGGGTCCCTTCAGGGTTGTAGAGATAAACGGGCCCTATCAAGTGTTGTACTTGCATCATGGGGATATTGTGTCAGCCATCCATATCCGTCATACTAAACGATATGAAGGTATTTTACCACTAGATATGAGTGAGTGGAGTAGCGAGGAAGGGAGCGAGGAGGAGATAGAATTCGGGGCTGATCACCCTAGTACTTCCACAGCTCGACCTAATGTTGGAGGTCCTAACCTGAACAAGAACTATTCGAAGGACTCTCCGTTCTGGTGGTCTCTTAGTCGCAAACCTAACGAGAGTCTCCCTGAGTTTGGGCACTAGGGAAATGTAGGAGACGAAGAGACTGTGCCAAGTGGGGAAAATGATTACTGTGAGTTTACCGATGATGAAAAGTCTACGGTCCCCGACAGCGAAGTTTCAGATCTCCCGAGAGATTTCAATAAGACTTTAAGTAGTGAGGAAGAGTGTTTTCGAGACGAGGTAGAAACGAGAGAAGTATTTCTTGAAGGCAAACGTATAATTGGCTCTCCCTCAGCTAAAGTAAATGAATCTAGAGAAAATCCTTTGACCAAGGTTCCGGATACAAATCCAGCTAGAGCGTCTAAACCCACGGGCCCCACAGAAACCCTTACTCGTAGTGGTAGGATTAGCCGTCCACCAATCAGGTACCCGGACAAGACACGTGCCTGCAGTTGCAAGGCACCATGCCTCTCCTCTCTGACCCTCAGTACTGACTCCGTCGACTAGTAGCAATGGTCGATGGAAAAGGACAGAGAATAAACACTACCAGGGCCTTCAAACAGCTTCTCCGTCATCCCGGGCAGGTTATAGTAGCTAAAACTGCCATGGAAAATCAAAATCCTGCACTCCAATTACACAGGTGTCTTTGTGAGCATAGTGGACTGGTGGATTGGCAGCCGGATGGCCAGAATTTCAAGGGAACAGTATTACGGCGATCAGGAGCTCGCCTTAATTTAGTAGGGGTTGATAAAGTAAAAAGGCCATCCACCAATCACCGCGCCCCCTCTTACCTGCTCCCCTCGCCAGCTGAGTTTGACACACCTCCCCAGCCGGCCAATAAGCGGCCTCCATTTTTGGAGCACAAAGCTGGACTCTCACCTCAACTCTAAATTCGCTCTCGTTCTCTTCCCGGACAGTTTCCTCTTGTTGCAATAGATTCAATACCTCGGCGCCCGCCCTATACTCCTGTAAGCCACTGAAAAACATTTGCAACCAGCTTCCAGGAACTTATTATGGAGAGAAAAGAGTGGAGGTGGAGAAGTCGAGAAATCAAAGCGAGTAGGCTGCCGCGCGAGCAGCTCAGCAAATCACAGCGCGGGAGAGCGGGAGGCGGGACTATAAAGCGAGAAGGGGGGCAGGTGCAATAGCAAGCACTTTCGATTTTATACCACCCAAAATTAACTTGCTCTCCATCCCTTGCCCCCTTCTTGGCAAGCCATCCTGAATCTCATTAAAGTAACTTCTCCAACTAAATCAATCAACCCCACCTCAATTATTCAACTCACGCACGTTGGGTCAAGCCCCGACACCCTATTTCTCCCACTATTATCACTGTCTCTCCTACTTAACCAATACAAACTTCCCTTCTTTCACCCTCACCCACCTTTTCTATATTCATTCATTCATTCATTGGTTGCAAGATCATTCGCCGCTCGGAAGGCACTGGGCTAGCTTCTCGTAACCTACTTACTTTCTCTCACTTGGGCACCCACAGCAACTCGGCTCCAGCCTCCCAGCCCTCGCCCTTGGTTCCAGAAGGCCCACCTCAGGCCTATCATCAGCTCTTCCCTACTAAGGCAGATACACCTTCAGTATCTGGCCGCCTGTCGTCGCATCGCAGGCTTGCATACCTACAGCCAAGTGATTCAAGAGGATGACAGATAGTAGAGGGGAGCAAAGATGTACAGTTGATTTAAAGAGAGAGAAAGACTACAGAACTAACCCAGTGGCCACCAGAAATAATACTTGATGTATCCATATAGGACCGACTTAGGAGAAAAGATCCTAGACTTATATTGACATAAACTGATGATGTGTTAAGAATAGTTATTTTTGTTAGCAAAGGCGTAATGCCGAGAGTTGTAACTAGATAGGATCTGATAGGAAATATTTCAGTATAAAGTAAAAAGGGGGGGAAAATAAATTCTTAAAGACAGAGGGGCAACCAATAGGTTCAGTGGAAAACAATTTTGGTAAGTTGCCCGATAGGTCAGTTATAGATAGGAAAGGGACACTAGTCCACATAAATAACAAACTCATTTGTTAAAAAGGAAACTAAATCCATTATCATTTGAGAGGACAATTGGGACCGTTTTGAGGGAGCGTTAAGGACATCACGTCCAATATAGTAATGTATTCATAAGAAGATATATAAAGGATTATAACAGTGAATCTTATCCGTGTAGAGGTCTTGAGGTATAGTTTACCCATTTAAGAAATAATATTGATTAAGTGTTTATTGTGAATATAGCTTATTTGTAATAGGATTGCGTGAGCGTATAATTGGAGGGTATTATCAATTATATTTATCAAGGTAAATAGTGTAAACAACCTGTTCATTTGAGTAACTGTGTGATAGAATCCAAGATTGTATTTGAGAGGAAAATCTAACTAACTTGTAATTCCGGCCGGTTCATTTGTAGGAATTTATGGTTTACTCAGAGAGTGTTAAGGTATCCTTGTTGTAACGACGTCTTTGTTATATGAGTTAATGTAAGATATAGGAAAGAGTTGTAAAGAGATTTTATGTGGTAATGCTTTGGTCTCGGGAGTAGACACAATAGGCCCAGTGGACGTGTTTAATTCTTAAGGATAGATAAATAATATCACTTTTGTTAAATAGGTAAATAACGATTGATTTATTAGGCCCTGGTCTCCACCGTAGACACAGCAGGGCTCGGAATAAACTATAGTAAATTAGAAACTAATAACGTGCCTTTGGATCGAAGTCGACTTGAGTCAATACCTGAATAACGGGCATTCAGCTAGGGAGTAACGGGGGCTCTAGGGTTCCAAAGTACAACCTATCGTGAATCGACGTAATATTCAATCCGTGTCTTGAACTCATCTCGGCCCGGACAGAGAAACAGTTATTAGAGTAGTTAGGAAGTGTTGTTAAATAAAGTATAGGAACTTCTAGATGACTGTCGATTTATCCCCCACGTAAGTAGTATAGCCGAGAAAATAAAATAAATACTACAATAATAATTATAATACAATAGAATCAACTCTTGTAAGACAGATTGACCAGATTTTTCTGTGGAGGCCTTTTTACTGACGTTATTATAAAACAATTGCGTAATGTTTTATTTTTAATCATGTAGGACATAGCCTAGATGCAATGACAAAACCTATCCTGTACCAGTTATGTCGAATGTATATTATGACTATGTACAGTTGCCCACATAAGTTCTGTTCCTCATCGTAATCTTATGTATGAAAGTAAAATAGTACGAGTGAATTGTGAGTGTGGTTTCTTTTATCAGTTGACTAGTTAGGCGAGTTATCCACTGCATAAGAAACTACACACATAATTCAATCATGCGCATTATAATTCTATGTAAAAGATCACGGAGAGGAACATAACTTGTGTGGCGAACTGTACATCATCAAGTATGACAAAGGTTGACCGATCTATTGTATTATAATGTCTCTAATTTTGTACTTCATTTGACAACTTATTCCACACGTCACCCATGGCCGGCACAAAACACCGTGAAAACTGTGTAGTAGAAAAATTAACACGGCTCATGGCAAGATCATTAAGATTGCTTGTGAATCTAGTTGCACGAGCCCGGACATAGGGCCCAGGCAGAACCCCATGTAAGGGATGCTGAGGGTTGTTAAAAACTTTAAATAAAAGACTAAGGGCACCAACTTTACGTCGATGACACAGATCAAGAGACAAATGAGGTAGAATAAAACTGATGGAATTTAGAGACCGGTCAAGCAACTTGAGATGGCAGTCAGCTGCTGACAACCAGACAGGTGAGCAGTACTCGAAATGTGGCAAAATGAAACCAAAAGCTTTTCATAGGTAAAGTCAAGCAGGTTTATACCAATCTCCCCATTGATTCCTTGACCTATGAAACTCTTAAAACCTCAGTCTTAGCAGTGTATGATCAGGTTCCTGAAACTCATCGTCAGTATTTCAGGGATATGAAATAAAGGTGAAAAACAAACCTATCTAGAATTTGTAAAGGAAAAAGAGCGAAAGTTTCTGAGTTGGTTGAGAGCCAGTAAAGTCACAACCTTTGAACAGTTGTTCCAGCTAGTTATGTTTGAAGAATTTCTCCGCAAAGTCCCCTTCCTCTTAAAACTTTAACTCCAAGAGAGAGAGGTGCAATCTGTAGACAGGGTGGCTATTTTGGCTGAAAATTACAGATTAACTCATGGCGATTCTTATTTCAGGACAGGACAGAGAGGGCCTGGCAACCGGCCACATTCTGGTGCTGGTCCTCGTGATGGTGGTAATTTCCACTCAACTGGTGGTGGGTCTGGTTATAGTGGTGTCTCCCAACCAGTTTCAAGGGTAGCATCTTGGGGCAATGGATCTGATGAAAAGGAATTTAGAAAAACTTCTCTTAATTCCATTTAACCTCCTGGACCCTTAGTTTGTGCCTACTGTAAGCAACCTGGACATTTTCTTAGAGACTGTCCCAAATTAAAATTAAAAGAGAAAACCCGTAAACCAGAGAGTAGTGCTGTCCTAGCCTCTTCCCTTGTACTTAATCCAAATAGAGTAGCAGTATCAGTATCCCCTCCTACTCCACCTGTGTTGAGTGCCTGTTCTGACTCTGATGGCTCTCACAACCAGGCTTTCACTAGTATACCACCTAGCTGTTCTAACCAGTTCCAACATTTTCTTTCCACAGGATCAGTTTCCTCTACTGACTCTTCCATTGACTATCCCATTCATTTTTTGAGAGACACAGGAGCTTCTCATAGCCTCTTGGTAAGAGGATTGGTGCCCAGTATTGAGGACTATTTGCTGGGCCAGAGTATACTCATTCAGGGAGTCAGTGGGTGTCTTTTGTTCCTTTGGCTAGGGTGTATCTAAAAACTGAGTTAGCTAGTGATTACTTTACTGTTGGGATTCAAGATTCCCTACCTGTAGAAGGAGTGAACTTTTTGATGGGAAACGATATCGCCGGTGGCAAAGTGATACCAGACCCCATTGTTACCTCCACTCCCTCTTCTGATAACAACACTAAGCAATTAGAAAATCAGTATCCCAATTTGTTTCCCTCCTGTGTAGTGACTAGGAGTGGGGCTGGTCACCACAGTAAGAAGGACAAAGTTGATCCTGATAGTGTTGACCTAGACACTTCCTCCCTATTTCCTGATGTAGAGTCAGAGGATATTAGCAAGATTCCCATTGATTCTGAATCTCTCAAAGAGGCTCAGAAGCAGGACCCTGAACTGGCAATATATTTTGATAGGGCTGTGGAAGAGTCAGATATAGGAAACTATCCTCAATGCTTCTAAGTAATGGTACCCTGATGCGCAAGAATAGACCTCCCAATGTGCCAGCTGATGAACCCTGGCAAGAAGTGCATCAAGTAGTTGTGCCACATAAGTATAGAGTAGACATCATTTCCATTGCTCATGACCTTAGTGGTGGACATTTGGGTGTCAACATGACCTATGACAAAATTCTCAATGATTTCTTTTGGCCGAGGATGAGACAATCCGTTAAGCCTTACTGTAAAACTTGTCATGTGTGTCAACTTGCTGGGAAACCCAACCAACCCATCAAGCCTGCACCTTTAAATCCCATCCCTGTAATGGATGAACCGTTCAGTAAAATCATAATTGACTGTGTAGGACTTTTGCCAAGAACCCGTAGTGGGAATGAATACTTGTTGACTGTCATGTGTTCCACTACTAGGTATCCAGAAGTGTTCCCCTTGAGGCGTATAACATCAAAGAATGTAGTAAAGGTGCTTAGTAAATTTGTCACCCAGTATGGAATACCCTGTGTGGTTCAGTCTGATTTAGGAAGTAACTTTACCTCTCAGCTCTGCAAGCAAACCATGGAAGAGTTGGAAGTACACCAGTACCATTCCACTGCCAGTCACCCACAGTCCCAGGGGGCATTAGAGAGGTTCCATCAGACCCTCAAATCCATGCTCACTAAATATTGTGAAGAGAACAATGCCGACTGGGATGAGGGCATCCATTTGGGTTGTATGCTGTAAGAAACAGGGTACAAGATTCTCTAGGATTTTCACCATTTTCCCTAGTCTTTGGTCATGAGGTCAGAGGTCCTTTGAAAGTGTTAAAACATACTTGGATCAATGCTAACTCTAATAAACATCTCACTTATGTGCATCAATTTAAATCTGTACTGAGATCTGCAGTAGAACTAGCTATGAATAATTTAGAGAAGTCTCAAGATAATGAAAGTGCAGTATGATAAGACTACAGTTGTTAGAGAATTTCAGCCAGGAGATCTAGTGCTTGCCTTTCTGCCTATACCTAAAAAGCCGCTACAAAGCAAGTACCATGGTCCATATGTTGTGCTTAAGAAAACAAGTAATGTGAATTATGTTTTAAAAACTCCTGATTGTAGGAAGTCAGAAAGACTAGTACATGTTAACCTGCTGAAAGCCTATCACTGCAGAGATCGAGATAAGTATTTAACTTTGAATCTGTAGCACAATTTGAAGGTGAACTAGAGGATTTAAAGATCAAGGAGCATAATGACGTCCAGTTGCCTCTTGATAACAAATTGCAAAACTCGGACTTCTTGACTAACCCCCATTTAAAATTCCAGCACAGGTTGTCTGACCAAGGTGAAGACTTGGAGTACCTGCTTTCCGAGTTTCCACAGCTGTTTGGTGACGTTCCCCAGCAGTGTCCCCTGGTGGAACATGATGTGGTCCTGACGGAGGGGGCCACTCCCATCAAACAACATCCCTACCGCGCCAATCCAGAGAAGCGTGCAGCACTTCAACAGGAAGTGGACTTCCTACTCGCCCATGGATTGGTGGAACGGAGCGACAGCGAGTGGGCCTCTCCATGCCTACTCGTGGACAAACCTGATGGCACATTTAGGATGTGTACGGATTATTACCGGGTAAATCAACTCACCCGCCAAATCTGCTACCCTCTGCCACGGATCGACGACCTGTTAGACCGTTTGGTAGGAACGAAGTACATCTCCAAGATTGACCTGCTGAAGGGTTACTACCAGATAAAACTATCGGAGAGGGCCAAGAGAGTGTCTGCATTTGTCACCCCGGACGGGCTATTCCAATACACCGTCATGCCTTTTGGTATGGTGAATGCGCCCGCCACCTTCCAGCGACTGATCCACCGGGTGACAGATGGCCAATCGGGCGTGCAATCATACCTCGACGATATTGTGGTCTACAGCGAATCCTGGCAGGATCATCTTCACCAGTTACAGAAGCTCTTCTCCAACTTGTCCAGAGCGGGACTCACTGTCAACCTTGCCAAGAGCGAGTTCGGCCATGCCAAACTAATCTTTCTGGGTCACGTGGTAGAAGAAGGAGAAGTCAGCCCTATTTCTGCCAAAGTCGAAACCATTTCTACACTGCCTATTCACCAGGACCGCAAGGCAGTAATGCGCTTCTTGGGTATGGCTGGGTACTATCGAAGGTTTGTACCCAACTTCGCTGACCTCTCTGCCCCCATAACAGACTTGATTAATCCCAAGAGAAAATTTGTGTGGACCCCAGAATGCCAAACTTCATTTACAAAGATTCGTTGCCCATTAGTCAATGCACCTATTCTGAAGTCCCCTCAGTTTCATAAGCCGTTCATAATTCAGGTGGATGCTAGTGATGTTGGTGTAGGAGCAGTTTTGCTACAGTACAGTGATGCTGAGATTTTGCATCCAGTTTGCTATGCCTCCGGTAAACTCAAACCTTATCAAAAACACTATAGCACTATTGAAAATGAGTGTTGTGCCTTGCTCTTTGCAGTGTATAAGTTTAATGTGTATCTTAGTTGTTCACATTTTCCCGTGAAAGTGTTTACTGATCACAACCCCCTGAAATTCTTGTATAAAATGAAAAACTCGAATCAGCGGTTAATGAGATGGTGCTTGGCATTGCAACCATATAACCTTGAAATTCAGCACATAAAGGGAAAGAACAATAGTATCGCGGACATGTTGTCCCGGAACTGAATGAGAACAATTTTAGTTGTTATAGCTATGTTGCCAGCAATAATTTGTAAGTTTGTTAATGTGATTTTGGTTTTGGTTTATGGTTTGGTGTATGGTATTCGGTTTAAAATTATTGTATTAGGATTTAGATTTAGTTTCGCTTCTCTTATAAATCTCTTTGTGAGGGAGGTGTTAGGGATTTCTATTTCATTCAAGTGTCACTGGTTGTAATTGAGGTATTGTGCTTGTTATGGTGGGTACGATCTTTAATTATTTATGATTGAACATCGTATGCAATGTTATGAGCCCGGTATACTTAATTCGACCTGTAGACAGCTTAGTTTCATATATAGGAAGATATTTTTTTTCAAGAGTGTACGATTCAGAGTGTGGTGGTATTGCAGGCAGTTCTCTCATCACCCCCTCCCCCCCGTTTTCTTCCACATTCCATTCTCCCCCCTATCCCTCTACACCCGTACCCCTACTTAATTCCCCCCCCCCCCCTTTTCCTCCAACTCCCTTTCTCTTCTTCGTTGCCTGACATACGAATTATCTTGATTATAACTAGGTAATAATGTATTTGGCTTTTCTAATCATAAGTATTGTTTACAAGATATATCATAGAGTTCTTGGTAAAAGTAATACTTTAACCCTTAAAAAGCGGCTCACCACTTAAGTCGAGTTAAATAAAGCTGGACTATGTGGCGGCGCTCGACATAGGTCGAGTGGCAATTTCAGCACGTAATGTGGCTGAGAGAGAGAGACAAGTGGTGGCAGGAGACTAGCGAGCGTATGACTGCTCCAGACCACCGCGGCGAACCTACTGACACAAATCTCAGCTCCCTCCTCCCTCTCTCACTCGCTACATACTCAATTATGTACCGAAAGTACCGAATTACCTGCTTTTGCACTCGCGTTGCACGGTTATTGCAAGAAAACTATCCATCATACAAGGATCGTTATGGTGTCATTCGAAAGCTCTGTTTATGCCCTTTCAGGGATAGATACTTGTTTTACGTTCTGGGTCTTATTTAGGCATGAAAATGATCACGTAAACAGCCCTATTTTGGCTAAAAACACCCCGCTGGGCGGTACACATAAATAAACCGCATAGGCCGCTCGTAAGGTGTTAATTCAGCAAGTATATAATGAGTTGAGATTAATGCAGTTCGAAAGGTTGGTATCAGAGCCAGGTGAGCGAAGGGTATATAAGCCTACTTTCTGAATAAGGCAGGTAGTATATTCTCTACCACCATCTAAACCTGACCTGCCCTGAGTTTGTTTGTAAAAGAATCACCATGAGTTGAATAAGTATCGCCTAGGATTTTGTCTATGTTTATTGATTGCTTTCACTTACTCTCTTGGAGGGTATTTATATAACTATGTATTATTATTCTTAAGAGTGTCTTTATTATTTCACTTCAATGTTTCTCAACTTTGATATTTTCACTAGAAGTAACTTTTGTGTATAATTAATCATGTAAATAAATTATAATCAATTTTATTTTACATAATCTTTACATTTTACCTTTATGCTAATATATTATTATTTTGATTGTTGGGATAAATCTAAGTCAAAGTAACTAAAGATAACTAATTCTGAACGAGTAATGAGAAAGGAATAACTTTGGGGTTTTTAGGCTAAAACAGCCATTTGATATCAACTGATATTTTATGAACTTGCCACATCTTTTCACCTACCAAGGTTTTAGTGACTACAAAGAGAATTGCTAGTTATTGTGGAAGTGTTAACATGCCACTTCTTCTTGACTGAAACTGATAGTCATATTTTCCGCATTTTGTGAGGCTAAATAATAAGTCCTGGTTTTGTGGTTTTTAGTGGAATGTTTCTTTATGTTATGGGTTCGAACCCCGCTCGTAACGTAGCAATATATATATATATATTTGTTTAGTTTCCTCACTATACCTTACTCAAGCTTTAAAAAACACCCCCTACACCCACCTTCAAAATAAATGCGTACATTTTTCGGTAGAATAATGTTCCTGGCCGAAGGCCGGTTCCTTAGAGGCTCGCTACCGCTCGCCAGGAAAAAAAACCGAAAACTAAATGGCACGAGAGGTCTTAATATTGACAACACAAATGAGGCAAAAGGTCTCAACATCGCCAAACTAACTGTCTCTATAGCGTAATGCTTCGTATGCTGAATTTCGGTGTGAGTATCCAAGGTTCGAGTCTTTGGAGTATTTATTACTTTCATTGATTTCATTAGTTAGGTTTATTTGTAAATTCATTGGTGGGTTGATGAAAACTAATACGAATATATCTATTGTTTCCTTGAATGAAGAAGTACAAATGCGCTAATAAGTGATGTCTCGGCACCAGGTATGTTTTGATCAATAAATGGTGTCAGCACTATCTAACCTTAATTTCTTCATATTGAGTGAAATATACAAACATGTCCCTACACTTACCCACCCTCTTCAACATCTGACAGACATTAATATCGCACCATAAAACAATGAACACACAACAACAAAACACAAATTCACACACATTTAGGTCATCCAGGAAAAGTCACCAAAGTCCCTCCAGCACTCCCCCCACTTAAGGGGGGTGGCCTGTTTTTGTTCTCTCCTTTTCTATCTTTCTCTAGCTTGTATCCATTTGGCCCCATTCAGCCTACTGTTTTAAAACGTTTATCCCCATCCAGGTGTCATTTTTTTACTGGTGAGCGGTAGCGAGCCAGCATATTTTTTATTTTTGTTTGACAGCTGGCTAAATTTGTAAATTTTTCGATAGAAAAATGTCTCCGGCGAAACCGGATTTCTTCATATAATGCTGGCTCGCTATCGCTCGCTAGGAAGAAATCGACACCTAGATGGGGATAAACGTCTTAAAATAGTTGGCTGAATGGGGCCGAATGGATACAAGCCAGAGAAAGAGAGAAAAGGACAGAAATAAAAAAAACAGGTCACCCACCTTAAGCCGGAGTCACCAGAGCCCTTTTTCGAGCAATTTTTACGGGCAATTAAGGTCTGGAAGCTTACAAAATTACACTGTATCAAAATGCAGCCGCCTAACAGAATCTACCTTCAGTATAGTTACCGATACAAGTGCGAACATATCCCGAAATATTAAGAGAAAAAATTTGCTCATGGAATATTGACGAAAAAAACACTCGTGTGACAGCGGCTTCCCCAGGTAAAAACTAAACACATTCTAAAATGACAAGACGAATTGCATTTCAGATGACTGTAAGCTACCGATACTAATTAGCTTAACCTTTAATGTTCCAGCGAAATCTGATATATTTTATTCTTGCTATAGTTAGACGATTATTGCAGTTTAAGACAGATCTGTATTAGTAAAAAGGGTTAAGTGAGATAGTTCAAAGCTTGTTAATTGTTGGAAGCTCATATTAAACTGAATAGAAGCGCCTGACTTTAGCCAGAATAAAGTTAAAAGGACGGCACTGGTACTGTAAGGGTTAATCTGGGAAGTTTAATTCATACAATTACAAAGCAAAACAATAATAGACTATTCCTAAGGGGAACCATTGGCCAATAAATAAGGATAACAAAAACCGGTGTAGAGGGATCTTCAGAGGCGGTCTACTTATCTGATTGATGGGTTTATTCCAAAGAACAGAATGCAACACTTATGCGTCAAGTGAGGTCAATATTGCATGTGTACTGTATGTGTGTGTTTTCTTTTTGTTTTTTCTGTGTGAGTGAGGGATACAAAAGGCAGAACTGCCTGCAGCGAATGCCTCCCCCGTAGTTGAAAGAGTGACAGGGACAAAATCAAGGGACGTTCGAGCCAACATGTGTGTGTGTGTGTGTGTTTGTGTGTGTGTATTTACCTAATTGTGTTTTACAGGATTGAGATTAATCTCGTACTGTCCCGTCTGCTATAAATTATCGTACTTTTGCTTAAATGAATGAATACTTTGAGCACGCACCACTTCTTTCGGTAACTTATTCCACTCATCAACGATAGTAGTTTGTAACCATGTCCTCTTGTTCTCCCTGTAGCTGGCTTGATGAAGTCTTCTTTGTCAGTAAATTCTATTACTTTGGCGTACTTATACATTGTTATGAGGTCGCCTCTCTTTCTTCTATCATGCAGCGAAGTGAGGCCGAGGTGATTTAGTGTGTGTGTGTTACTCAGTTACTTGTTCGTCAAGGGGAATCCACGCAATGCGAGCTAAGCTCATTATTATCGCGCCTCCTTAACTGGGAATGTATTGCGTGAAATGCATGTTAAGTGATTTATGTACTGTCGGAATGGCTGTGGATGTGTGTGTAGTCTGTATTTAGCCAATTGGCGACATCGGAAACGAAGGCTTAGGGTGGATCTGTATGGTACCATTCTCACTATAGACGGTACAGTCTCGCCCGAAGGCTTAGGTAGCCATCAGCTTAGGTGAACCATATGATACCCATCTCGCCTTGTACCATTTTTGCCAACCCCAGATGGGACGTCACAACGTCGTCCACTTATTCAAGGTACCGATTTACAGCTAGGTGAACTGAGGCTAACACATGAAAGGAGACAAGCCCAATTTGTCTCCGCCCGGCCGGGGATTGAACCCCCGACCCCTCGTGTGTGAGACGAGAGCTCTACCTACTAGGCTACGGGCTGTGTGTGTATGTGTGTGTGCGTGTGTGTGTGTGTGTGTGTGTGTGTGCATGTGTGTGTGTGTGTGTGTACGAGTATGAATGTGAGAGGATAAGTTAGTTGGTAGTGCGAGAGAGTGATTTATTGTTAATTTCCCTCACTGCTATATTGTGAGCTGTGTGGCACTGGACAGGTTTCACCACTCATCATTCACAGTGGCACAACATGGCAAGGACTTCTATAGTCTATTCGCTGTAAGTAGGCAAGAAATCATAACCTCTATCCCCTGTAACTCAAAAAGGGCTAGAGCAAATTTGCTGTAAATGTCTACATCTATTCTTTGACTGACTCTTGCCAAATGGTAGAAATATTAGCTCGATTACTCTAGTCGTTTTTTTAGTTACAGAGGTTAAAGGTCATGATTTCTCGCCTACGTACAGCGAATAGATTATAGCATACCCGAAGACAGATATACACGAACTTAACTATAGCATGCAAGGTATTTTTTTTGCTTAGGCTGAACCTTTTTCTGAGCCCAGAGATCAAAATGTCTAATTATTGTGTTTTTGTTCTATAGTGCTTCTTTCAACATAGGAGAATAGCATAGGAAGAAACAAAATAACATATCGCATCCATAACCCCCCGGGCCGGGAGTTCGACCTCGATCCCCGAAAAACATTTTGTTTTTCTTTCAGCCACACAAATTTTGTTTTTGTGTCTGTAGTCTAAAGGGCTGCTGTAAGCAATATAAATAATCATATGAGGGCATAAACACCCATATGATAGCCCTAGGGCCCCCTTGGGGAGGCCCCAAAATCATGTTTTTTTGTAGATATTTGTTTCATAAAATCGGAAAAGCAATCCTCCTGACGAAAATTTTGTGTAGTTACCCATTACTCTCGATCTTCTATGTGCGCGCTATTAGAGAAAAAGGAAGCTAAGGAGGACAAACTGTTTTCTCTGCCCCAAAATTATTTTACAGACATGAAAATCTAAGAATTTGTGTGGTTTGGTACCATTTTTTGGCACTTACGAGTCTATCTATATTTTTAACTATTGCTCAAATACATTCCCCTTCTACATAGAGTACATAGAGATACATAGGAAGGCCTGTCCGTTTAAAAAAGTCCCGATTTGCCGAAAATGTCCGATTTTTGCCCCTTTTGGAGTCAAATCAGCTGTAACCCAATGATGAAAATGTAATATATTTATTTCAGCACTTTCTATTATTCAATAGGGGTATATTTAAAAGGCACGGTGTTGGGGATGCTTGTACTCTATGTCATGCAAAAATTGCGGGAAATTTGAACAATTTTGAGTGACTAGATGGTTTTTACAAAGGTGCAATGAAATTTTATGCAATTTTGCGCTCACGCGCGCGCACATAGAGATCTGATTTTTTCATCGAGTCTTAATATTACCATATGTAATAAGATGGTATAATGCCAGAAACTCTATCTCTTATACAGGCTGACTTGGGGGTGTAAGCTTCAGCCTCCCCTAAAATTAATTAAATTAAGGTTAACTTTGAAAATGGCGAACCTTGCAGAAATAAATTATTTACAGAGTATGAATTCAAGGCAAATGTTTTCAGTTGACTGTTATAACTATGGTCAGTTCATTCCAGGTTGGGCAGAAATCGTAACCTCTAACCTCTGTAACTCAAAAAGGGCTAGAGCAAATGAGCCATCAATGTATAAACATATTACATATTCAAGTGTACCTATTTGGTAGAAACATTAGCTCGATTACTCTAGTCCTTTTTGAGTTATGAGAGGTTAGATAATACGATTTCTGCCCAACCTAGATTGAACGGACTTTAGTAATGGTATTTTGTGAGAATAACTGAAAAATGTCCATAAAACAAAAATATCTAATAGGACCTAATTGGCCACTTACTGCAACCCAAAAGCAGAAAAGAAAATATTTGGGGTGCCGTGTGGACAAAAACTTTTCGTAATTAACAGGGAATTATATTATTTTTATTGTGTTTGTCTCTATCTCTATCTCTCCTCTCTCCACCTCTTTCTCTACCTCTTTCATATATATATATATATATATATAATATAATTCTTCACCTTTACTTTAGTGAATAACTTTAGCACATTATCAAACACATTCCAAAAACACCTTATAAATGTAACTATACCATCTTCCAAGTAAGCAAGCCAAAATTTACTTGGAAATTAACCTCTATAACTCACAAACGACTACAGTAACCAAGCTAATATGTCCACCATTTGGGAAGGGCCAGCCAGGGAATAGGTATGGAAATGTACAGTCCATTTACAGTCCATCCGGACCCGATGGTGTTCCTCCTGATTTACTAAAAAAAAATCATTTCCGTGATAATAAGGTAATCCTCTCGAGCATGGAAGCATACATTCCATTTTCTTTCTCTCAGTCTAATGCAAACAAATCTTGGTTTACTCACGCTTGTTCTACTGCTGTCCGAAATGAGGAGGAAGCATTCAAACGGTACCGACGCCTTCAAACTCAAGAATCTCACACTTCCTATGTTTCTGCCGGAATCAAGCCAAATCAGTTCTTCGACTCGCCAAACATTCTTTCATCAATAATATATGCACTGAACTATCCAACTCTAGCTCTTCCCAAGGCTTATGGCATCAAGCCAAAAATGTCTCCAACAATTTTTCTTTTTCGTCTTTTCCTCTTTTCCACTCTAACGAAACTACTGTCACTTCTTCCTCTGACAAAGCTAAACTCTTTGCTCAATCTTTTGCTAGAAACTCCACCTTGGATTATTCGAGTGCTATTCCTCCCTCTCCACCCCCCTTTCTCCTACTTATACCTAATATCCTAATCTCGTCTAAAGATGTACTTTCTACCCTCTCTGGGCTTAATTCTAAGAAGCCGTACGGTCCGGACGGTGTTCCTCCTGTTGTACTAAAAAACTGTGCTTCCGTGCTGACTCCCTGCCTAGTCAAACTCTTTCATCTCTATCTCTCCTCTAACATCTTCCCTTCTTGCTGGAAGTTTGCTCTCATTCAACCTGTCCCAAAGAAAGGAGACCGCTCTCAACCCTCCAACTATCGTCCAATTGCTCTCATCTCTTGTATCTCTAAAGTTTTTGAAAGTATCGTGCTTCCAAATTTCCTTAAGCATTTCTCTTCTCATAACCTACTCTCAGATTGGCAGTATGGGTTCCTTAAGGGTCACTCTACTGGTGATCTTTCATATCTTACTAACTCTTGGTCATCCTCCTTTCGGGACTTCGGTGAGACCTTTTCTATTGCACGAGACATATCAAAAGCCTTTGATAGAGTCTGGCACAAATATTTTATTTCTAAACTACCCTCCTTCGGTATCTATCCCTCCATCTGTGCCTTTGTCTCTAATTTCCTTTCCGGTCATTTCATAGCTGCGGTTGTGGACGGCCATTGCTCACTTCCTCATCCTACCAACTCCGGTGTTTCTCAGGGCTCTGCCCTATCTCCCATTCTCTTTCTAATTTTCATAAATTATCTTTTCAACTGTACCTCCAGTCCCGTCCATTCATACCAGACGACTATACCTTACACTACTCAATTAGATTTCCAGAATATCCCAGCCAGCAATCCCTCAAAAACAAACGTAATGAAGTCATAGAACACTTATCCGCTGATCTAATTACTGTTTCCAATGGGGGACAATAAAACGTCGTCTGCTGCTCTTTCTAATACACCAAATAGTAATCAGTTTCCATCCAGTGAGTCGAAATATATAGATTGTGAAGTAATTAAAATATTATTCATGTCTATATTCATTAATGTTACAGACACATTACTCTCAAATTCTATTCAGTACATTGCCCAATATACAAAGTATATAATTATGATGAATAAAACAATATATTAGGCCTACAGAGACATTTGGCAAGGATTCGAAACTTTAAGGATATACAGAATACAGAATGTAGAGACTTTTTAGCAGAGTATTCACTTCCCGGTTATGTAATGTTTGAGAAAAGTCGAATAAATGAAAATGGAGGTGGAGTTTTTATTTTATATCAAAGAAAGTCTTAACCCAACCTTTTTGTCACAACCTCAAATTGTGAACGTCTACACATCCTTTGTGCTAATAAAGAATAATAAAGGTACACAAATAATACTTGCATTAATATACAGACCTCCAGCTCAATCAGTGCAAACTGACCAAGAAATTTACGAACAAATTACGGTGACCGGTCACTTCAACCAGTAGACCAACTACAGATGTAAGTAACTTGTAGGATACCGTAATTTTTGGCGACTTTAATTTACCTGTGACCAAATGGGGCGATACTCTTACTTCACACTCCGGACATGACTTGTATGAGAACTTGCAAGAGAGTTCGCTCTATCAATTTGTTCGATCGCGGACCTGTGTTAATAACATTCTTGACCTTATACTTGCAACAAGAGAAGAATTAATAGAGAATTTGAATGTTGGTGATGAATTCAGTAACAGCGACCATCGTACGATAACTTTCAGTTTAAAGTTTACTAGTAACAAACCAAATAGCAGCATCGAGAATGTCCCTAATTTCAAGAAAGCAAACTTTGGTAAACTGACAGCTATGTTTAAGGAAATTGACTGGAGCATTCTAAATGACAATAACGACATATATACATCTTGGGAATTATTTGCAAACACTTACCTAAAAGCAGTGTAAGACTGCATACCATCGAAAATATGGCGTATAGTTCATAATGATAAGCCCAAATGGTGGAATAAAGACATTTCAGACTGTTTGCTTGCTAAAAAGATTGCTAATGATAGATTAACACCTTAAGAGCGGCCTAGGTGGTAATTTCTATGTACCGCCAAGCGTTTTTTTTTTTACCTTAAATAGGGTTGTTTCCGTGCTCATTTTCATGCATAAACAAGACCCAGAGCGTAAAACAAGTATCTATCCCTGAAAGGGCGTAAACAGAGCTTTCCAATGACACCCGAACCATCCTTGTACGACCACTGGTTCTCTTGCAACGATCGTGCAACACGAGTACAAAAAACCTAAAATTAGGTAATTTCCGTACATAATTCCCAGTGTAGCGAGTGAGAAAGGGGGGAGAAGGGTGGGATACAGTTCAGTAGATCCATAGTGGTCGTGGGGAACGGTCATATGGTTACTACGCTCATCCCACCGCTCAGCTCTCTCTCTCAGCAACATTACGTGCTGAAAATGGCACTCGACATCTGTCGTGCACCGCCACATAGTCCAAATTTATTTCACTCGACATAAGTTGCGCGCCGCCAGTTATGGGTTAAAATCCTCACAAAATGACAGAACGGGTGAAATTTGTAGAACTACGACGCAAAGCCAAAAAGTTAATTAACCCTATCCGTCACATATGACGCGACCGGGTCATATGGCGGCATTGCCCAAAGGTATCATATGACGCTTCCGCGTCATATGAACCTAGTGAAATAGATCAATTAGTAAGTTATATGACGCTTTTGCGTCATAATGAGCTCGGTAAGTTAGGTAAGTTAGATCAGAATCTGTCTATTGGTGGCAACCCCAAATTCCTTCGACTTCTAACGGTCCCTCAGTGTGAGAAAGACTGTTGTGGGGGAAATACCGGGCGCTCGGACAACCCCTATCTTACGTAAGTTAATATGTCGGGGGGGGGGGGGGGGGTTTAAGCAAAGTACAAAGACCCTGGAGTTACATGTAGCGAATCAAAGTAAATCGAACCCGAAAGAATTCTATAGTTTTATCAGAAAGAAAAAAGTAATTACTTCGACTGTTGGACCGTTAGTCGATCAAAATGGAGAATACACCATAGACGAAGTACAAATGAGTAATGCCCTCAATACCTTCTTTGCACCAGTTTTTACAACAAAAGACCTCAGTGATATCCCTACAGCATTGCCGATTCAAATTTATAATTCTGATGTTCTAAGCAATATCACCATTACAGAGAGAGAAGTATTGAAATGTTTGGATAAACCAGAGGAAAATAAAACGCCTGGACCTGATAAAATCGCACTTAGAGTTCTACAGGAAGCTAAGGATGAGCTCTCCAAACCACTGACATTGCTATTAAATAAATCCTTGCAGTCTGGAACTATGCCTGATCAGTGGAAGCTAGCCAACGTAACACTGGTATTAAATATAGGTAGCAAATCCCTACCCAGTAACTATCGTCCAATTAGATAACCTCAGTTGTATGTAAAATGCTAGAAACACTCATAATGGACAGACTCATAAATCACATAGAGGAAAATAACATACATAAAGATACTCAACACGGCTTTCGTAACAAATGTTCCTGCTTAAAAGATCTCTTGGACTTCTTCCACAATATCCTCAACCTCTACGATGAGCTAAAGCTGTAGATATTACATACCTTGATTTTCAAAAAGCCTTTGATAAAGTTCCCCAACAAACATTTACTGCTAAAACTAAAAGCACTTGGAATACAAGAAGGTGTGTTGAAATGGATGGAAAATTGGCTTAGCGACAGAAAGCAAAGAGTAGTCATAAATGGTAAGGCATCTAAATGGACCAATGTAAGTAGCGGGGTAGCCAACAGATCGGTAATAGGGCTAATTCTCTGTCTAATTTACATCAACAACATAGATGAGGGTCTCACCTGTAGAATCTCAAAATTTGCTGACGATACAAAAATTGCAAATAGCGTACTCTCAAAAGAACAAGTTGACGATATGCAACATAATCTAGATAAGTTGTCATGTTGGGCCCAAATTTGGCAAATGAGTTTCAATGCGTATAAATGTAAAGTACTACATATCGGATACCGAAATGAGAAAGCAAGCTATTCGATGAATGGCACTCAGCTTAAGATTGTAGACAGAGAAAGCGATCTGGGAGTAACAATATCGAGTAACCTAAAACCGAGTCAATAATGTTCAGAAGTTGTTAAGAAGGCAAACAAAATATTTGGCTTTATAGGCATGTCATTTGAGCATAAATCCAAAGAAGTTATTATAACTCTTTACAATTCCTTAGTCCGCCCTCTTCTGGAATACTGCGTTCAATCCTGGTGCCTTTATTACCAAAAAGATATAGACAAGCTAGAACGAGTTCAACGTAGAGTTACCAAAATGATACCTAGCCTAAAGAACAAACCAATGAGGAGCATCTTAGAGAAATAAATCTATTTTATTAACCCAGCATAGATTAAGAGGCGACTTAATTCAAGTGTTTAAAATCATCAAAGGCATCGATAATATGAACTATAGTAAGTACTTCACTATCGACCAATCTAATTGCACACGGAGAAACGGTTGCAACATTATTGCTAAATCTTTTAACTCACACAAATCTAAGAATTTCTTCTTCAATAGAGTTGTCAACTTGTGGAATGGGCTTCCCCGAGACGTTACAGACTGCAGCACCGTCGATTCCTTTAAACTTCGCCTAGACAAATATCGTGCATCAAACCAGCGACTGACTGCGTTTGTAAAATGAATAACTTTATTTTATCCCTCCCTCAAATTCATCAATGATTATTGCGTAATATATTACTAAGGCGTTATTCTCTTTTTCCCAGATATTTGAAAAGATAACTGATAACTGTGTTATGTTACTAACCCATCTGTCCCTTACTAACTTCCTAATCCTGCCATGGGCGTTAGTTCCAGTTCCCTTTCCAATTTTCGATTACCCACTCTAAACCACTGTTTGGACACTTGATCCTCAGTGTTTTGGAGGACAAGCAGCCTAGAGGGGTCACTAGATCTTTTGTTGCTTGATTTCCTCTGTACAAGGTTTTCTTATTGTGAATAATTCGTCGAATAATAGCCAGAATACACTGTCTAAAAGTTTCATAATCATTAAGATATGATGTGGATGGCAGAACAATTACAAAAGTTGATCATGAATTACCAGATCAGTGTTGACGAAAAACTATTGAGGGAAAATGGTCTCGTGTGACGCTACTTTCCCTAACAGTTCCCAGTCCACACCCTCTGTCTGCCTCCCGCCATCTGTAACTGAGAACAATGAAATACGGCGACCAGGACGATTTGCATGTTGTCCGTGTACACCCACATTTTATAGTTCGCCGAAAACGTTGCAGATTTAAACAAAAATAATAATAATAATAAAAAAAAAAAAAAGTAGAACATTAACATTCCACTGTTATGGCGTTAAGTAAAAAATGGTTTCTTACAAACTGATATACCTATATCATTAAAAGGTAGAACACTGTGAGGTCCTTAGTTGGAAAAGCGAGACAAGCATATTATGAACACCAAGCACAGTTTATTATGCAAAAGAGATTTCATGGATATACAGAATCAGTTCAGATACAACACCATGCAATATCCTCCAATATCAATACAATAATCTGACGAACAGAGGTGGGAGACCATGGCGGGTCATTGAAACTCTAAATAAGGGTACTAGTGGGTGGTAGTGGTGGCTGGCTGAGTGGCAGAGGTCAACACGGGCTTAACTGGTTAAGCGGTCCATGTAGCCTCTGGGCAGATGCGTGGCCAGGTGTGCTTCTACTTGGATGGCTTTCCTTTCTTCTCTCTTGGTGGCCCGGGAGAGTCTATTCTTCCAAGCTGGGGGAGTCCATTAGGCTAAGACCATAACGGTATTTGCCAAGCCCTCTATTCCTGTTTTGGGTAGAGCTCAGCTGGCAGTGGTGGCATCGGAAATTCTGCTGATGAAGAGTGCTTGTATGGAACTAAGGGGCAGGGTTTGGCTTCTAGGTTGTCGCCCAAGACTACTGGTCGTCGGAAGCTAGGGGTGTCATGATGTTCATCTTAGGGTAGTCCTCCTGTTCCTCCTGCAATGTTCATGGAAGCTCCTCCTGCCACTCCTGCGAGAGCTGCTTGAAGTAATTATGCTGTGGGTTCAGGAGATCCTTTTACTCCTGTAGCTCCATGCACCCTTTGCTCTCCTCCTGGGGGGCAGGCAGTGGACTTGAGACTTGGTTAAGTTCAGAGTACTCTTTGCCTAAAGCCCCACTTGCCAGTCTAACATTTGTCCTTTTTAAGATGTCCCATAGGACTCAAATGCCTTCTAAACTAGGGGTGCTGCTGAAGTTACATAAGGATGGGGAGAGTAAATTCTATTGCTTTGGTGAGTTAGCGAACTTGCGTCTTCTGGGCTTGCTCTCCGGGGTTTTTAAAAACCCGGCCTGGATCGCGAGGCTGTCTGGCCTGTATCACTGAGCCAATCACAGGTTGGGTAAGATTGGTGATCTGACTTCTTAATCCAGTAGACGGTTGATGTTCGGTGATGTTCGTGGTGGGGGTATCTTTGTGATCCTGCCCCGGCTGGACCCGGCTGCTGCCCTTCCAGACCTGGGCCCCTGATTGGTCAAACAATGCTTGGGAGTACTGGGTGGCTACAGCCGGAGCAACAGGAGCTGTGCTGGGATGATATCCGGGTTTTGGAATTTGACGTGCGTCACACCCGCTTCCCATAGATCCAGTTTCTGCATGTAATTGGCGACCTTTTGTTGCAGTCTGGGGGCAGGTGGATCTTGCTTTTAAAATGGGGCGTTTCGGTAGATTATGTAGCTTTGGGTGGCGAATGTTGATCTAGTACAACAAAATTGATACAGGGAGAATGTTAATTAATCAGAACACATATAGCTTTTCATTAATTTTATTAGCAAACTACTTAAGCTTGCTGTACGTGTTGTTTTGTTTCTGGCGATGATATAGAACTGTAGCTAGTTGTCACAATAGTTATTGGCATTGAGGTTAATATCTGGAACATACATAACTCTAGTATACTTACCTGTCTATGGAAGGATAACTATCTATCTATCTATCTATTGCCTGACGCCGTGATCCCCGAAGGGGTGGCCACGAACGAACTGCCCCCATGCACCTCTGTCCCCAGTCAGTCGACGCCCCTCCCCCCAACCAGCACCGCTCTCGTTCATGTACTTCCTTACTCCATCCTTCCACCTCATATTCGGTCTACCTCTCCCTCTCTGTCCCTCCACCTCGCTCTCGTACACCCTCTTAGTCATTCTCTCGCTTTCCATACGTTCCATATGGCCGAACCATCTCAAATTGTTCCTTTTCACACTTTCCAGCACATCTACCTCCACACCACACCTCCTTCTTTTTTCCTCATTAGTCTGTCTATCCCTCTATGTAACTCCGCACGCACTCCTTAAGTAATTCATTTCCACTGCTCTCACTCATGGTCTGAGTCTCTCAACCAACGTCCATGCTTCGCTTCCGTAAGTCAGTGTCGGGATTACCACTCTGTCATGCAAGGACTTCTTCACTTCCATACTGACCACCCTATTTCTTGTTACTGCTTTTAGCGTTCCTCCCCTGTTGTACCCTCTCCCACACTTCTTCATCCATAGTCCCATCTTTACTCAACACACTGCCCAGATACTTAAAAGAGTTGACGATCTCCATAGCCTGACCGTTCAGCTTCACCTCACACTCTGTGAATTCACCCCTTTCGAATACCATAACCTTGCTCTTCCCCATATTTACCTTCAAATTCCGTTTTTCGCACACTGTTCCAAACTCATTTACCAGACCCTGCAACTCCCATTCATTATCACTCATCAGAACTGTATCATCTGCAAACAGCAGTATAGGTAGCTTCCACTCAATTCCCTCCCTTTTCAGCGATACACCAACATCCACTGCTCTTGATAGTATTTCTTTCATGACTCCATCCATATATACAGTAAACAACCACGGGGACATCACACACCCCTGTTTCAAACCAACATTCAGGTCAAAGAACTCGCTCTGCTCACTCTCCACACATACTGCCACCTTTGCACCCTCATACATGCTCTTCACTGCTTTCAGCAACTTGCCCTCTACTCCGTATATTCTTAGTACTTTCCACAAACCTTCTCTATCCACTCTTTCATAGGCCTTCTCCAAGTCCATAAAGGCAACATACACCTTTTGTTTCTTCTCCAGATACTTCTCCACAACACAATTCAGGGTAAAAATCTGATCTACACATCCTCTTCCCTTCCTAAAACCTCCCTGCTCGTCGCCTATCCATTTCTCCGTTCTCACTCTCACTCTCTCAATCACTACCCTACTGTATACCTACCCTACTACACTTAGAAGACATATTTCTCGGTGGTTACCACACACTCCTCTTTCCCCTTTGCCCTTATATAGGGGGACTATTATGCCAGTCTTCCAGTCATCGGGTGCACTCCCCTTCTCCCATGCTAGTTTGCAAATTTTCCATAACCATTCTATTACTATATCACCACCATACCTCAACATTTCCCCACACAATCCATCTGTTCCTGGTGCTTTCCCCAACTTCACTCTTTTCATGGCTTCCCACACTTCTGACCTCCTGATCCCCACCTCCTCCTCCACTACTTCTCTTCTTCTCCCTCCCATACCATATCCAGCTATGTTTGCTGGCTCTTCATTCCTTACATTTAGCAACTCACTGAAGTACTCCCTCCATCTTTCGACTCTCTCTTGCTTCTCGGCTAGCATTCTCCCATTCTTATCTTTCACACCCTTACTGTTTCCCTTGCTACCTTCCCTAACTTTCTTGACTTCTTTCCAGAACAGTTTCTTACTCTCCCTCCATTTTACACTCAGATTCCTTCCAAATTCCTCATCTACTCTACTCTTACTTTCCTTCACTACTCTCTTCACCACCCTCTTACTCTCCACGTACCTCGCTCGTTTCTGTCTCTCGGAATCTTCATTCCCTCTACTACCCAACCACTCTCTATATGCTTTCTTCTTTTCTTCCACAGCTATTCTTACCTCTTATCTCCACCATGCTGTACCTTTCACTCCCCTCCCTCTTCTCCTCACTCCACTAACTCACTCCAAGGATAACTATTATGTAGGTATATTAAAGCAAAATTAAAAAATCACCAAAATCTTCATAAAAAATAGTAACCTAATTAACATTCAACACCAGGAAGGCAAAAAAAAACACACACACACACAAACAAATAACCATGCACCTTATAAACAACTATATATTTAGTAATAACCCTTCTCCCCCACTCAAACATAAATAAAATCACCCACCCACATCCACATCTCTCCCCGAATTGGTATAATATTAGATGTTTTCACCAACCAACTTTAAAATGCAACTTTTTATTCTCCTTATACAACCCAGATGTTGGCCAGCACATAAAGTGTACGCAAAACTCCTACAAAAGTACCATAACATGCACTTTGTAAGCAAGTACCGGTAGGAAATTTAAAGTACTGCAGTGGGCTTGGCGAGTTTAAAAGAACGCACATTTAGGACTTGGAAGTACAGACAGATGATGTTAGTTAGTGTAGTACCTATTGGGTAGAGGCGAAATATGGAGATAAATGTAAATAAGTATATATTTTTTTTTTTTTTTTTTTTTTTCTATATTCCAACTTACTTCCTCTCGGGCATAGGCTTAGAGCCTTAACATTCACCGCTTTACAATGAACAGTGAAGCCCGTGAGGTCTTGTTCCAGTCTAGGGAGTGAGACATGTGAAGCACGTAGAGTACAACGAGCACCTGCCATCTTGCCTTCACATGAGGCACGGTGCTCACTCATGGCCCGAAACGACCCCATCTCTGAAATCATCTCGTTCCCGTGCTTCACTGTCTCACTCTCTACACTCGGACTCTCACACTTACACACACACAACGCCACCTGTTGAGCAGATAACTCACCAGGCATTGCACCCCTATAGCATATTTTGAATATGGGAATATTCATACACTGCTATTTAATCAGGGAACAATGAGGGTATTTTATTGACGTTTCGGTGGGCTTGTGGTATTGCACTGATACCAGGTACAGCACAAATTCCATCCCAATAATATCTTCCCATTGATACATCGGGATTTGAACCCGGGACCTTTGGATTACCAGGCCAGTGGCAAGACCACTCCACCACACCTCCCCTAAGTCTTTATATATATATATATATATATATATATATATATATATCAATGCGGAAGCTCAACACAGAATATTAGTAGGATGATACCTAGTCAACCACATCTTAAGGCCCTACTATCATAACATTGACAAGCCTGTTCATAGCGGAGGAAGTTACCACTAAAGCCGGTATCACACAACCACTTTTTCCCTCAACACTTATCCTCAACACTGGTCTGGCAGCTTATGTGGTCAACATTTATAATAATAGTTCATCTATTATCAGTCTAGTGTCCGATACCAGAGAAAAATATTCCAGAAATGTTGCCAGACAAATGTTGATCATCGAATATTGACTAAAAAAACTCTCGTGTTATACCGGCTTAACCCACAGAACCCCAGCGACGCAGCGTTTGCATCCAAAATGTATGTAACACTAAACCCCAGCAACACGCTAAACCCCAGCAACGCATAAGGTGGGTCCTGGTTAATTACTCCCATTCTATGGCACCTAGAGGGCTCAGATTTGTATGGGAACTGTGTAAAAATCCCACGCAACAATGCCGATGGTTGAAAACTCTCAAAGTCCAACTGCGTGCGCGTGAGCGCGCAAAAACCTGTTTTTGCCTACCCATTTCCCCATGTTAATTCCGACTTTCGGGCGCCCCTTAGGGCCCCTTAATGACCTAGGGGATCGTTTTTCTGTGGGTTTTCCTTCATTTCTAACCAATTCCAGGTGTTTTCTGGAAAACGAATTTTGTATACAACCTGCTGGTCCTGGGATTTACTTTTATTTTTAATTAGCTGGTGTTCAATGGGTTAACACACCGCCAAACTATCAGAGAATCAAGAACAATATTGCTTGTTCGCAGACATAGTGAGCAACTGGACTTAAGGGGACACTGATTGCTTGTTTGGCCTATAAATAATATTATTAATTTATTTATAAATTCTTAGTTTCCTCCCTAGACATCCCTCAAACTTAGAATAACATCCCCTAGATGGGGCCCCCCCTCAAGATAAATTTGTAAATTTTTCTATAGAAATATGTCCCGGCCGAAGGCCGATTCCTCTTACAATTACAGACTCGCTATCGCTCGCCAGGAAAACATCGACACCTAAATAGCACGATAGGTCTTAAAATTTATAACGAAATGAGACGAAAGGTCTTAAAATCGCCAAACAAATGGGCCGAACGTCTAAAAGTCTCAAAACTAATGGGACTAAACACGAGGGAGAAAGGGGACCAGAAAAACGACCGTCTCCCATTAAATCCGCTTCTTTTGCAACATTACTAATATTAACCCTTTCTGTACCGGCGACGTCTTTATAATTATTTTCAAGCTATATTTAGACGATTTTATTCAGTTTAAAAAGGGCCTGAAGTTAGTAACAGGCTTCGAATGATCTCACTTAACCCTTTTATTCACCATATATCCTCCTTAATAGCCTTCTTAACCCCTTCAGCACCATGACATATATTTAACTTGTATTCTGGCTAAAATTATATGATGTTATGCAGTTTAAGAAGGACCTACGTTACTAAGAGGGTGTATTGAGATTGTATTCACCCATTTGAGCCATAGAAGTAGATTATAAACTAAAGAAAATCATCTAATGGTAACCAGAAGGGGTTAAGACTTCATAGGGAATTGGGACCTCTAGAGAAACAACTTTGTTTTCAACTGGTATAGACTTGTGTTTGCAACTGGGACCCTTAGTGTAATAACCTCATTTGTACATGGTTGTCACGCAGTACGGTCGCGCTAATAAGTCATGTCCCATCTGTCATTACGTTTGGCTTGATCTGAGCTGTTTTAATGTCTGTCAGATGTTGAATAGGGTGGGTAAGTGTAGGAACATGTTTGTATATTTCACTAGATATGAAGAAATGAAACTTAGATATTTCTGATACCAATTATTGATCAAAACATACTTGGTGCCGAGACATCACTTATTAGCGCGACTGTACAAGAGCAAGTGCAAGATACCACTGATAATAATCCCATGACAATAGAGGCGTTACCATTCTACCCAGAGATATTATAGTATTCCCTTATGGGGGCCCACCTCGTTTTTTTGTCTCTCTCCCTCTCTCTGGGTTGTATCCATTCGGCCCCATTCAGCTTACTGTAATAAGACGTTTATCCCTATCCAGTTGTCGACTTGTACTGGCCAGCGGTAGCGAGCCAGCATATTTAAAAACAAATATGTTTTGACTTCAGAAGGACAAAATCTCAGTTTTTCTTTAAAAAATTCTTCGGCGAAGCCGAATTTCTCCATATAATGCTGGCTCGCTATCGCTCGCCAGGAAGTTATCGACACCTGGATGGGGATAAACGTCTTAAAACAGTTGTCTGAATGGGGCCGAATGGATACAAGCCAGATAAAGAGAGAAAAGGAGAGAAAGAGAAGAAAAGCAGATGACCCCACTAAAGGAAAAGAGAATATATGTGATGAGAGATTGAGAGAGAGAGAGAGAGAGTATGTGATGAATGAAATGGAGAACGAAAGGTACTGGGAAAGAGTGAAAAGGAAAAGAGATTATATGTGATAAAAGAGAGAGAGAGAGAGAGAGAGGGGGGAGGGGGAAGACGGGCAAATCTCCTTATGGGCAATCAAGAGAATTGTTTGGGGAGGGGGGTTCAGATGGAGGTTCGATTCCCAGAGGACCCGGGGAGGCACATATTCCACTAGTTTGGCTGAAGTCAGCCCCTTAACTTCTCATAACTCAAAAGGGCCTAAAGCAAACTGGCTGTAAATATCCACACCTATTTACTGGTGGATTCTTCCCAAATGATAGAAATGTCAGCTCGATTGCTTTCATTCATTTTGAGTTATGAGGCGTCAAGATTATTGTCAAGTTCGCTGGCGCTACCTATAGTACAAATTCATAGTGTTCACGTATATGATCTGCTTTATCTGGAACAAACAACTCTCAGGAATCGTAAATAGTTAGTTGGTAGAATAAATTATGGATATATTAGATAGTGTTTGTTAGGAAATAATGTAAGTCAGCAATATCACCTAAGACTCATATGAGGGAAGGAACGAGCAAACGAAACTTTAAAATGGTGACGCATATAACCCCTTCTGTACAAGCGATGTTTTTGCAATTCTATTCTAGCTATATTTATACCATTGTGTGCAATTTAAGAAGGATTTATGTTAGTATAAAGGGCCAAGTGAGATCATTCGAAGCCTGTTAATTGATTGAGGCCCTTCGTAAACTGAAAATAAACGTCTATTAGTAGCCAGCATATAATATGAAAAGGACGGAACTTGTTTTTGGTTCTATACCCTCTTAGAACAAGACGTAACCTCGACGTTATGGTTTGGTCGAACAAGGATAACACAATAACGTTGTAGAATACGTTTTGACAACGTATGACTTACGTCGGTTGGAAACCATATTTTATGACAAAATCTTAACGTCGTAGATACTCCGTGCATAAAATGTTATTAATTTGTAATTTATGACGTACTATTGTAACAAAAACGTAAGTATTAACAACATTTAAACGTTGCAATATACGCAAATAAAGACGTTATACAATAACGTTTTATGCACCTACACATATGGTTAATATTTATGTAGTAGTATACGAACGTGTTCTGCTTATTAAAAAATTGTTAATGATAACGTAAGGACGTTCCCAACAGCAAACGTATTGATGAAACGTATTCTAGACGTAAACAAAAGGTCGTTATTTACGTAATATTACAAATGTTAACGTTTGTTAGAAATGTCTTTCGCACATACCTACATTGTCATTACAAACAGTATTACCAATACCCAACGTTCCGTGTAAGGTTTTCTGCACATACAATAATAGTCAGACAATACGTAGTTTCGTATTTAACATAATTATTACGTAAGGCAGTAACGTATTTGACACATATAGAGATGGTAATTTATAACGTAATAGTAGTATTTAATGTAAACAAAATATACTGACGTTGTCAGTACATACATGAATTGTGATTAACAACATCAGTAGGTTACAAATAATAAACATTTTGCAACAACATCTCGTGCATAATTATGCATTAGTTGTAAATAATAACGTAAGAAATTCCCAATGTAAAACGTATTATATTTTACGTGTTATGGACATACTCATATGGGCGTCATATGGGTGCCTCAGAGCCCAACGGGTCTGAGGGGTTAACCCCTCAGACCCGGTTGGGCTCTGAGGCACCCAAAACAAACACCCACCGCGGAACCCGGTAGAGCTCTGAGGCTCCGGGTGCTTGCGTATATGCTTTCGAATGGCGCGCGTCAAATATTGTTGTTGTTGGGTGGTAGACAGCGCCACCAGATGTGAACTACGCCACGGCAACAGTCTCTACCCCGACGCCATCATGGATAGTAAGCCAAACAGTGATTCCGTTGTGTCCGATACCGTGCTCCCTACGACGCCCGCCCAAGCTCGTCGCGTCTTACGCAGACGACACCGCCTAAATGTGTTAATTCCAGAAGGTATTGAGGAGACATTGAGAGTTGATAAACGTGCTAAAGGAGAGCATATTGTTGATGATGAAGACAGTGATAAATCATCTAATTATAAGTCTAGTGATTATGGCGATGACAGTTACAATGGTACTCAATTTAGTGAACATGAGAGTGATGAGAGTGATTAAGGTGATGTAACAGCTTTCGCGGAAGCTGTTTTAGCTGAAGAAAGTGAAGTGGGGAAAGTGAGTGAGTGGGAAAGTTCAAGGTCAATCTCCAAGTTTCACTTGAGTGACACGACTCCAAGCCCTTCGCCAGCTAAATCGCCTTTCAAGCTACGCTTTCATAAGAAGCAGGTACTTGAGAAGGCGGCTGCGGTAGCCAGGGAAGAAGCCAAAAGACTTGGTGAGGATGAGGCTGTGAGTGAGGGTGAGCGTGGTGACTCCTCTCGCCCGCCATTGTCTCCCTTATCTCCCCAAGCCACCCAAGATGACCCGGGGGCCCTCCATTATTCCGCACCACCCCCACCACTGCCAAGGGTTGAGGACCCACCACTTTCGGCCTATTTGCCTCCTAGGTCCCCCGACAGGAGACATACTGCTGCCGAAAAGGGGAAAGGCAGGAAATATGTGAAAAAAGGACAGCAAACTAGGCGGGCTTTGTTCGAGGGCGGGCTTTGTTCTAGGCTCCTGCGGCGTCCACACCTGCCGGCCCCAGCCATACGCCCCCGCAACTTTCCCCACGGTCCTCCCCACCTCTCCAGCCATCAACATGTGTTCCTGACGAAGTTTTTGAGCTCGCATCACCAATACCTGGGCCTAGTGACAGTGGAACATTGCTTCCTGCCACTCGTCGCAGGCATAGGAGCCCAGACCCTCGGTAAGACATAGCCTCACCTTCCACTCCTTCCCCACCTCGCCCCCCCGCATGCCGCCCACGCATCACTCGTTCCCCGTCAGATTATGTGGGGGACACTGACGATGAAGGGCACCTCACAGATGACTCTGGCCATGACTATATAGGTCCACCGTCAGGGCAAGATGACCACTTTGACCGCCCTGGCCGCCCTATGGCGCGCGCCTCCCGAGTTGGCCGTGGGCGTGCTGGGCCACCACCTGGAGCTCCTCGTGGGCGTCGCGAAGACCCATTCTACGTTTTTCAGTGGGAAGACCTGGCTGACGGGGAAGATTACAACCCTGATGTACCAGCTTCTGATGAGGTACAGGAGGGTGCAGGAATAACCCCTAATTTTCCCGCAGGCCCCAATGCTCCACCAAATGAGCTTTTTGAGGCCTTTTTTGATGAGGAGGTTACTGGATTTGTCATCAAGGAGACCAACAAGCAGCACCAATTCCAGGTCCACATGTTTGACAAGGTGACCAAGGGCCACATGAGGCAGTGGACCCCAGTGACTCATCACTAGTTCATGGTCTTCCTGGCACTCACCATGCTAATGCCTCATGTCAAGAAGCATAGGTTGCCTGACTATTGGATCACCAATGATCTCATATCCACCCCTGCCTTCGGGAAATATATGTCTCGCGACCGGTACCTTGACATCCTCGCAGCGCTTCATCTTGTCACCAACACCGACGTCCACTGCCCAGACAAGCTGTGGAAGATTAGGACGTTGTACGAGATGATGCGAAACCGCTTCTCCTCCTACTTCAAGCCCTTCCGCAAGGTCGTCATTGACGAGTCCCTTGTGCTGTTCCGGGGAAAGCTCAGCTTCCGGCAGTACATCCCCTCAAAGCGACATCGCTTTGGCATAAAATTCTTTGTGCTGTGCGACTGCCGAACTGGCTATGTCCTGGACTTCCTGGTCTACAGCGGGAAGGAAGGGGACGTGCTTGTGGACCCCCTCATTGGCTTTGGCGGAGCAGTGGTGCAAGCCATGATGGACCGCTATTTCCATAAGAATCACGTCCTCTACACGGACAACTACTACACGTCCCCCACTCTCTCAAAGTACCTCCTTGAGAGCAAGACGGGGACTGTAGGCACAGTACGAGGGAGAAGGAAGGACATGCCACCTTTCCCTCCAAAGACCAAGAAAGGCGATGTGTTCCGGAAGAAGTCGGGGCCCATTCTGGCTATCCACTGGCACGACCAGCGGAAGGTCAACCTCCTGTCCACCGTCCACAAGGGGGATATGGGGGATATGGTCACCCAGGCCAGGGTGACCAAGCCCGATGCAATCCTGGACTACAACATCAACATGAGGCTGGTGGACAAGTCCGACATGCAGATAGGCTTCATCGACTGTCTGCGTACCTCGTGCAGATGGTACAAAAAGTTCTTTCTGCACATGGTGGACATGTCCATTCTGAATGCCTACAATATATACAAGCTTCAGAATGAGCACACACCCAGGAAATTCAATAGCCTGCGGAGGCTCCAAAAGCAGGTGTTGAAGGAGCTCCTGGAGAAGTATGCTATGCCACAGAGGGCAGTGGCACATGCTTGGCCCGCCGCCACTGACCGCTTGCACTGTGCATATTACATGAATATGCACAGGCTCATTTCCCTGCCTCTGACAGCAGCAGGAAGAAAGCAGCAGAAGCGGTGCTATGTCTGCTACAACACCAGGCTGAGGGCGAGGTCAGAGAAAAAGTCCACCATGGAGTGTGTGGAGTGCAAGGTGCTACTCTGTGCTGAAGGGTGCTTCTTTGATTACCACTCCAAGCAGGAGTTCTAATCATAGTGAAAGTACCAAAGACAGTGACAATATGTATATATATATAGGCAATAAGTGGAAGTAAAACAATTTATTGTGATACAAAAGACAAATGTATTATGAAAAAATTGATACAAATACAAAAACACCATAATAATATGTGAAAGTGACACATAAATGTATATAATAAGTGACATTCATATGATTAGAACCTATAGAAATATATAAATCAGTGAAGACAGACCCAATAAATTTTATATAAAAACGTTTACAAAGCATAACTAAGTGAAAGTGACACAAGACCTAATATTTGATGGCCAAAGTATAATAAACACCTATGATAACGAATAATCAGTGCCTAATATAACAATAACCTACCTCAATTACTAATAAAACGTACGGTATCGAGTGAAAATGAGCATTATCAGTGACAGTGACACTCTCTAAAGCATATTTACCAAAGGGAAAGTGACACAAGACCTAATATTTGATGGCCAAAGTATAATAAACACCTGTGATAAAGAATAATCAGTGCCTAATATAACAATAACCTACCTCAATTACTAATAAAACGTACAGTATCGAGTGAAAATTAGCGATATTAGTGACAGTGATACCCTAATACACATACTTTATATAATTGGCCTCAAAATAACTATAAAGATATCAAATAAACATCACATTGTCAATATCAACCACTAAAGTCGTCTATGGGAGGCAAACACTCTGGCGCGACGAACGGCTAGGTGCGTGGTAGCCGGGGCCGGGGCTACGCATCCAAACGCGTGAAGAATTTGCCGCCGAAAATCGCTCTAATTCCCGCGCTCGCCATTATGCAACCACTGGGGCTAGAGACCTCTACTGAACGGCATTCTACAGAGGACGGTTTGTGGAACATTTTTTTTTTTTTTATTCATAACAATACATGCCTTATTTATTGAGTTACAGGTGAGAGAACATAGCCCAATAATCGGCAAAACACCCGGGACCACAGTACAGTCGCGAGCTAAGGGCGCCGGGTCTGGAGGGTTAACTTTATAACATTAAATATTTAAACTTTGTATAGAAATGTCTGTCGCACATACCTGCATGGTATTTCTAACATAGTTATATTACCAACATTAAACATTGCAGTATAACGTTTTCTGCACATACAGTAATAGTCAGACAATACATAGTTTCGTCTTTAAAATAATTATTACGCAAGACATTAACGTATTTGACACGCAAAAGGAGGTCATTGATGATGTCGTACTGTTATTAAATGCAAACGTAATATACTGACATCGTCTGTACATACCTGAATTGTGATTAACAAAAGCTTCTACCTCCGGACATAGGCTTATAGCTTGTATATTCAACCGCTCAACACGGTGAAGCACTTCAACCGGCTCGTTCGTGTCCTTACCATTGTAGACCACGACGCCTGGCCGGTCCCTCGTGGCCCTGAGGCTACATCTGACTCCTCAGAGCTGCTTCGCCACTATCTCGCCGCCTCACTCACGGTCTCGGACCCTCTCTTTCCCAAACGCCACCTATTGAGCTCTTAACTCACTAGGCACTGCCCCCCTCAACTTATTTTGAATATAGGAATATTCATAAAATGCTAATTTATTGGAGACAGCGAGGGTATTATATATGGCATGTCGGTGGACTTTGTGGTAATGCACTGATACCAAGTACAGCACAAATTCCATCCCAATTATATCTTCCCATTGATACATCGAGATTTGAACCCGGGACCTTAGGATTATCAGTCCAGTGGCGAGACCACTACACCACACCTCCCCTGTGATCAGTTTATTGAAGTGGTATTTAACGGGTTAAAGACACGTCACGTCACGAGACAACATTAACAGTTCGATCGATAACTGTATTCTAGTCATAGTTGTGTGACTTTTTTAAGCGATATCAGTAACTGGACTAAACACAGATTTAATGAAGTTGTTTGAAATATTGTGAAGCTTGAATTACGAACCTTCCAATCCAGAGTTACCGAGAATCCCTTGTGTGACGCGAGCTAAAGGTTTACCGCGAACCTGGGACCAACCATGATTTACGCGACACTCGCGAGAATACACGGCAAATAATAATCCCGACGCAAATCGTGAGTATTTATACTGTAGATCATGAGTAGAAAAGTGAAAACAAAAGTGCAGAGACCAGGTGATATGAAGTAAATAAGAAAATACATGTATACAAAAAAAGGGTGGGTGCCTCCGAATTGCACTTAAAAGGTGATAGGACGTGAACAAACTGAACATAGGTAATATGAAGTGAAATAGAAAGTACCACACAGTATCAAACACACACGCACACACACACACACACACACATACATAAATACACATTACATACACACACACACACAGACAACTTTCGGGAAATTACGTAAATCTACCCTTGGCCGCAGTAATTTAAGCCCTATGGAGCCTGTAATTTAGAAGTTGTTTAGTGTGATTCATATGGGTTGTAGATTAAAGATGTAATGTCTCTCTCTCTCTCTCTACATATATATATATATATATATATATATATATATATATATATATATATATATATATATATGTATATATATATATAACTCTTCCTTTTTCTTCCCCCCACTTTTTTCCTCCAATTTCTCTGGAGTAATTGACACTTGGAAGAGTATTTCTGTCTCACCCTTTCTTTCTCTCTCTCTCTCTCTCTCTCTCTCTCTCTCTCTCTCTCTCTCTCTCTCTCTCTCTCTCTCTCTCTCTCTCTCTCTCTCTCTCTCTCAGCATTTAAGTTCATGTCATTTACTGTTGCTTATACACTTTGTTAGACTTAACTCCTTTCTCTTCGCTTCACTACTAAGGCTAACAACGTAATTCATATTTACACGCATTTGGACAGTTTATTCTGACTATTATTAGACGATTTTATGCAGCTTGGTACGGATTTGTGGGAATAAAAAATGGTTAACACTATCTCAATTAACCCGCTGACTTCCATATACCCTTCCTAATCTGAATAAAACTGTCTATTAACAGCCAAAATTAACTGTCACAATGCGTGATAAGCCTCAGGGGGTTAACTTTACATTATGTTCATTTTGTTCAGCCATTCTTTCGGCTGCGTCTTTTTGCATTATGTATTTATATTGTATCTAGTCGTTTTCCTCACATTTATATATTTTCAGTCCAGCAAAGCAACACTTACTAAAAAAACGACAATATGATTTACGTGTTCAACGATGATATAGAAAGATACTTGACAACCCTATAATATATTAAAGGGTGGTCTGAACTCATATAAGGCAACACTCTCTCTCAAACAGACACAAACGCTCACAAGTATACACACATACACACACACACACACACATGGAAGGATGTCACAAGTGGAGTTCCACAGGGAGCAGTGTTGGCCCCCATAATGTTTCTGGTCTACTGTAGATAAATGACATGCCAAAATAAATAAGTGCATACATGAATATGTTTGTTGACGATGCAAATATTATGAAGCATATAGTGGATGAACACAGTTGTAGAGAGCTACAGAGTGATCTGGATGAGATACACCAATGGAGCAAGGTGTGTAAATTGGATTTTAACACAGATAAATGTCATGTGATGGAAGGGGGTGTGAGTAAAAGAATACCTCATTGGGAATATAAACTAGGAGAATGCATGATTAACCCCTCAGAGAAAGAAAAGGACTTGGGCATTATAGTACAGGGAGATCTTTCACCCAAGAGTCATATTACAAAAAATAGTGGGAGAAGCTTATGGCCTGTTGAATAAAGTGAAAATAGTATTGAACTATTTGAATGAAGAGATACTAGTGAATATAATAAAATCAATGGTGAGACCTAAATTGGAATATGCGGCAGTGGTGTGGTCTCACCATTTTAAAAAGCATATAATTAAATTGGAGAAAGTACAGAGAGCTGCAACTAAGATGATTCCAGAACTAAGAGAACTGACATATGAAGAGAGATTAGAGAAACTGAACTTGTCAACTCTAAGGAAAAAAGAGAAAGAGGGGATATGATTATGATGTATAAATATGTTAGGGGATTGAAAAAGATAGACAAGGAAAACTTTATCGAAGGGAATAAAGGGAGGACTAGAGGACATAGTTGCAAGTTAAAGAAAGGCAGATGTAAAGGAGATGTGAGGAAATACAGTTTTCCATATAGAAGTGTTATTATGTCGAATCAGTTGGATGATGAAGTGGTGGGTGCGGGAAATATCCAGTTTTAAAGCCAAATTATATAATAGAATTTTGGGAAGCGGGACAATACGAGCATAAACACTCAAATCCTGTATACTATAATTAGGTAAATACAATTTGGTGAGTACACTCACACACACACACACACACACATGTTCACAAGCGTACACAAAACTCGCATGTATTCCCTCACTTTGTATAGTCAAGGCTGCTGGAGCTATGTACCAAGGAGGCCCCCTTCCTTTGCCCCCGGGGCAACATGTACAAGCAGATAGACGGTGGGGCGATGGGCAGCCCCCTAGGAGTTCTTTTTGCGATTTTTTTTATAGGTACCATCGAGGAAGAGCGCCTACCTGCCCAACGACCCGCCGTCTACTTTAGATACGTGGATGACATCTTCGTGCAAATCAAGGACCTCCACGAACTACAGGAACTCCAGCGTCACTTCATGACCTCCTCCGGACTTAACTTCACCTTTGAAAAATCAAACAATGGACAACTCCCCTTCCTCGACATCTTCGTAGCTCTGAACGACCATGGGTTCAAAACCACCATCTACACTAAACCAACTAACAAAGGACAATGCCTCAACGGCTATAGTGAATGCCCCTGCCGTTATCTTCTATCCTCCATCTCCGCTTATGTTAGGAGAGCCCTCACGCACTGCTCTACCGGGGCCGACACCCACCAGGAACTAGAAAGACAATCCCAAGTTTTAGTGAATAACGGATACTCCAACTCCGACATCTCCAGCACCATCAACCACCATCTTGACAAATGGTACACCCATAGCCCTCCCAACATTGACCCCCCAATGAAATTAAGATCTTCTACCGCAATTTTATGTCCTCTGAACACAAACATGACGAGACCGTCTTAAAAGAAATAATCTCCAAGCATGTCCACCCAACCAACCCGGAAAACAAAATCAAATTAATAATTTATTACAAATCCCCCAAGACCTCCAACCTCGTTCTCCGCAACAAACCAGCTTCCACCAAGATAAAGAGCCCGATGAACTACGATCACGTCATTTACCAACATACCTGTAATTATGAGGACTGTGGACCTCATTCCTATATTGGCATGACGCAGACTCGTCTTTCACGTCGGTTAACTCTTCACCTTCAGGCTGGAGCCATCAAAGACCACTATCTCACCCCTAACCACCCCCACCTCACACGCAATGAGTTAGAGAAAGACACCACCATACTCGATAAAGAAAGTGACCCAAGGAAATTACCTATACTCGAAGCGTTATATATCCAAGCCTTACATCCTAACATCAACAACCAAACTCTGGACCTTCAGATCCTTCCTTCTGCCAAAAGGCACTATCCTACAGGACCTAACGCCCCCCCTCGCCCCCCGGTGCCCTTGATGCAGCCCCCCGCGATACCTCCTTCAGCTTCGTCTTCTGCCGGCGCCACACGAACTACGCAACTTAGGCCACGCCCCTCGACACGACACGCAGCCAATCAGCTTCGACCCCGCCAACTGACCACCACCTTCCCGCATCCAGTGCGCCTGCGTGAAGCGGATCTCTCTTTTACACTCCTAGAATACCCCTCCACCAATAGCAGACTTTTGCCCCCTGATTTTCGCCTCCTCTGATCCTCCACCCACTATATATACCCTTCCTGTTTAGCTTTTATATCATTCTATCCTTACTTGATAATGCTGGTTGTCCAGTGAAACGCGTCGTATATCCTGTATCATCATGTACATTAATGTAACCCTGTACCACCATGAATTTTTCTAATCTCATTCATCTACTTCCTGCCACCCAGCGAAAACTCATCAGAGACCTGGAAACTTTGAATAATAACATTTCCAACGCAGAAATTGCCATTTCTTTCAACCTTGTATGTATTAAAGAAGACAAAAAAAAATATATATATATATATATATATATATATATATATATATATACAGAGAGAGAGAGAGAGAGAGAGAGAGAGAGAGAGAGAGAGATTGACTAACTGGGTGACTGTAGGAATGACTGCAATTGCAATAATCAATAGTCATCAACATTGTCAATATTTTTGGTAAATTAATTATGCTATGTAAATAAAAAATACATGCAAACGCTTTTGATAAATTAGCCTTACGATCGGGTTTACGTGCAGAGTATACAGGGTTCTACATGGCTAACTATATGTTTAATTATGAAACAATTATTGCGCCCCATACTTTATTGACAAACACATATACTGGCTCTTTCACCCCATTAACCTGTTTCATTGTGTGTGTGTGTGTGTGTGTGTGTCTGAGTGTTTATGTGTGTGTGTGTATGTCTGAGTGTTTGTGTGTGTGTGAGAGTGTGTGTGTGTATTTGTGTGTGTGTGTGTGTGTTTGTGAGGGGGTGTGTTTATGTGTGTCTGAGTGTTTGTGTGTGTACTTACTCTAGTTGTACTTACTCTAGTTGTATTGCGGGAGTGAGCATGCTCGTTATTTCCCGCCTCCTATATGTGTAGGTGTTATATGTATCGTTGGAATGGCTGTGGATGTGTGTGTAGTCTGTATTTTTAGCCAATTGGCGACATCGGAAACGAAGGCTTAGGGTGGATCTGTATGGTACCATTCTCACTATAGACGGTACCGTCTCGCCCGAAGGCTTAGGTAGCCATCAGCTTAGGTGAACCATATGATACCCATCTCGCCTTGTACCATTTTTGCCAACCCCAGATGGGACGTCACAACGTCGTCCACTTATTCCAGGTACCTATTTACAGCTAGGTGAACTGAGGCTAACACATGAAAGGAGACAAGCCCAATTTGTCTCCGCCCAGCCGGGGATTGAACCCCCGACCCCTCGTGTGTGAGACGAGAGCTCTACCTACTAGGCTACGGGCTGTGATTGTGTGTGTGTGTGTGTGTGTGTTTGAGTGTTTGTGTGTGTCTGAGTGTGAGTGTGTGTGTGTGTGTGTGTGTGTGTGCGCGCGCACTTGTGTGTATGTGTGTGCTTGTCTGTATGTGTGTGCTTATGTGTGTGTTTGTGTGTGTGTGTGTGATACTGTAATATATATTTGTAACCGTGTTGGAAATAACTAAATAATTACCCAATTAATTGAATCTTCCTATATATTGTGTTCTGCTGTTTCATATACATCATTTGAATATCCAGTGGAAGTGGCTGTTATTCTGAATAATTGAATTGTGGGCCGAACAATATGATGTGTAACTCTGAAACTTTATATAACACTTGGTAGTTGAAAATATCCATAATTTAATTTGATCACCAACCCACCAGTTAACTTGCAATCAAACCTATAATGAAATAAATGAAATTAATGAATACATGTGGTACTCCAAGGATACGCTCACACCGAAATTCCCAACACTAACCATTACGCTATCAATTAAGTAACACCCCGTTCTTGTTCTTAATATGAATCATTAATTACAATCCCCAATGCACTTGAATAAACTAATAAAAGCATATGGTCCTCCCAGGATTCGAACTCGGGATAGCACACCCAGAACATAAGTATCTAAACCATTACACCACCAACACAGTTAAAGGTTTAATACACGATCAGAGTCACAGACCTACCATTATAACCACAGGCGGATATAATTATACTGTACACGGCCAAAACAGTAAATACTGTATTTATATAATCACAAGATTATGTATACTAGCACAGAAAAAAGACAATTAGTGAGAGGGGTGCTAGCCAACAAAGTGAAGCGATTCTCACAGTATTGTAAAACAGAATGTGAAAAAAAAAAAAAATTACTAACAAGTACAAATAATGAGTGGAAGTGGGTCAAATTTGGCTAGTGAGAAACTGGAAAAACACTATTAGGTAATACATGGTGTAGATATAATAAAACACTAGTAGGTAATACATGGTGTAGATATAATAAAACACTAGTAGGTAATACATGGTGTAGATATAATAAAACACTAGTAGGTAATACATGGTGTATATATAATAACATAATTATATGAATAATATGCCTATAAAGGGTGTAATAGGCCTATTAATATGATGACAAGTACCTGAAATGTGCTGAAATAAGCTATCAAAAATAATTACGATTGTATAATAACCATCACAAACACTGATACAGAGTGAGGATATAATAGCCTTGGCGTGTATTTGTGATTTTGTTTTCTATGTGGATGAGGGCGACAAAAGGCAAAACTGACTGTGACGAGTGCCTCCCCCAGAGTTGAAAGAGTGACATGGCCAACATCAAGGAACGTTCGAGCCAAAATGCCTGGACACACAGAGTTTGAAGCAATTTAAGTGTTTGTGTGTGTGTGTGTGTGTGTGCGTGTGTATGTGTATGTGTGTGTGTGTGTGTGTTTGTAGATAAGAAGACTGGCCGTCAATAGAAACCAGTAATACATCGTCTTCCAATATCAGTTAAGAGGCTTAGGAGATATGAGAGAGAGAGAGAGAGAGTAAACGTGAAAATTTTAGGAAATTAATTAACATGCAATGTAGAAGAGACCTAGGAGAGACTGTAGCCGGATACATCAAATAAATTGGAAAGTTGTACAATGACAACACAAAATAAGTAAGAAATATGAAGTCTTCGCAGGAAATTGTAGGACAGGTTAGACAAATAGATTATATAATACGAAAAGCTAAACTTATATGAACCCCAATAATATACAGTATATACGAAAAACAAAACAAAGCACAAATAGTTGATGTAATACGAAAAGCGAAACTTATATGAACCTAAATAATATATATACGGAAAACAAAACACAAACATAATTTAGGAAACAATAGGAGAGGTCCGCCATCTACATGACGAAATAGGAAACATGAATAATATTAAAAAGAGAGTAAACTATAAACGATACGGCAAAATGGTGAAGGAAATATCATAACATTATTTGATACAGAGAAGACAGGAAGGAAGAACATGTAGGAGAAGGAAGAACAACAGACCACTTGCGAGTTTCAGGCTATAAAGAAGTTGGAGCCGTAAACGTTGATATTAAACAGAAATGCAATAATGTATGTTCCTGATGGATAGGAATTAATTTTGACCTTGATTGTATGCATTTATGTAATGCAATCCAACCGTATTTTAGCTAATAATTCTGAAAAATATTTATGTCTACAGCACCAACTTTCTTATAGCATGAAACTCGCAAGTGGTCAATTAGTAGAATACAAATGGCTGATACAAAGAATGAAGGAAGCAGCGAAAAGAATGTGATTGAGTGAGGAAACGTTATCTTTGAGAATATGAAAGGTATATTTAAATAAGAAAATAATCACGTATGAACGATTCTGACTAAGAAACCCATTTGAAGGGTAAATGAAACAATGAGCAGAGTAAATGAGATAAAATAACAAGAATATATAGACGTGCAAATATATTGATACATTAAGGGGGTAGTACTCGCTTTTTCTGGACCCCCTTCTCCCTCATGTTTAACATATTAGTTTTGAGGTTTTAAGACGTTCATTCCGTTAGTTTGACGATTTTGAGACCTTATGCCTAATTTTGTTGTCACTACTAAGACCTTTCGTGCCCTTTAGGTGTCGATTTTTACCTTGCGAGCGAAAGCGAACCTCTAATTTTAGAAGGAATCGGCTTTTGGCCGGGACATTTTTCTATCTAAAAATTTACAAATTTATCTTGAAAGGGGGTCTAGGGAATGCTTTTCTAAGCTTGATGGAGGTCAAGCAAGGACACTCAAAAATAAATTAATAAATAAATATATCGATCAAAAACCAAGCACTACCCCTTTAATTAATATTATGAAGTTCAATTACTGAGTGTAAACAAATTAGTCTAATCTTAGCCAGAATACAAGATAAAAATGTGTAGTTGTACGGAGGAAACTATCCCTTTGACAATGATAAGATAAGTGTTTCCAAAAGTGAATGATAGTCGCATGCTATCAAATTTAACTGACACCATTGTATTACAAAAGTTAATACATTTTGGACAACTTTCCTAATTTAACCCAAGGACCGTGATAGGTCTAACGGAAGGGTCACCATTGCGAACGTGATAGGCCACACGGAAGCAAGACCATAAACAACTCCTTCCAAAATACTGAAAACAAAGGAATATGTCATGAGGTGATACAATTCCCCTCTAATACCTTCTACCACTCATCCATATGTTTCTCCCACCCATATTCCCCTCCTTCCCCACCTTTCTCCCCCCCTCCTCAATTATCAACTATTTTTCCTCCTATTTTCATCATTTATCGGTAGTTTTTGCGTGAATTTCTCTCCTGCGGTTTCGGAGCACAAGTGTCGTTATATAACACTGACTCATCGCCCGCTTGGCTCAGTAGAAAGAGAGACCTTGGAGGGGAAAGATGTGTGTCTCCCCACCTCCCGCCTAAGGATACGACCGACCGGGCGGCGAATATTTAAGATATTTCCCACCCAAATGCTTTCCCCACTTATTTTATCACTCTTCAAGGTTCATATAATCATCGTGTATGTAAAATAAAAGCACATTGAAAACAAATAATACTTTATATTGTAAATATAAGAAATTATGTCAGAATCCAAAGCTAGAAATTCACAAATAACTACCCGAGCTCCCTTTTTTTTTTTTTTTTTTTTTTTTTTTTAATATTCCAACTTACTTCCTCTCGGGCATAGGCTGAGAGCCTTAACATTCACCGCTTTACAATGAACAGTGAAGCCCGTGAGGTCTTGTTCCAGTCTAGGGAGTGAGACATGTGAAGCACGTAGAGTACAACGAGCACCTGCCATCTTGCCTTCACATGAGGCACGGTGCTCTCTCATGGCCCGAAACAACCCCATCTCTGAAGCCACCTCGTTCCCGTGCTTCACTGTCTCATCCCCTACACTCGGACTCTCACACTTACACACACACAACACCACCTGTTGAGCAGATAACTCACCTTGCCCTAGGGCAATTTCGTGTTTTAATGGTTAATAATCGCTAATATATAACGGACGGAATAAAAAATCATTTAGCTATGTTGTACATCTTGTAAATCTAGCAAGAGTCCAAAAGTTCATATGTTGTGCATATTTTCAGTTTAGCAAAAAAAAAAAAAAAAAAAAAAAAAAAATATATATATCAGACACTAGCCAGGATAAATTTAAAAAAAGGCGTTATCGTACCGAAGGGGTTAACACCTTAAGAGCGGGTGGAGGAGTATATTTTATGTGCCGCCCAGCGGGGGGTTTTACCATAAACGAGCTTGTTTCCGTGCTCGTTTTCATGCATAAACAAGAGCCAGAACGTAATACAAGTATGCATCCCTGAAAGGGCATTAATTCAGCTTTCCAATGACACCAGAACCATCCTTCTACGATCACTGGTTGTCTTGCAACGATCGTGCAACCGAAGGGCAAAATCGGTAAAATACGGTAATTTTCTTACATTATTACGTGTGAAACGAGTGAGAGTGGGTGGAGTACAAAGGAGTACATCTCAGTAGCTCCACGGCCACCGTGACGAGCGGTCATGAGGTAACCTACGCTCCTCCTACTGCTCCGCTCTCTCTCAGAGCACATTACGTGCTCAAAATTGCACTCGACAATAGCCGTGACCCGCCACATAGGCCACATTTATTTAACTCGACAATAGCCGTGTGCCGCCAGTTAAGGGTTAAAGGATTACTAATTTTGTTTGTGAAATGAAAAGATTAAAGCAAAAATGAATAGAGAGAATTGTCAATAGTTTAAGTGCTTTTTTCTTTTCTAAGTGGATGAGGGAGACAAAAGGCAAAACTACCTGTGATGAGTGCCTCCCCCTGAGTTGAAAGAGTGACAGGGCCAAACTCAAGGAATGTTTGAACCAAGATGCCTGGACACACAGAGTTTTAAGGAATTTAAGTCAAATGATGAGGGAAAGGTGGATTCAGGGAGAGAGTTCCAGAGCTCACCTTTTGATTGGAAGAAAGACTGGGACTATTGTTTCACTCTTGGGTTGCTCCGAGTAGTAGTGCGATTGTGTTACAAAACGGGTGCTACGTGTTCTTTGTAGAGGAGATGGTATACACTGGGAGAGCTCTGAGGGCCACTGATTATTGTAATAGTGGTAGAATAGTGAGAGAGATGCAACATTGCGGTGAAGAGAGAGAGATTGCAGAGAATCGTTAAGTGAACGTGAGATTTCTTTTAGACGAAAGGCTTTCCTTTATATTTTGTCTAGAAGTGCTGTGTGAGAGGATCCTCCCCACACATGCAATCAATACTCAATACAAGGACACACTGAGCCCTTAACAGAGCAAGAAGCTGTGTAGGGGTAAAGAACCCTCTGAGGCGGTTGAGCACACCAAGCATGGTGGTAATATGGTCTTTTCAAGAGAGATCAGAAGAAAAAGAGACACCGAGAATACTGAGAGAAGATGAAGGATTAATTTTTGTATTGCTGAAGTATAAGGGATAGTCCTGTAGGAGTTCTTGATGGGTAGATAAATGGAGAAATTGGGTTTTGGAAGCATTGACCGCAACAAGATTTTCTCTGCTCCAATTAGAGATGGTTGATAGATCAGTAAATAGTAGTGCCATGGCCCTGTTACATGAGTCTTGGAATAATTGCATGCTGGAGAGTTCTGAAAGACTAGTTAAATAGTGTTAGGTAGTGTCATCAGCAAATGCATGGATAGGACTGGAGGTACAGTTGAAAAGATAATTAATTAATATTAGAAAGATAATTAGAGATAGGACAGAACCCTGAGGAACACCGAGTTGATAGGATAAAGAAGTGAACGATGGTCGTCCACAACCGCAGCTATGGAACGCCAGAAAGGAAATTAGATATAAAGGCACAGATGGAGGGATAGAAACCGAAGGAGAGTATTTTAGAAATTAGAGATTTGTGCAAGACTCTGTCAAAGGCCTTCGGTATGTCAAGTGCAATAGAAAAGGTCTCACCGAAGTTCCGAAAGGAGGATGACCAAGAGTTAGTAAGATATTTAAAGAAGATCACCAGTGGAGCGACCTCTAAGGAAGCCATACTGGCGAACTGAGAGTAGATTATGAGAAGAGAAATTCTTAAGAAATTTTGAAGTAAGAATAGTTTCAAAAACTTTCGAGATGCAAGAAATGAGAGCAATTAGACGATAGTTGGAGGGTTGAGAGCGGTTACCCTTCTTTGGGACAGGTTGAATGAGAGTAAAATACCAGCAAGAAAGGAAGACGTTAAAGGAGAGACAGAGAAGAGTTTGCTTTGGCAGGGAGTCAGCACGGAAGCACAGTTTTTGAGTGCATTAGGAGGAATACCATCCAGACTGTACACCTTCTTAGCATTAAGACCAGAGAGGGTAGAAATAACATCTTTAGAAGAGATTTGGATATTAAGCATAAGTAGGGGAGAGGGGGGTGGAGAGGGAGGAATAGCACCAGAATCATCCAAGGTTGGAGTTTATAGCAAAAGTTTGGTCAAAGATTTTAGCTTTGTCAGAGAAAGTGGTGATGTCGTCAGAATGGAAAAGGGGAGGGAAAGACGAAGAAGAAAAATTGTTGGAAAGGTTTTTGGCTAGATGCCAGAAAGCTTGGGAAGAGCTAGATTTGGATAGTTCAGTCCATCTATTATTAATGAAAGAGTGTTTGGTGAGTTGAAGAACATATTTGGCTTGATTCCAGGTAGAAGCATAGGAAGTATAAGATTCTTAATTTAAAGTCAACAGTAACGTTTGACAGCTTTCTCCTAGTTGTGGACAGCAGTAAAACAAATGTTAGTAAACCAAGATTTGTTTGCATTAGTCTGAGAGAAAGAAAAATTAATGTATACCTCCACGCCCATGAGGATTACCTAGGTAATGCGTTCATCACTCTCCGAGGGTCCTCGGCCATGGAAGCAAAATCATCCCATCAGAAATCAAAGAAGTACTGCCAAAGAGCCTCTCATTCGGCAGCGCCAAAGTTCCACAAGCGCTGCCGGATGGGAGGATCGGGTGGCCGTACTGGGGAGATAGGACAGGTGACAGAGATAAGTTTATGGTCGGACGAGCCCAAAGGAGAGAAAAGATCGACAGTATAATCAGAAGGGTTAGAAGTTATTAACAAGTCAAGAATGTTGGGCCAATCTCCGAAGTGGTGATCCGGGATACACGTGGGTTTCTGAACCAACTGCTCCAGGTCATTTAGCATAACAAAAATGTAGGCTTGTTCACCAGGTTGGTAATTGGAAGGAGAGAAGAATGATAAAAGGAAGATTGAATTATATGGGAGTTGACTAATAATTTAAGATAGACAAAACTTGTTTGGTAATGTCCAGCTTGGGTGTTAGTAGTATCACTGATCTCCTGACTACCAAGTTTATTATTTTCTGATATAGCTTTATATAATTCAACTAATCTAAAATAATATACCATTTTATATACTACCTTGATTTCAACGTAGAGAGGTTTGGGTAGGTTATTTCTGTACTAAACTTTCTTCACAAATGTCAGAAAATGGATAGAAAAGAGAGGGGCCCTAGTTATTTTTGGTCTGGGCATTTGTTGACTAAATAATTTCCTCCTTTAGGTATTTATACACATAGCTAAACTTACTTAGCCTACATTTAGGTAGGTCAAATAGGTAAGTTAGGTTCTTTAATGGATTCTTGATTTCTAGGTTTTTCAGTATTGTGTTGATACTGCAGTACTAATAATGTAAGACAGGGCTACAAGTTCTCCCGGGAGGCAGTGTGAGAGGAGGAAGAGATCTGTATGGTAATGTCCAACACGCTGCCTTCCCACCTCCTCTAAAACGATTCGGAGTAAAACAATAAATAACGTAACATACCTAAGCCAACATAATTTTATATCTTAATCTATTATAAACTAAATTTGGGCAGGACATAATACTACATCTCAACCTATTCTAAGCTAAATTAGGGAAGGTTCACTTACAGCTTAATAGTTTCAGCATGATGAAAATATACAAACAGAAAAGAAGGGTAGCTGAGATGTCCAAACTTTGTCTGTTGCAGCTATTATCTATAAAAGTGAGACCCTCGTTATTAAGTCACAGGAGACTGGAGTTCTCAAAAGGGGCTCCAGTCCTGACGCTATTGTTGACTTACAGTGTGCTGGTCTAATAATCCAGAAGGATTGATAGCCTCTGAAGTCCTATATTAACTAACTAATTAACTAATTAAATCACATAATAAACCTATATTGCCACAATATTCATCTAAACAAGTGATATGATTGGGTATTTAATCACATCATAAACTTAACCTAATTTAATTTGAGTAAACTTGTGATATGAAAACATAGTTTCTCTATTGGATTGTGGATGTTGGTAGATATATGTGTTGATACCGCACCATCATAATAGAAGGCAGGAGCCAGTGTGAGAGCAGGAAGATATTTGTATGGTAATGTCCACCACCAACCTCCTCCTTCTCTCGCCTTCCTTAGTAAACATTTATTTTTTATTTTAGTTATTATCAGAAGTTTTTGTTCATTTTTTGAAGAGCTTGAGGGAGTCCAAAATGTGAACTGAAGAATAACAAGTAAGTAAACAGAGGTTAATCAATAAAGTAGGTATGCAGTTTTCGCATAAAAAAAAAAAAAAAAAAAAATGCATACCCGGTACGCAACTCTGCGACCTAGAACTCTGCAATTAGTATTGAATCTCTTAGGTAAAATCGGTATATATATTATATATATACTGTACAGTATATATATATATATATATATATAATATATATATATATATATATATATATATAACTGTATATATATATATATATAGATATATATATATATATATATATATATCATATACTGTATATATATATATATATATATATATATATATATATATATATATATATACTGTATATATATATATGTATACTGTATATATATATATTTATATATATATACTAAACAAATTTATACTCACAACCGGACTTGAACCAACGACAGTCAGAACAAGTGCCCATACTTTAATTAACTTTACCACAGCGTCATAGAAGATACTTGTGTGCAGTGGATTAAAGCATAGACACACGTCCTGACTGTTGGTGGTTCATGTCCGTCTGGGAGTATATATATACACTGTAATTAATTTATGATCTCATTGAATCTTAACAATTGGAATATTCATCTATAATAAGGTTAGCGTAACATTATTTTGTAGCATTTTGAATATGGTGCAATTCAAATTTAGAATAAATATAAGAAAGAAATAGTGACCATAATCTGTGACCTTCACCATTCACCTTGACCTTTGAATAACAAAAATAAAACATTTGGACAATCGTTGCATTGACCAACCGAATTTGCCAGCAAAATTTGGTGACGATACGTAACCCGTTCAGTACAGTTCTGTTAGTTTCATTTCATACTGGATATTAAGACGATTTTATTTAGTTTATGAAGGGCCTCCATAAAATTAGCAGGCCTTCAACTATATTAATTAACCCTTTTTAGTACCACAGATTCTTCATACGCTCCACAAAATCGTCTAATTACAGCAAGACTATATCTATCTATCTATATGCTCAGGCCCAATCCCCATTTTGGGGGTAGCCGACTCAAGACAGAGCAAGAACAGGGAAAACACAAAAACAACATAAAACAAAAAATAAACACAGATAAAAAACACAAACTCACACACATCCAGGTCACCCAGGAGAAGACCCAGAGACCAGGGTTACCAAGGTTGCTCCAGCACTCCCCCGGCCCCTGACCACCCGGAGAGGTTCCGATCTCGGCAGGCAGACATGCAGCGGAGCCAAAGCCACAAGCTCTCCCACCACACTTCCAGGCACACCCTTCATATTAATCGTCCCCCCCGGCCAGGCGCCTGATGGACTATTATCTAGTCGAACTTGCGCCCGACCCCTTACTCCAAATTACCACGTGTTCACTCAACTATTCACAAGCATTCTCCATTCACTCCTGTCCACCACCACTTCCCCTGCCTGATCTATAGTCATTCCTCTATCATCCACTACAAGCATGTAGCAAGACTACAATAAAAAATACGTCACCGGTACACAAAGGGTTAAACAGTCTAGGAAGAGTTTAAAGAACAATTTTAACACTATTCTTTTGTTCTTTGACCTTGACCTTTAACCTTAGGTATTATATTATAATATATATATATATATATATATATATATATATATTCTTTAATACATACGAGGTTGAAAGAAATGGCAATTTCTGCGTTGGAAATTTTATTATTCAAAGTTTCCAGGTCTCTGATGAGTTTTCGCTGGGTGGCAGGAAGTAGATGAAGGAGATGAGCAAAATTCATGGTGGTACAGGGTTACATTAAAGTACATGATGATACAGGATATACGACGCGTTTCACTGGACAACCAGCATTATCAAGTAAGGAAGGAATGATATAAAAGGTAAACAGGAAGGGTATATATAGAGGGTGGAGGATCAGAGGAGGCGGAAAACAGGGGGCAAAAGTCTGCTATTGGTGGAAGGGAAAACTAGGAGAGAAAAAGGGGGGTAACCGCTTCACGCATGCGCACTGGATGCGGGATGGTGGTTGATAGGTGGGGTCGAAGCTGATTGGCTGCGTGTCGAGGGGCGTGGCCTAAGTTGTGTGGCGCCTGCAGAAGACGAAGCTGAAGGAGGTAGCGCGGGGGGCTGCGTCAAGGGCACCGGGGGGCGAGGAGGGGTGTTAGGTCCTGTAGGGTAGTGCCTTTTGGCAGAAGGAAGGATCTGAAGGTCCAGAGTTTGGTTGTTGATGTTGGGATGTAAGGCTTGGATATATAAAGCTTCGAGTATAGGTAATCTCCTTGGGTCACTTTCTTTATCGAGTATGGTGGTGTGTTTCTCTAACTCGTTGCGTGTGAGGTGAGGGTGGTTAGGGGTGAGATAGTGGTCTTTGATGGCTCCAGCCTGAAGGTGAAGAGTTAACCGACGTGAAAGACGAGTCTGCGTCATACCAATATAGGAATGAGGTCCACAGTCCTCATAATTACAGGTATGTTGGTAAATGACGTGATCGTCGGTCATCGGGCTCTTTATCTTGGTGGAGGCTGGTTTGTTGCGGGAGAACGAGGTTGGAGGTCTTGGGGGATTTGTAATAAATTATTAATTTGATTTTGTTTTCCGGGTTGGTTGGGTGGACATGCTTGGAGATTATTTCTTTTAAGACGGCCTCGTCATTTTTGTGTTCAGAGGACATGTAATTGCGGTAGAAGATCTTAATTTCATTGGGGGGGTCAATGTTGGGAGGGCTTTGGGTGTACCATTTTTCAAGATGGTGGTTGATGGTGCTGGAGATGTCGGAGTTGGAGTATCCGTTATTTACTAAAACTTGGGATAGTCTTTCTAGTTCCTGGTGGGTGTCGGCCCAGGTAGAGCAGTGCGTGAGGGCTCTCCTAACATAGGCGGAGATAGAGGATAGAAGATAACGGCGGGGGCATTCACTATCACCGTTGAGGCATTGTCCTGTGTTAGTTGGTTTAATGTAGACGGTGGTTTTGAACCCATGGTCGTTCAGAGCTACGAGGATGTCGAGGAAGGGGAGTTGTCCATTGTTAGATTTTTCAAAGGTGAAGTTAAGTCCGGAGGAGGTCATGAAAAGCGACGCTGGAGTTCCTGTAGTTCGTGGAGGTCCTTGATTTGCACGAAGATGTCATCCACGTATCTACAGTAGACGGCGGGTCGTTGGGCAGCCAGGAGCTCTTCCTCGATGGTACCCATGAAAAAGTTCGCAAAAAGAACTCCTAGGGGGCTGCCCATCGCCACACCGTCTATCTGCTTGTACATGTTGCCCCGGGGGCAAAGGAAGGGGGCCTCCTTGGTACATAGCTCCAGTAGTGTTTTCAGGGCCTTCTCCAGGATGTCCAGTGTAGGAGTATCAGGGCAATGATAAATTCGACGTAGAATCATGTCAATGGTCCTATCCACTGGCACGTTGGTGAACAGGCTTTCTACGTCGAGAGAGGCGATTGTGTGGTTGTTGTTACGGGGGGCGTCTCGTAAAATTTCCAAGAAATCGTGGGCTGAGTTAAGGTTGAATTGGCTGGGCACGTAGGGGGTGAGGAGGTTGTTCAGGGCCTTGGCGATCTGGTAGGTGGCAGTGGGGATCTGGGAGATGATGGGGCGGAGGGGGTTCCCAGGTTTGTGTGTTTTGATGGTTCCGTACGCATAACCAGGGGTGTATTCTCCGACGAGTTTTTTAAGGTGGATCCCTCCTTGTTTGGCGTTGATGGCGGTGATGGTGGTGTTGGCAATACGTTTGATTTCGTCGGTTGGGTTGCGTGCCCAGCCAATTCAACCTTAACTCAGCCCACGATTTCTTGGAAATTTTACGAGACGCCCCCCGTAACAACAACCACACAATCGCCTCTCTCGACGTAGAAAGCCTGTTCACTAACGTGCCAGTAGATAGGACCATTGACATGATTCTACGTCGAATTTATCATTGCCCTGATACTCCTACACTGGACATCCCGGAGAAGGCCCTGAAAACACTACTGGAGCTATGTACCAAGGAGGCCCCCTTCCTTTGCCCCCGGGGCAACATGTACAAGCAGATAGACGGTGTGGCGATGGGCAGCCCCCTAGGAGTTCTTTTTGCGAACTTTTCATGGGTACCATCGAGGAAGAGCTCCTGGCTGCCCAACGACCCGCCGTCTACTGTAGATACGTGGATGACATCTTCGTGCAAATCAAGGACCTCCACGAACTACAGGAACTCCAGCGTCGCTTCATGACCTCCTCCGGACTTAACTTCACCTTTGAAAAATCTAACAATGGACAACTCCCCTTCCTCGACATCCTCGTAGCTCTGAACGACCATGGGTTCAAAACCACCGTCTACATTAAACCAACTAACACAGGACAATGCCTCAACGGTGATAGTGAATGCCCCGCCGTTATCTTCTATCCTCCATCTCCGCCTATGTTAGGAGAGCCCTCACGCACTGCTCTACCTGGGCCGACACCCACCAGGAACTAGAAAGACTATCCCAAGTTTTAGTAAATAACGGATACTCCAACTCCGACATCTCCAGCACCATCAACCACCATCTTGAAAAATGGTACACCCAAAGCCCTCCCAACATTGACCCCCCCAATGAAATTAAGATCTTCTACCGCAATTACATGTCCTCTGAACACAAAAATGACGAGGCCGTCTTAAAAGAAATAATCTCCAAGCATGTCCACCCAACCAACCCGGAAAACAAAATCAAATTAATAATTTATTACAAATCCCCCAAGACCTCCAACCTCGTTCTCCGCAACAAACCAGCCTCCACCAAGATAAAGAGCCCGATGACCGACGATCACGTCATTTACCAACATACCTGTTATTATGAGGACTGTGGACCTCATTCCTATATTGGTATGACGCAGACTCGTCTTTCACGTCGGTTAACTCCTCACCTTCAGGCTGGAGCCATCAAAGACCACTATCTCACCCCTAACCACCCTCACCTCACACGCAACGAGTTAGAGAAACACACCACCATACTCGATAAAGAAAGTGACCCAAGGAGATTACCTATACTCGAAGCTTTATATATCCAAGCCTTACATCCCAACATCAACAACCAAACTCTGGACCTTCAGATCCTTCCTTCTGCCAAAAGGCACTACCCTACAGGACCTAACACCCCTCCTCGCCCTCCGGTGCCCTTGACGCAGCCCCCCGCGCTACCTCCTTCAGCTTCGTCTTCTGCAGGCGCCACACAACTTAGGCCACGCCCCTCGACACGCAGCCAATCAGCTTCGACCCCACCTATCAACCACCATCCCGCATCCAGTGCGCATGCGTGAAGCGGTTACCCCCTTTTTCTCTCCTAGTTTTCCCTTCCACCAATAGCAGACTTTTGCCCCCTGTTTTCCGCCTCCTCTGATCCTCCACCCTCTATATATACCCTTCCTGTTTACCTTTTATATCATTCCTTCCTTACTTGATAATGCTGGTTGTCCAGTGAAACGCGTCGTATATCCTGTATCATCATGTACTTTAATGTAACCCTGTACCACCATGAATTTTGCTCATCTCCTTCATCTACTTCCTGCCACCCAGAGAAAACTCATCAGAGACCTGGAAACTTTGAATAATAAAATTTCCAAACGCAGAAATTGCCATTTCTTTCAACCTCGTATGTATTAAAGAAAATTTATTACCTGGCTTTACCAACATATATATATATATATATATATATATATATATATAATGTATATATATATATATATATATATATATATATATATATATATATATATATCGGTATATAGACTGTGGGCCTATATATGATTGAAATATATGATATTTAAGTAAAATGCAACTAGCAATCGTCAGTTTATCGAAAATTGAGCATTTTTTATGATGAAGGTTAAAGTTTGACCTGGGCCTGTGACCTTGACCTTTATGTGGGATTATATTTCTGTTTGCTCTGATGCAACCCTAGAAAGTAAAATAAGTGTGTCAAATTTCATTAAAAATAATAAGTTATTTTCAGAGGTATAAAGGAATAGTTGACATTGACCTTTGACCCTCATCTTGACCTTCATGATGTCTGAAAAATTTAAAAATTTAAATTTCCCTTAAAGCACAACTGTCTCAACGAATTTTGTGAAGTTTACATGAATAGTAAAGAAATTAGCATATTGACCATATATTTGATGTTGACTTGTGACCTTGACCTATCAAATGGAATTATGTTTATACTTGTATGAACATGGTCTTGGCATTCCGAATATACATGATATGACTAATGAGAATCTTACATTAAATAGGAAATACTAGTAAAAATCATATTTCAAACTTTAAGCTTGGCCTTTGACCTTGACCTTCGACCTTAGAATTTCTTATCCAGGATTTAGTTAGCTTAACAGCAATGTTCACATTAACTAGCATTATGAATATGATGTAATTCGTATAAAAACATATTGATTACAAATAGTGATCATATACTGTGACCTTGACCTTTGACCTTTGACTTAAATAAAATACATATATTTGGACGGTCGTCGCATTGACCAACTGAATTTGCCTGTATAATTTGGTGACAATACATTAAACAGTCTAGGAGGAGTTTAGGGTAAATGACAAATACTTTTGTTTTGACCCTGACCATAACTACTACAATATTTGTTGTGACATTTTAGATATATGATATTAAGTAATAAGCCATAACACAGCCAGTTTTCCAAAATATGAGTAATCTTTTTTTAATAAATAATAAAAGTTGACCTTTGGCCTTGACCTGTAACCTTGACCTTTATGTAAGAGTACATTTTGTTTTCATTGACATTGCCAATGAACATCAAATAAGCATGCCTAATTTCATTAAAAACCATCAGTTAGTTTCATATATATTAATAGAATAGTTGACCTTGACCTTTGACCTTTATCTTGATTTTTATGTCTCAACATTTATTATTTTCCTTTTCACTTAAAGTGCAACTATCTCACCAAATTGTGTGAAGTTTGCATGAAAAGTAAAGAAAATACCTTGACCTGTGACCTTGACCTTTCATATGGAATTGAATAGTTTCTTGTATGACCTTGGCCTAGCTATTCCGAATTTACATGGTAAGCCTAGTGAGAATCTAACAGTTAGTATAAGAAATACTAGTAAAAAACCTATTTTGACATTTGACCTTGAACTTTGACCATACCCTTTAAAATAGTTATCTGAAATTTGGGCAATACGATAGCAAGGTTACCAGTAACTTGTATTGTGAAAATGAAGACATTTGAGTAAACAATTAAATAAATAGTAAAAGTTGACCTTTGACCTTGACCTATGACCTGGACCTTTATGTGAGCGTCTTTTTGTTTGGTTTTCATTGACATTGCCCTGGAAAATCAATTAAGCATGCCTAATTTTATTTAAACCCATCAGTTAGTTTCATATATATTAATAGAATAGTTGACCTTGACCTTTGACCTTTAGCTTGACCATTATGATATGGGTGTCCAAATGTATTATTTTCCTTTGCATTTAAAGTGCAACTATCTCACCAAATGTTGTGAAGTTTGCATGAAAAGTAAAGAAAATAGCATGTTGACCTTTTATTTGACCTTGACCTGTGAGCTTGACCTTACATATGGAATTTTATAGTTTCTCGTATGACCTTGGCCTAGGTATTCTAAATATATATGGTAAGCCTAGTGAGAATCTAACAGTAATTAGTATAAGAAATACTAGTGAAAAACTTATTTTGACCTTTGACCTTGACCTTTGACCTTACCTTTTAGAATATTTACCTAAATGTTGGTCAATGCGATATTAAGGTTACCAGTACATTGTTTAGCGAAAATGAAGACATTTGAGTAAAAACTAAAATATATGAAATATTGACCTAATTTTTAACGTTACCTTTGACCTGAACCTTTAAGTTGAATGAAAAATTTATTTTTGACTGACCTTCGCATTGATTAAATGCATATACCTGTGAAATTTGGTGAAAATCCATCTAACGGTCTAGGAGGAGTTTCCAGACAGACAGACGGACGACGACGACGGACGACGGATGACGACAGACAAGCTGACTGGTGGTGCACAGTATACGGACGGGATCTGTGTGCGCGATACCACTCTGCTTTGCAGAGTTGATAATCAGAACATAATTGATTAACCCGGCAGGTGCAACATTCCTTTTGTAATGTTTCACTGGGCGAATGCGATGTTCCTTCCGTAAGATGACACCTAACCCCTACTGTACCGTCGATATCCTTTTTATTTTTTTCTGGCTACTGCTAATTGATTTTATTCAGTTCAGGAAGGGTCTCTAGCAATTATAAAACTTTGAACTATCTCAATCAATCCTTTTAACTACCACAGATCCTTCCTAATCGGCAGAAAATCATCTAAATATAGCTAGAATAAACTACAACAGACGTCGCTGGTACAGGAAGGGTTAATAACTGCAACAAAAACTGCACCAGTGCCTGGGAAATGGATGCAATATGTGATTAGGTGGCATTTCTCCTTACCACCAGCTTCCCTCTTCCCCTTACATGTATCCCCCCTTCTCTCTCCTCCCCCTCCCCCCCTTTTCCTTCAACTTCCTCCCTCCTCCTTTATTTTACTTTTTCCCTCCCCCACTCACAATACTTCCTCCTTCCCGCCTTAACCCTTACAGAACATGTGACATCCTTTTGATTTCATTTTGGCTACTATTCGATTATATTCAGTTTAGGAAGGACTTCTACCAATGATAAAGTTTCTTACTTTCTCAACCAACCCTTTTAACTACCACAGATCCTTCCACAGCTGCATATTATTGTTAAAATATAGCTAGAATAAAGTATAACAAACGTCGCTGGTACTCAAACGGTTAAATATGTTCAGGCACCTTCCTATTTACCTCCCCTACCTCCCACCTCCTCATAGAGTGCGAGAGAGAGGCGAGACGAAGCTCAGTGTGGCCGAAGCCTCCAGTGAGGGAGGATGTATGTCACTCTGCTGCTTATGCCTACCCTCCCATCACAATAACATGTTTTTTCACTGGATATTTGTTCTTTGCACCTATTTTCTGGTTCATCAATGATCACAAGTCCCTTATACAAGTAAAATATGCACATATAGTGCAGTAATATCGCTTTACATGGTATATATAATTTTTTTTTTCCGAATTGATGCTAAATATTTTGCACTGGCAGACCTGTCAGAAACAGGTCTATCATAGCTGTCTGGTTAACCCCTAACTGGCGGCGCGCAACATATGTCGAATGAAATAAATCTGGCCTAAGTGTTGGCGCGCGACATCTGTCGAGCGCCATATTCAGCACGTAATGTTGCTGAGAGAGAGAGAGCTGAGCAGTGGGACGAGCCTAGCAACCCTATGACCGCTCCCCACGACCACCGTGGACATACTGAACTGTATTCTACTTTCCCCCCCTCCTTTCTCACTCGCTACACAGGGAATTATGTAAGGAAATTACCTTATTTCAGGGTTTTTGCACTCGTGTTGCACAATCGTTGCAAGAGAACCAGTGGTCGTACAAGGATGGTTCGGGTGTCATTGGAAAGCTCTGTTTACGTCCTTTCAGGGATAGATATTTGTTTTACGCTTTGGGTCTTATTTAGGCATGAAAATGATCACGTAAACAACCCTATTTAGGGTCAAAACCCCCCGCTGTGCGGTACGGTCAAATAGACCGCCTAGCCCGCCAATAAGGTGTTAAGGGGGGTCACCTGCTTTTTTTCTCTTTCTCTCCTTTTCTCTCTTTCTCTGGCTTGTATCCATTCGGCCCCATTCAACCAACTGTTTTAAGACGTTTATCCCCATCCAGGTGTCGATTTCTTCTTGGCGAGCGATACCGAGCCAGTATTGTATGGAGAAATCCAGCTTCGAGACATTTTTCTGTCGAAAAATGTACAAATTTAGCTTGCTGTCAAAACATAAATACATATATGCTGGCTCGCTACCAGTCGACGGAAGTGAAATACACCAGGAACGAAAATTCCTGGGAGCGAAACTTCCACCCCCAGCAAGATCCCTCCCTCTCTTCCACTTCCATCCACATATTACACGTCTCGTTTATCACAGTCTTCTAGATACAAAACACACTTCCTTACCCCTGACAGTCTTGAAGTACCCACTAAAGTATGTATTCCATTAAATACTAACCCTGCAGACTATAATACTCTCATCGTGTACAGGAACGAGGCGATCGGAAGACACCTCGCTCTCTCTACATTACGAAGGTATAGGTACGTACCCCAGACTAACTAATTGTATCGAAATACCTCTGCTGACTTATATATGTTTAATTCTGATCAACCTGCAGACGGCCATAACTGCAAACCATGTATTATTGTATTCATGATATATATACTGTATATATGTTAACTATGACAGCCCTCTAAGAAGAAGACAAGGAGGGAAGACACCCCTTATCTCTACCTTACGACGATATAAGTACATGCACCCATGCTAGTTATTATATTGACTCCCCTCTGCCTTGTCAGTACGTGTATGTGTAACCCCATGCCCGATTACCCCTTATTCTAAGTAACTAAAGTATAATATTATATCCTACCAAAGCAACAGACAGACATTCACCAACACGGTCAGAGGGAGAGAGAGGGACAAAAGCACCCCGCCTTTCCCATCGACTCCTCCCCCAGCCCAATTAGAAGCTTAGCGCCTCGGCAGCCGGCACTGGACAACCCACCCCCAAAATGGCCGACCCCAGACGACCACCTCCCACCTCTCCAGACTGGACCTCCACACCAATCCACATGCTCCACACTATTCAACTCACATTCTTCTTAGTATAAAAACCACATCTCTTTCCTCCCCACCATTATTACGATACTAGATTATATCCACCCCCTTGCTTTCTGATGACGTAAGCAGTGATGGCTGCGTCGTATGCATGTCCCTGTGACTGTCGTAATTACTGTTGTATTAATTTCACGTGCGTTTAGCTCCAGCTGAACCCAACTACAACCGCCACAGGCAACATGACTGCAGGCCATGTATATGATTAATGAATATGTTTATCTTTAACTAGGACCCCCCTGCAGGAAAAGTAAGAGGAAAGCCACCTCTTAACTCTCTGTATTATGAGGGGTACAGATATATGACTATGCAAATTATTGTATTGATTATGTCACTACCATTTTATTGTTATGCCATGAATATGATTAATGAATACGTGACAGCCCCTGTAGAAGAAGTAAGAGGGCAGACACCTCTTAGCTCTCTGTATTATGGGGGGTATAGATATATAACTGTGCCACTTAGATATTGATTGTATCATTTACCATTTTTTACTTTTTACTTATTAACATACTAACCCTGCATGATGACTGACCTACTAACCATAGAATAATAAGGATATCGTCACCTTGCACAATCTAATTTTTCCCTAAACCTTGCATTGCATAATCCAACTGGTTTTTCTTTTCTAGCCTCCCTCCACACGCCTTCTACACGCCTCGTCAAGACACTTCCTTCTCGGAGTACAGTTCACATGATCCTATCTTTGTTTTCCATTGCAACCAGGCAGGCGACAGGTATGCATGCATGGACGACGACCTGATCACCCCACGGAAGCGCCAATGCCTTGCGTCACGGGCTCACCCCAGGTGCGTAGCCAACACAGTCTATCACCGTGATAATGATAATTGCACTGCCGCCTGATTACGCATGCCTACTTTATTGACCACTATAAAGCTGCATTTTCTCTCTCTAGATACCTCTCCCTTGTCCACACGTGGTCTACGTGGGTATTTCCACCCTAACCCTGGTGGGCCGACAACAACAAATTAACTCGGCCATCGAGCTGTGTCCAGTCCAGAGGGACTCCTACCTGCGCCGCCCTCCTCGACCACGGTATACGAGACCACCAGGGCAACTGCGCCTAACCACCACCTGTATACATGTGCCAACACCTGTGAGGTATTACATGACTTGTTATTCAATCTCACCAAGACCTACAGGTATGAGAGAACTGTTCACTTACCTGTCTTCCCCTTGTTCCCCTTCTTTTTAAAAGTAACCTACTTATCAAGCCAAACGATTAGCCACTGACCCTCCTGGCCGAGGTGATCCTCCCCTCGCCGCCGTGAACAACAACAAGGTGACGGGTCCCTTGCTTGCCATACCACCTGCCATTAACTATTCTTATATGTCGGTGTGTGAACTAACACTGTTGTCTAATTCAGAACATTGGGAACGAAAGGCCAGATTGCCAGATGTTGACCCCACAGCCTTGCACAGCCGCCCTGGCCATGAATTGGAAGGGACCCATCAGCCCCCAGCCCGCGCAACACCGAGTCACCCTGCCATATATAAACCACGAGAGGAGGAGAGCGGGCAGTTCTAAACACAGCTTTTTGCCGGGCGGGACATCGCTCGGTTGGAAGACTGTTTTACTCCCCTGTTAGTAACCGACCGGCACCCCGCAAGCTGAACACCAGGAGCTGATATATATATATTCCTGGGCCTGTATTAACCGTGGTAGATCACAGGTATATATAGGGACCTAAGAGAAATATATATATCGCCACACATGCACTTGGGTTGATTGAACCTCTCGTCATGGATCAGAGACAGTTAAGCAAGGTTTGTGCAGACCCAATGCTTACGTTAGTCCGACGAGATGCTACCCTGGCCTCAGCCCAGACGCAGACCATTTTAGATCCATAGGAGAGCCGCCTGAACTCAACTTCATCACCGGTTAACCGACCCATCTGTAACTTCTTCACACAACTGGACCCCCTGGACCGCCCCCTGGAGCAGCCGAGACGCCCCCGACGACACCAGATTCAAGAGGAAAAGAAGATAAGCTGATCGGGCACGATTTCCTATTATAATATCAGTGTATAGATACCGTGTTACCAAACTGTTGTGTTTGCCTGTGTTCACCTTCGAGTTATTCGCTAACCATAGAGATTTCGAGTTTGATCCTAGAGTCCTCTGTTTTGCCAGAGATTAGTTCCAGTAAACATATTACGAGATATTACCGCGACTATATTTAACCCCAGCTTAACCCCAGCCACGACACGAGTTATTCCTAAATTGGATGTTTTGGTATAGATATTCTGTGATCCCATAAATAAGGGATAGGTCGTAAAAGGTGATTTAATCTCAGTGACGAATCCCCATCCGCACATTAACGGTTAAAAGTATACAAATATAATTGCCTACTTGACTCGGCTAGATCGTATAAAGTCGAAACTCAACATTAGCCCCCACTTAATCGAAGAACTACAAGATTAGGCCTTAAAGCAACATTCTGTATCAGATATTGTATAAATCAAATCCGTGCCCCCTTCGAGTGACTTTCTTATCGCTTCTTATCATGTCCGTATCGGAAGAATAATACCCGAGACTCGGCAGTGGCAGTGCATACTCTAATCCAGATCCACGATTGTGCTTGGAGAATTGAAAGACCAAGCTCTTATCACTGAACTTATTACTCTTACTCATGTTCTATAAAGTGAAAGTGATTCTTTTTCTATACCGTGAGTGTGTTTAGTGAAATAAAGCTGTATTACATATCACATTCCAAGATTCTATTTATGTGTTCTGTTGACCCCTCACATGTATGTATATGAAACCGGATATTCCAGTCTTGCAGAACTCACCTACGCAATAGTTAATCCTGAATAAAATCAGGGCATAACAACTTGGATGAGAGTAAAAGTCTTAAAACAGTAGGCCGAAGGGGGCCAAATAGATTCAAGCCAAAGAGAGAGGGAGAGAAAGAGAACAAAAGCTAGGGGGCCCCCTTAACCCTAGAACCGAGAAGCTCCATCATCTGAAGCATATTTGATCAAGCTTCCATAAGTAGTAAAATTAGCAGGCACTTTGGTATGACATTTTCTAAATTAATAAAATATCTTGATATAAAAATATATACACAAACACAAAAAATACGGACCAAACTAGTTGAAACACTAGAGGCTGATGGCCTGATGATGGGGGAACCCACTGTGCACCCCAGAACACCCAGAACATCCATGCTTACCTGTTGAAAAGTAGAGAAACGCAATGTATTAGAAACATTCATATAAAAAGGTTAATACTGTAAACAAAAAGTAAATCAACCATAGCATGATGGGGAATTTATCGAAGCACAATATGATGGTTATACAGTCACAATAGGTGCATTAGAAATTGGGCATATACACGACATGTTAAACACTTTTATTACCTGTTGAAAAGTAGAGAAATGCAATTTAATAGACAAATTCTTAAACAAGTGTAGATACTGTCAAATCACTGTAAATCAACCATAAAAATATAGAGAATTTATCGAGACACAATATGATGGTTATACAGTCACAACAGGTGCATTATAATTCGGCAATTAAACGACAGGTTAAAACTTTAATTTCGGAGTTACATACATCCAAAGCAAGAAGTGAGGTGTGAGATACCCCAAGTGAGCTGCAGAGTGTGGAGTGAGGGAGCTAGCTGAGCAACACCCCCTGCCTCCACCAGAGGTTGACTCAGACTGACTTTTGCACCCCTCACCAAGCAGCTGGCTGCTGACGTCATGCAGTGACACCGAGATAACACGTTTTGCACACCTTTCCAGGGTATCAGATACCCCGCTTGTGGGTTCTAGCGTTGAGGGGACAGTGGCTGTTTGTTTGGTCTATTAATTCATTTATTCATATAGTTTTTTAGTTTCCTCCCTAGAACTCCATCAAGCTTAGAAAAACAACCCCTAGACCACCCTTTAAAATAGATTTGTAAATTTTTCGGTAGAAAATATGTCCTGGCCGAAGGCCGACTCCTCCTAAAATTACATGCTCGCTATCGCTCGTCAGGAAAAAATCGACACCTAAATGGCATGAAGGGTCCTAATATTGACAAAGAAATAGGTTGAATGGTCATAAAATCCCCAAACTAATGGATCCAACGTCTTAAAATCTCAAAACTAGTGTTTAGACATTAGCGAGAAGGGGGTCCAGAAAAACAGTATGTCTCCCCTTAAGTAGGACTGGAAATGAAACTGGAAATAGATCTTCCAAGCGACTATCCCTTAAGATGGTGTCACACGAGCGCGTTTTCCGGCAATTTTCGATGAGCAAGTTTTTTCTGGTACCATTATGAGGTTTTTTCGCATTGGAATCGGAAACTAGATAGAAAGGTAGATCATGTTAGGTAGTTTAATTCTTAGGGAACTTACATTTTGAAGCTGCCAGACTACAATTGCTCGTAAAAATTGACCGAAAAATCGCTCGTGTGACACCGGCTTTATTCTTCAACAATACACACATTAACCCTTCATCTTCTCTCAGTATTCATGGTATTTCTTGTCCTCCTGACCTGTCTTGGAAAGATTATATTACCACTCATGCTTAACCCCTTCTGTACCGGCGACGTCTTTTTAATTTTACTCTAGCTATATTTAGACGATTTTGAGCAATTTATGAAGGATTAGTTGTAGTAAAAAGGGTTAAGTAAGATATTTCGAAGCCTGTTGACTGCTGGAGGCCCTTTTGAAGCAGAATGAAACCGTCTAACAGTAGCCAGAATATGAGTAAAAAGACTCACGGTACTGAAGGGGTTAAATAGCTTATCAGAAGTTAGGTGTGCTCAACCGCCTCAGAGGGTTTATCACATGCTTCTTGCTCTGCATAGGGGCACAGTGCGACCATGTATCGAGCATTGTTCGCATGTGTGGGGAGGCTCCACCCATACTGCACTTCTAGAAAGGGTAGAGTCAAAAGCATTTTGTCTCATCAACTCACCTCCTCTCATTTATTTCATACAATGTCTCTCTACACGTCGCAATGTTGCATATCTCTTACTCTTCTACTGCAATTACAATTATTAGTGTTCTTCAGAGCTTTCTCAGTGTATACCTCCTCACTTACATAGCAAGGGGTCACCCACCTTTGAAGACACTCCCACCTCTAGTCTGTCTAACTCTCTAACACAAGATTAAGCTGATCTTTCCAGCCTTTCTTCTACTCAGCAATTAAGCTTTGGAATTATGTCTCTCAATCTTGATTTCCCCCATCCTATGACTTAAGCTTCTTCGAGCTCCGTGTGTCCAGACATTTTGACTCTAACGTACCTTGAATTTCGCTCTCTGCCACTCTTTCAACTTTGGGGGGAGACACTTGTTACAGACAGCATTGCCATTTGTCTACTACATACACGTATAAAATATATAATACAAATTAATACAAATCAGTAAATAAGAATAAGGGCCCCGGGACCCAGTGTGAGAGCAGGAAGATATTTATATGATAATGTCCACCACCAACCTCCACCTTCTCCTGCCTTCCTTACTAAACATTTCATATTATTATTATTATTTCTATTATTATTATTATTATTATTATTATTATTATTATTATTATTATTATCAGAAGTCATATATACGCTTGGGAATGGTAGGTGACAGTCAAAGAGTGGACTGAATATATACCCCTTGAGGAAGAGGCCCTATTTTGACTAAATTCTGGGGTAAAAACAATCTCAACTAATATTCTAGCTCCCACCAGCTCTTCCTAAGCTGAATAATATCGTCTAATAATAGCCAAAATAAACTGTCAAAATGCATAATAATCTTAAATGGGTTAAATCATAAGTAAATAGAGCTCAATTAACAAATAGAAGATACATGAATGAGTAAGACATAAGGAAACAGGAAATAGAAGGGAAGAGGGGACTTTAGGTAGAGCCAGCGAACTTGACAAAAATCTTGACCCCTTAACTTCTTATAACTCAAAATGTATAAAAGCAATCAAGCTGACGTTTCTATCATTTGGGAAGAGTCCACCAGAAAATAGGTGTGCATATTTATAGCCAGATTCCTCATGGCCCTTTTCAGTTACGATGAGGTCAGGGAACGAGATTTTTGTCAAGTTCGTTGGCACTAGTCTATTCGCTGTAAGTAGGCGAGAAATCATGAACTCTATTCTATGTAACTAAAAAAGGGCTGGAAAAAATTAGCTGTAAATTTCCACATCAATTCCTTAGCTGACTCTTCCTAAATGGTAGCAATATCAGGTCGATTACTCTAGTCGTTTTTGAGTTACAGAGGTTAGAGATCGTGATTTTTCGCCTACTTACAGCGAATATACTATACCTCTACATGTATCCCCAGGAACCAGTGTGACAGCAGGGAGATAATTTGTCCACTGCCAACCTCCTGTTTTCCATGTCTTTTGCCTGTTGGTAGACGAATTTATTCAACTTATGTCTTGTTAGAGTAATGGTTAGTGCACTGAATTTCGGTGTGAGGGTCCTAGGTTCGAATCCTTGGAGTGCCACATGTATTCATTAGTTTCATTGATTTCATGAATTAGGTTTATTTGTTAAAATAAGTTAATTGGTGGGTTGGTGATAATATGAATTTTACGTCTTGAGGATTATGACACGCTTTAGCAGTTTACATTGGCTATATTTAGACGATGGTATTCAGCTTAAGAAGGATAAGTGGGAGTCAGAGGCATAATGGAGTTAGTGTTGACCATTTAGATTCTTAGAGATCCTTCCTAAGCTGCATGAAATCATCTAATGGGCCATACTAAATTGTCAAAATGTGTAATAATCCTCAATTGGATATTTAAGGGGGCACTACTCTCTTTTTCTGGCCCCCTTTCTCCCTCATGTTTAGCATATCATTTTTTTATCAATACCCGGTATTAACCCTTAATTAGCGGGTCCGGCCTTAAGTAGGATAGAGAACCAAGGACAAAAGAGCGGGTCCCGCCTTAAGTCGCATGCGATTTTGAGCACATAATCGGCTCTGAGAGAGAGTCCACACGGTGGGAGGACCGCGGGCGGGCTCTGACCGTTCAGCGTGGACATAGTACCGCCACTGACACCACCACCACATGTCTACACCTCCCTGGTCCCGTGATACAGGGTAAAAACTGAGGAAATTACTGTATTTTAGGGTTTTTCTCTTCGTATTGCAACATTGTTACAAGAGAACCCGTGGTCGTACAAGGATGGTTCAGGTGTCATTAGAAAGCTCAATTATCACCCTTTCATGGATACATAATTGTATTACGCTCTGGCTCTTGTTTATGCATGAAAAAGAGCATGGAATGAAGCTCGTTTAGGGTAAATCTGCCCGCTTGGCAGGTGGTACCGTTACAAAACTAGCCGATAGGGAGGTGTTAAGACCTTTCGTGCCCTTTAGGTGTCTATTTTTTCCTGGCGAGCAATAGCGAGCCTCTAATTTGAGAAGGAACCGGCCTTAGGCCGGGAAATTTTTCTACCAAAAAATTTACAAATTTAACTCGAAAGTGGGTCTAGGTATTTTTTTCTAAGCTTCATGGAGGTCTAGCGAGAAACTAAAAAATAAATAAGGACATAAATATAATTATACTGTAGACCAAAAACCAAGCCGTACCCCTTCTAGATAATATTTGCCATATTCATTGGCAAAGATCGTATACAATTGAACAAAATCGTGTAGTTGAATATGCTTGTAAGAAGTAGATTCCTATTTCTAGAGGACGTTGTTGTTCTCAACATTGGTGCGAGTTTCTTATTTTCCACGCCGTGGTGGATTATAAGCTTGGACACTCATTTTAAATGTTGGAGGTTCGAGACTGGCTGGGAGTATGTAAACATTTATTAGCCAACGCGTATTTGCGAGATATACCTGATTTATATATATATATATATATATAATTATATATATATATATATATATATATATATATATACTATAGTAGATCTGGAATTGACACGAAAATGGAACTTTGCAGTAATGGACCCAACATCGGAGAACGACGAACCCCCAAGTTCAAACATGGACACTGCGAAAATATCACATGCTCGCGGTTTCGAAGTTCGAATTTGGGGGTTCTTTTTCTGAGTTTGGGTCCCTTTCTGCAAATTCCCATTTTCGTTTTAAGCCCAGATGTACTGTAATCTATTATGTATATACTGAATATATACATATATATATATATATATATATATACTGTATATATATATATATATATATATATATATATATATATATATATATATACAAACACTCACACACACACGTACACTAAAGATTAAACAAAATGTAATATTGAGAGAGAGAAACCAGAAATGAGAGGCTCTTAGGCTGAAGTAATGTGAGAGTAAGACACCTGCTTTCCTGAGAGAGAGAGAGAGAGAGAGAGAGAGAGAGAGAGAGAGAGAGAGAGAGAGAGAGAGAGAGAGAGGGAGAGAGAGAGAGAGTTAAAAGGAAGAATGAGTATCTCAAAGACCTTGCGTTCCATTCCGTGGAGATACTCGAAGTGGAAAGAGAGAGAGATTGAGTTGTGCACTACATTCATTGCAAAGTATGGAAAATACTATCTACTCTATTCTTTAACTGCTCTACCGAACAATTATTATCAACTTATGATGGCAGTTTGTTCCAGATAGAGCAGATCTTATAATTATGTGAACAAATTCCACAAGTACTAGTGCTGAACCTTTGTAATTCTAAGTTCCAGCCATGGTTTCGTGTTGTATTCATAATGAGTCTAAACATTTTGCTATTGTCAAACCCATTAAGTATTTTAAAAACAGTGAGTTGACCTTGTAGTTTGCGTGTTTCTAACGGAAAGAGCTCAAGTGGTCATCATAGCTCAATCTTCTAATTGATGGACAAAGTTTGTAGCCCTAGCTTGTACTCGTTCCAGTCGCTCTATATCTTTCCAGAGTGTTGGAGACCAGAATTGAACAGCATACCCCAGTAGAGGCCGTATCAGAGTGTTGTAATATGGGAGGAATATTTTGTTTTTCATAATTAAATTGTTTTTCATCATAGCCCAATAATTCATGAGCTTTCCTTCTACTTCAGTGCACCCATCGTAAAGCTTTCCTTCTACTTCAGTGCACCCATCGTAAAGCTTTCCTTGTACTTCAGTGCACCCATCGTAAAGCTTTCCTTCTACTTCAGTGCACCCATCGTAAAGCTTTCCTTCTACTTCAGTGCACCCATCGTAAAGCTTTCCTTGTACTTCAGTGCACCCATCGTAAAGCTTTCCTTCTACTTCAGTGCACCCATCGTAAAGCTTTCCTTCTACTTCAGTGCACCCATCGTAAAGCTTTCCTTCTACTTCAGTGCACCCATCGTAAAGCTTTCCTTCTACTTCAGTGCACCCATCGTAAAGCTTTCCTTCTACTTCAGTGCACCCATCGTAAAGCTTTCCTTCTACTTCAGTGCACCCATCGTAAAGCTTTAAGTCACTACTAATTAGAACACCCAAATCGTTTTTCACGTCAGTCATTTCTAGAATGTTTCCTTGGCCGATATGCATCACCTTGCACTTTTCCAAGTTTAGTTGCATCTGGCATGTCTCAGGCCATTCACACAGTCTGTTTAGGGAGCCCACTTCACTTTTTGTCTTTCTCTCCCTCTCTCTTTGGCTTGTATTCATTCTACCTCCTTCAGCCTACTGTTTTAAAACGTTTACCCCCATCCAGGTGTCAATATTTTCCTGGCGAGCGGTAGCGAGCCAGCATATATGTATATTTGTTTTGATAGCAAGCTAAATATGTACATTTTTTTATAGAAAAATTTCTCCGGCGAAGCCGGATTTCTCCATGCAATGCTGGTTCGCTATCGCTCGCCAGGAGGATATCGACACCTGCATGGGGATAACCGTCTTAAAACAGTTGGCTGAATGGGGCCGAATGGATACAAGCCAGGGAAAGAAAGAGAGATAAAAAAAGCTGGTGACCCCCCTTAAGATCCATTATCAGTAGTTCAACCCCTCAAGTGTCCTTCAAATTCACTCCAAGCCTAATGCCATCTCCAGGAGCAGAAGGAAAAAGCGATGGTGTGAAACTGACTTAAGTTTAATTATGATTTTTGTTTTTGTAGTTTGCTCCCTATGTCTATATCAAGCTTGAATAAAAAAAACACACCCTAAAGACCCGCCTTCGAGATAAATTTATATATTTTTCGGTAGCAAAATGTCCCGGCCAAAAGCCAATAATGCTCACCAGGAATACATCGACACCTAAATGCCACGAAAGGCCATGATAGTGGCAAAACAATGTGGCAAAATATCTTAAATTCACTAAAACTATTTGGGCAAACATCTTAAAATCTCAATAACTAATGGGATTTGGCATAAGGGAGAAGGGGTCCAGAAATGAACAAAAACCTACCCTTAAGAGATTGTAAAGATGAATGAACCTTGAATTAACCTGTTCAATGTGATGTCGTGAATATTAATGTTGTTCCGGTTAACCCTTTGAGAATTATGATGTGATTTTACAGTTTATAGGTTTGAGTCCCGAATGGAAGAATGAAAACCTAATATTTAGTAGTGGCCCCGGAATCATTGACAATATGCGTTTTATAGTAATGGAACTCTTTGAACTATAAAGTCAGCTGTTCAAAACACCCACCCGGAGCAAAAGAGACCAATCATCGTAAGCGTACGCTCATAATAACTTACGGACTCGTCCTTATGATGCGGATGCCACTACGGACAAACTTGACGATATGCCTGATATCACATGACTGGAGGGGGACATTCGTGACAAATATCCAAAACCACTAAATAAATAGGATGAAAACAAACCCATTGCCTACAGCTCTAACTTTTTATTTTTGAGAAATATAAAATGGGGTACAGGTTGCGTACTTAAATATTCACTCCTATACAGTACATCCCCCCTAAGCCTTGGATAGAGGCTGTGGGAAGACATACTACATATAACACACAGATTATATGTACACAAATAAAATACATATAACACACAGTCTACATGTACAAAGATAAAATAACTGTACATACATACAAACATAAATTGTACAGAAATATTTACCTCATTAACTAGCCTCGAGTCTGAGAAACATAGATAATGATTATCATATTGTGCTAATGCACAACCACTTCCGGCGGGCTGAGGATCTTAGCTAGATTAGCCGCGGTTGTGGATGGCCATTGTTCACTTCCTCACCCTATAAACTCTGGTGTTCCTCAGGGGTCTGTCCTATCTCCTATTCTCTTTCTAATTTTTATTAATGATCTCCTTAAGGGGAGCGTCCGGGAGCGTCAGGCTTTTACTCTAGAACGTGTCAGTGGATTTTGTCTGTATTTCATAAGATTTTGTACACGTATAGGGGACCTAACAACTAAGAAATTTCCAAAATTTTAATTCTCTAGGACAATTATTTTTTGAGTTAGGTGTGTAAATTTATGACTTTTTGTAAAATCAAAATCTCATTTAAATGTTGTTGCTTGATTGTTTTAATGCATTGGGGGTACTAACAATAGGTGTAGTTTCAATTGTACGTTGATACTTTTTTCCATTTTGTATCTAATTGTAGAATTAGGGCATTTACAATTAGGTACAAATTAGGTGACAAATGTCTCGGGGTGCTGTGTCGAAATGGGAAAGAAATAAAAACAAATGGCGACGTGGAGTTGTAGAGAATTTCATGCCCTTTCCAATGACACCAGAAACATTGTTGTAGCATGTTTGGTTACGTCAGAACTGCGCCGACAAGTGAACTTTCTTACGTGAGGTACTAAGGCACGAGAGCTGTTGCAAGCCAGCCGGCCAGGCGCACCCTACCTCTCTCGCGGCTTGGACCACACTGCTCTTTCTCCTCCACCACCACCACACCCTTCGTTGTTACCCGGGTTGAGTACCAGATACTGTTAGGCAAAATATCTAAGAACGTCATATTTTCACCAAAAATTCATGGTTTTATTTTTTATTTTTTGCAGATCCGAAACCCATAATGCATTTTCTACGCGTCTGCGCGACCCGCGACCCGCGGAAACTTTAAACTAGCCCAGAAATAACATGCTTCCAGACGGAATATTGCCTCAGGATTTTAACTGAAGACAGAGGGATGGGTGATGATGCCATATATCGGGTTGCGCAATATTGCCGTTTTGAGCACTATTACGTGTATGAGCCGGACGCTCCCCTTAACTGTACCTTAATTCCCATCCATTCATACGCAGACGACTCAACCTTACACTACTCCATTAGTTTTTCAGAACGCCCCAGCCAGCAATCCCTTAACGACAAACGTAATGAAGCCATAGAACTCTTAAATTCTGATTTAAATACTATCTCCAATTGGGGCAGAGAAAACCTTGTTACCTTTAATGCTTCCAAAACCCAATTTCTCCATCTATCTACCGGTCAGGATCTCCCAGCGGACTATCCCTTATTCTTCAACAATACATAAATCAACCCTTCATCTTCTCTCAATATTCTTGGTGTCTCTTTTTCTTCTGCTCTCATTTGCAAGGACCATATTACCAGTCTTGCTAAGGCAGCCTCCCAGAAGCTGGGTATGCTCAACCGCTTTAGGGAGTTCTTTTCCCCAGCACAGCTTCTTGCTCTGTACAGGGGCATAGTGCATCCTTGTATTGAGTATTGTTCACATGTGTGGGGAGGTTCCTCTCACACCGCTCTCCTAGACAAAGTTGAAAGGAAGGCCTTTCGTATCATTAACTCCCGTCCACTCACCAACTCTCTGCAATCTCTCTCTCTCCGCCGCAATGTTGCATCTCTCGCTATTCTATCGCTACTATAATAATCAGTGTTCCTGAGAGCTTTCCCAGTGCATACCACCTCCTTTACGTAGGGCACGTGGTAGCCGTCTTGCAACTCAATCCCACCCCTACTCTGTGCAACTCTCTAACCCAAGAGTGAAACGTTACTCTCAAACTTTCTTCTACTCAACAGCTGAGCTCTGGAACTCTCTCCCAGAATCAGTCTTTCCCTCTTCCTATGACTTAAATTGCTTCAAACTCAGCGTGTCCTGGCATTTTGGCTCGATCGTCCCTTGATTTTGGCCCTGTCACTTTTTCAACTATGGGGGAGGCACTCGCTATTGGCAATTATGCCTTTTGCCTCCCTCAATCACATAGAAAAAAAAAAAAAAAAAAAAATACCCCCCCCCCATCCCCGTTTTCGCTTAAAAGCACCGAACAACTTAGACTCGTTGCCTTCGCGCTATACAAGTCACACATGGTTTCACTAAATTCACTCATAGGTAACGTGACAGAAAGGTATGGTTGGAGACCCACAGATTAGTCTGTTGAACAATGTTCACAGAGCAATTCTTAAGAAAACGAAACGACATCGCCAATTTTCGCAAAGTATGGGCTCGCCCAATATTCCTTCGATTATTCTCCTTGAAAACCTCTACCAACAAAGCTGCCAAGTGCCGCTTTGTGAGACGTTGACCTGTCTGTGAAACCCATATCTCTCCTGGCCAGTTCGGCTGGGACACCCTAATGTAGGTTAAGAGCGATTTCATTGGACATAATCTGTGATGAGTGTCACCCTGTTTGAGTGCCGGTACCTCAAACTCTGTGAACACATGATCTTAGTGTTCATTGTTTGCAATAAACATGGGCAACGGTGCAAGCTAAAGATTAGCATTGCGCCGTGCGAACATAAGACAGTTTAGTTTGTTGCTCATCGCTGCCAGCTCAGATACCTGCTTTCCTGTAGCCAAGGCCAACAGGAACATAGCCTTCTTTAAAAATGAATATAAAGAAGGATTGTGACGAAATTTCTGAGAATATAGGAAAGACAAAGTTTTGTCGAGTGACCAAGTATGCATGAGCTGGCGTGGCGGTGGGAAAAGCTTGAAACATGCGCGCATGAATGCGTTCTCCTCTGCCTGCTTACTGAAAACCCTGTTAACTGATAAAGGGGAATTCTAATAGTAGTCATGTGATTTTTTAGTGTGACTACTGACAAGCCCTTATGTTCAAACAAGTCATTTAAATATTTGAAAATTAAGAACACCGAGGCCACGGTCTGGTCAGTCTCAACGATCCACGTAGTAAAAGCTCTCCAGCGAGATTGGTACCGACGTCAAATAGAGATAGTATATTCAGTAATCAATATATTAGTAAACCTCTTCCCATAGAGGGTTAACCACTAGGCATTCAGAATGCCCCCAAGGCAAAAATTGGCGAGGTCTAGAGGCTTCCAATTGTCTCTAAGTGGAAATACGAGATCAGAAATGACACCGGGATCTCGCACCACGTCGTCAAATGCGCATACCCCACCTGAGACGGCCACAGAAGTGCGATCATTGAGTCGAAGCCTCGATAATCACGTAGGATGTGAACTAATTGACACATGAATGAAGCGACTGGTGGTGGAAACAGATAAATAGAGTTCCATTTGTTCCAATAACCAGCCATGCGTCTGGTCCTCCCACCAGAGTCCTCACCCGGTGAGTAAGGAAGAGAAGAAGTCTTTGGGTCTCCTCGGATGCGAACCAGTCCACCTATGGACAGTAAGGCTCAGCAATCATCCGTTAAAAGACGGTATGCTTCAGAGCCCAGTCTACTAGTGTGCTCTGTCGCCTTGACAGAGTAACTGCCTATACGTTCACCACGCCTGGCAGATATGCTGAGTGGATATAAATGTTTAGCTTTACCGCCAACACAAATATCATGTCTGACAACTCTAGTAACACTCGATACCTCGATGACCCTTGCTTCTGAATGTTCATTACTGCCTTCAGATTGTCCATCCTGAAGGCCACTGAGAGTTAAACTGTGGGCCTGAAGGAAAAGAAAGGGACGAACAACTCTGCCGTGTTGATGGGAGACTCCGTGAACCGGGACCAAAGCCTCTGGCCAAGGTGTCCGAGGTTTGACTGGTAAACCCATCCCAGAGTACCGGAACCATCCGTGTACACCCATACCGAAGGTGGAGGAGATGTTCATGTCAGAATTGAGTGTAATGTTGCTGGCCTCACCCAGACCGCCAGTAAGTTGTGGAATAATTTCGGGATATGCCATGATTTTTCCGGTGGTCATAAGCGGACAATGTCTGTTTCCCTCTCAAGACCAACCAACCTCTTTACATTCAGCTGACCCAACAGGACCGTTAGGTGTTGACATGTTGGGAGGTATAAGATATCGGAACCCGCTACCACTAGCAAGTTGTCCAAAAACCACAACACCGTGATCCTTTGTTGTAGCAGTGGTAAGAGGGCCTTCCGTACTAATTTGGGAAATACCCAAGGTGACAGGTTCAGACCGAAAGGTATCCATTGAAAAAACAAAGTTTGATACCTTATCCTCAGAGCGAGGAAACTTTGGAACCGTTCGTATACTGGGACATGCCAATAGGTTTCAGTCAGGACCTCCTTGAAAAACAAAGTTTGATGCCTGATCCTCAGAGCGAGGAAACTTTGGAACCGTTTGTATACTGGGACATGCCAGTAGGCTTCTATCAGGGCCAATGCACATATCCAACCCTGCGGTGGAAATGTTAACCTGATCTAATGCACAGTGAGCATCCTGAATGATGGATTGTGAATGGAGCGGTTCAGTTGTGACCAGTCTACGACCGGCCTCATCTGTACGCTGTCCCTGTTTGGCACTAGGAATAAAGTGGACGTGTAAACTGGGTGACTTGGCCTGACTGGGACAATGATATGCTTGGCGATCATTACACTGACTAGTGACTCCACATCTAAAGAAACATTGCATATTTCTGAAGGTAGATGTAACGAGGCCGCCGTAGCCACTGGCAAGTTATGCCCTTGCGCATCACTTGACCTGGCCCAAGTGTGCCGGGGCCATGCCTGGTAGCATGGCCAGAATTCACCAGTCACGCAACTGGACATTTCCGGCAGAGCAACACTCGTGTTCAACTCGCCCGTCATGGGCCCTGGGAGTGAGAGAGCTGTGTGAACCCTCAGTTGTTTGACTGGGAAGTGGTGGTTGCTGAAGACTGGCTAAAGGGAGCAGGTCGCGATTCCTGATCTGAGTCCCCTTTAGGATAACCGTTATGCCACTTCCCCTGTCCATTACTCCGACTTGTGCCCCGTGCCGAGCCACTGCTGCAAGATTTGGACGGAGTCTTGTATGACTGAAAAACTGTGGCACACTAAGGTGACTCTGACTGAGGAAAATTTGAGAGTAGACTCCTTCCTGGTATTGGAGGTAGTCGCTTTGGCAGAGTCTAGCAAATGACATACTGACTGTCACACTTCCTGTGATACCAAGGAATGGTCAGAACAAGAGACAAAAGAACCGATGACCGATCTCTCCCGGAAATGTCTTCACCAAGAACACCCGGAGATCCTGGCGTGCCCGGACAGCTTTCAAGAAACCTACCCTTGTATCACCTAGAGTCTGCAAGGAGTTTTGGAATATAAGACGCCGGATAAGAGAAATGGCCGCAGTCGTCTGGGGATCTGTTACTGCCTCAGTCGTTCGCACTACCGATGCAGCTAGTTGATGACTAACGAGAACTGGGACAACAGGCGCCAGAAATCTGTCTTAATTGAAAGTCCTTATCTATCCGAGTAAATGTAGGGCAAGAAAATGGGTCCGATAACTAACATGATGGAAGGTTGGGTGCACTCAAAAAGTCTAACATAGGTTTTGGACAAACCTCCTGTCTGATCCACCGGCAGTGAGAACCAACATTGATTTTCCAGAGGTACTCGGTGGGTTGACTTACTGGTTATTGTGCTGGCAAAGTCCTGTACCTCGGTTTCCCAATCTAGCCATGGTCCTGAGCCTACAGCCCCAATCTGCAAAACTGGATTCCCTGATTGGTCCCAAAAGGGTTGTGTATCCAACTCCAGCGTTAAACGGAAGAAAGACTAAGTCATAAAGCCGACAAGCTTGGACCAATCTGAATATAGGCGGACAAATAAGGCCGGTGGTAGAGCAGGTGATAGAGCATAAACGAAATAGTCCGGCGTATAGACGTTGGGAATACCCTTCACCACTACATCTAAAACCTCCCCTGATACATTTATTAGCTCGCCATGGCTTAGACTCACACAGTTCCACACGCCAGTGCTCAGGGACATGAGTCTCCCCCGATACTGGCGAATGCGCGGCCTAGGATTCATGGGAGCAATAGAAGTCCAGGAACGAACTGGACCATATAGTAAGGGCAGAGGACCTTCCTTGAGGGGAGTCTTATCAAGTGGAGGAGGAAGGATATCCGCCAACAACCTGACATTGGACATACCTTGCGGCTGAGTAACATTACTCACACTAGGGGTGACAATGGAGGGAGTAGTGACTTGTTTAGGTGTTACTTGAAGTGAACCCAAAGGCCTCGCGACTGGCGGTGGTGCATGGTTGACTGGCACAGAAGTGACCTCGTCCAACCTACTCAACACGAACATCTGTAACTGCCTGGAGATCGTCCTTTGTCATAAAATCCTTATGTTGGTCCGGAGACATAGAATTAACTGAGTTTCTACGTCTGAACGCTAAGCCCCAATTGAAGTGTTTCTGACTGGTCATCCCCCAAGCATTCAAATGCCATTTCCTCCAGTGACCGGGCTGAGCGTACTGGCAATCATACCTCCTAAGATCGGAAGGCTGGTGCCAGAACGTCATGGGCAAACTGAGGCCACTCTAGATTTGGAATAGGGGACGACACTACTGGGGCTTCAAAAGATGCACAGTACCCCTATAATCAGAGGCCAACACTTATACCTGCACTTGTTGCCGAGGTGCGTGGTTACGGGGAATGGTATATGGTCGTGAGTGCACCGACTGTGCAACGTGACCAACCACAGGATGGCTAAGAATCCCACTGGACAATTCCCTCGGCGGAGTCACCGTACCCCTGCGGACCGGCCCCGACTGTCCGGATTGAAAGTTCGGCTTAGTCAGGGACGGACTCGCTAGGTCTGGTGCCGGTGAGCGACTCTTGCTCGACTTCTTAGAATTCTTAGCATCCGACCTTCGGAAATGGGAACGAGAGGCATTGGAGTCAGACTGCGTCGAAGCTTCCGGCGCCACTGTCCGTCTTCTTAGCCGCCTGTTTGTAACCGGCGGTGAAGAGTAGGACTTCCGCAGCAGCGACCTCAAGTGGGAGCGTTGACGTGACGTCGACTTAGAATAGGTCGACTAATCGGACTGAGGGCGTTACGTCATGCGGCGGGGGGGGGAGAGGGGGGGGGGGGTGTAGGCTGTGCTGTTTCGTCAGTAGAGACATCGAAACCAACCAATGGTTTTGACACTACTTAGGACTATTTTTTTTCTAAAAATGACTCTTGCACAAGGCCAAAAAGTAGTTGAAGAATTAGAAGCAGTGCTAGCAAAAAAGTTCTGTGAGCCCTTTTTTGCAATACTCAGAAAAACAGAGTATAATAGCGTTTAAGACAGTGTGATACCTGTCTTCCTTGTGGCTAAAGAACCATCACGAAGCCTCGTACACAGATAGTACCGTTATGGGACCCATTGCCAAACACGGAACACATTGGACACATAATGTATAGCCCGACACTGGAAGGTTAGTGCACGAAGTGCTCGCACAGAACGTAATGTTTCATGAGCCCCTTCCCTGCCAGGGATCGGTAACTAGGGTTGGAGTGTCACGCCGGGGAGACGAAGATTTGGAAAAGAAAAATTCCAAGAATCAATGCTCATAAGGATAACCTGAGACACCCAGCCAAACTGTTACCTGGAACACCAAAGAAAAATAGGTGAAGCGAGCAGTACCACTCTAAGTTTCTTGTGTAACCTTCTGGAAAACTAGCAAGCAGTTCTACCATGAAGGTAAATTTGACTTCTTACCCATGATATTGACTATCATTGACCTATACCTTAGTTCTACCCTAGAAAAACGTTTTTTAGTAATCGATCCTCTCGCCGTGATGGAAGAGTTAATCGGTCTTCTCGCCGTGATGGGAGTAGTTCAAGACCTCTCGCCGTGATGGGAGAGTAGTCCAAAACAAATAACAATAGGTTATGTGAGTCGTTCCGGCGGAGCCGAAACAGCCCTATGGAAGCCTTCCCCTTATGCCGGGAGTTCGTTCTAGTACAAGACGAACGGGTTTATTGGATTCGGCGCAACACAACTTACGCTACCAGTGATACGCTCCGGCGAGGAAGCAACGTTTCACGAAACTTCCCTTCGCCGCGACCGATCCAAAACCTCGAATTCTAGTTATCAAGTCTTCAACAGAGATATAAGAAAATGTATCATAATTCGGACAAGCCAAACTCCCTCAAAAACTAGTGCGATTACATCGACTAGAAAAAGAGGGCTACACAGTTATGGCATACATATACCCTCAGAACTAGTGTGAATACATCGACCAGAAAAAGGAGGGCTACATAGTTGTGGCATACAAATAATATAATATTACAACTTAAAGTTACACAATCTAGCCATAAAAAAGACCCTACTAAGAGGCTGGCCACGAGGCCTAGGGCAAGTAGAACGACGAAAACGACGAGTTACTCATACCTCTAGGAAGACCCAGCTCACTCCAACCAACTCGAAGACAGGAACATAGGGACGATGCATGAACCAAAAGCAAAAACTCTTTACTAATTAACGCAATTCTAAACAAAAGGTCCCGCCAAATAAAAACAACAAACGCTTAACCCACCTAATTGGTGGCCGAAAAGCGCTGCCCACAAGTAATAAAAGCCTCTCACCTATGCTAGTAAGGCGAAATAAAATTAGAGGGAAAAATAAAAACACAAGTGGCGTCCCTGCCTTATCACGACCAAGGGACTCCACCTCTAAAAGCACCCTAACACACAACTCCTGGGGATCATGCTAATCAGCATGTCTGACCTCACTAATCTAATCCTACTCTAGCATATCTTCAGATTAGTACAAATGAGCAAAAGACTAGGGGGGCCTATTCTCGCCAACAGTGCAGCTCCCGACCATGCCTACAACACACCCACATCATATATGTGCATAAAATATTTGCCGTGGGATGTGTGGATGTGATACCAACACGCTGATCTACAATACATTAGGTTTTGCAGATTTGCCCGGTTAAGGGGGTAGAACACGTTTTTTTCTGGACCCCCTTCTCCCTCATGTTTAGCATATTAGGTTTTGAGGTTTTAAGACGTTCATTCCGTTAGTTTGCCAATTTTGAGACCTTTCGCCTCATTTTGTTTTCAATATTAAGACCTTTCGTACCCTTTAGGTGTCGATTGTTTCCTGGCGAGCGATAGTGAGCCTCTAATTTTAGAATAGAAAATTGTCTACCGAAAAATGTACAAATTTATCTTGAAATGGGGTCTAGGGTGTGTTTTACTAAGCTTGACGAAGGTCTAGCAAGGAAACTAAAACATATATAGATAACTAAATATATAGAAGAAAAACCAAACACTACCCCATTAAGTAAAGGAGGGATCTGTGCAAGTCAAAGAGTTAATTGAGATCGACTTTACCCATTTGATTGCCGGAGATATTTCTTAAGTTGTATATAATCACATAATAACAACCAGAAGAAACTGCTAAAAGGCGCCATGATCCTCAAAGGGTTAACAAAGCTGTGTGATAATAACCAGAATATAAATAAGTAACACCCCGTTCTTAACCCCTTGTGAACCAGCGACGTGTGTTATATTTTATTTTACCTATATTTAGACGATATTATGCAGCTTAAGAAGGATCAGTAGTAGTTAAAAGGGTTGGTTGAGATAGTTTGTAGCCTTATTATTGCTAGAGGTCCTTCCTAAGCTGAATTAAAGCGTCTAATAGTTATCAGAATGGGATGAGAAGGACGTCCCTGGTACTGTACGGGTTAACATTAATCATCAATTACAAACCGCAATGTGCCTGAATAAGCTAATGACAGCAAATGGTCCTCCCGGGATTCGAACTCTGGACACCACATCCAGAACATAAGCACCAGAATATAAATTAAGAAATGTTTACTAAGGAAGGCGAGAGGAGGAGGTTGGTGGTGGTGGACATTACCACACAAATATCTTCCTGCTCTCACACTGGCTCCCGGGGGCCCTTATAGTCCTGCCTTCCATTGTGATGGTGAAGTATTGATACATATATCTGCCAACACCGGAAATCGTTTTTAGAAGCTAATTTAGCTATCATATATTACCTAACATTAAGTTAGATCATGTCTATTATGAAATTTAATACCCACGGGAGTCGCAAACATAATTTGAAAGTAATAATAATAATAATAATGTTATTCCCATATTATGCAGATAATACACGAGTAAGACAACAAAAGAAGAGCATTTAATGGCGTAGCCTGCTGAGCGCTAGCTTCTCAGCAGACATGAAATATAACATAATACTGAATATTACTGTTGAACATTAACATTACATAAACATTACATAACATTGGCGGGTGCCCAACCCCGAAAAGGGTTGAAATAGGGGAGCTATCCCCCCGCCAAAGGCGGCTTTCTAGGGCCTTTCCTAGCTGATGCTGAGAGGATTGGGTTCTAGTCATGTGGTGATGGGCTGGTCTATCAGAGTGAGAACTGAGCAATCTCTGCCATACCCATAGCTTACTCTGACTGTTCCTTTTACTTATATATTTTCTAGATCTCAAGTGACGGCGTCTCTAACGTGGATTGACCTCCCAATCTACCAAGATTGGAAGCCAAAGCGTCACATTTTTCCCTTGCCCCTCAACTTTCTCTTCATAATTGCTGAGGGGCACAGGGCCCTGGGTGGGGCTTTGGTTTCCCGGGCGTTTCCGCACCCTCCTCAAGCTCCCCGTCATGGAGTGGCTTCGGTCACCCCTTTATTGTGGTCGGCGGGGAGGGTTCTGTGGGGGCGCTCGGTTATGGCCTTGGCCTTGCTCGGGGCCTTGAGGCTGTTCGGCCAGGCAGCTTGGGGAACAACAACAACAACAACAACATAAACATGGACTTATACATAAACACATACATTCACAATTAAATACATATAATATTTGTACACACACACACACACACACACACACACACACACACACACACACACATATATATATATATATACATACATATATATGAGACATCTACACATTAAGAATTTTGTGAAATCAGCAATTTTTTTTTTTTTTTTTTCAATTTATGTTTATAGGTGTTTAAATTAGCTATGGACTTAATTGGTTCCGGAAGAGAGTTCCACAATGATGGACCAGAATACAAAAATGAATTTTGGAAATGTGTTGTTTTGGGCTGTGGACAGATCAGGTTGATATTATTTCCTCTAGTATAATGATTATGGTCGACAATAGGTAATATTTTATTATCATGTAGGCTATGAATATCATCAAAGACTCTAACCGCAAGAAAATATTTACATATATTATCAAACTTAAGTAATTTCAATTCCCTAAACAGATCTTCAGTAGGGTGGTATTTACCTTTAAATGTTATAGTTCTTATATATTTTTTTCTGGACAATGAATACATGTTTTTTGAAGGACGGCCAAGAACATCCCCAAATGGATAAGCAATATATTATAGGAGGGTAACAAAGTGAATAGTAAATGTTGAGAGATGACATCTAAGACGATACAAAATACCCCACATTTTTGATAGATTTAAGCAAACTTTATTTATATGTTTTTTCCAATTGAGATGTTCATCTATGAGTACCCCTAGGAACTTAATACATGATAGGCATTTTACTTCATCAGTAACTAGAAACACTGGATGTACACAATTAACAACAGATCGGTTCTGGAATATCATGTAAGTAGTCTTGGTTGGATTTAATTTTAGTTTGTTTTTTATCATCCAGGTTAGTATTTTATTTAGCTCTACGAATAAAACAAGGGCACTTAATGATTGGACTAGTAATAGGGCACTATGCAACAACGGTACGCTAGATCCAAATCCTCGAACTTATATGCCGGCGAACAAAAACACCTATACCCTCCAGAGTTAATCTGCAATAGCGGGGTATCCTTAACTGGGCATAAATGTACTCTACTTCAGGCTAACCCACACTGGTATAGCCTGATAACAAACAAGATGCAAGTTACGTTAAAATGCATAAAAAGGAATCTATGGAAAGATCAATATTATTAAATCACTGCAAGATTTAATACAATAAAAAGGTGCTTCAATACAGTTACTCTAAACAACAATAAACTCTTCACTCCTATCTGAAAGAAAGTGAAGTATAGTCCTACAGCATAGACCTGGAAACTTCTGAAGAAAGTCTGATGCTCATAAGATGCTCGTATCTTAAACTATATAAAGGCAGGAGGCAGGACACCACACGTGTAAATCGAATACACTAAAAGGTAGGACATATAACGTTAACTGACACGAGAATACTATAAATGCGCAACGGTAGCAATGCTCGACACTAAAAGAAATACTTCCTCATCAACGAAACAGTCTGCTATGGTTGTGCGGCTCAGCAACAACCTAGACTAATAAATGCTGTGAATAATAATGCGTACATATCAAAGAGCTTATATTAAATACTAACAAGTGTCTACTCGATTAATAATGTCTACCTGGGATACTCGAGGTAAGGAACTGGGGTTGAGCAAGACAGGCTCGTAGCCTAGCGATGTCCTTAAGACTGCATCCTTTAAGTTACGTTAATTGACTAGGGTGCTCTCTTGATAGATCCAGATCACAAGTATCTGGTTCTATCCTGGCGACCCTCTAAAGACAAGCAAAGAGGCAGCAAAGTGTGGAACTGGTACAGGCCAAAACCCTCAGTCAACACAATGCTGCACTCGCAAAGGACGCAACCGAAAAGACAACCCAGGCTACCACAGGACCGGTCGAAGTCGTGTAGATATAAGCAAACCGTACACACATCGGAGACAACGACTACAGGTACCTTATCCCAGTCTAGCATTAAATAAAAGAGCAGAAACACTAAATCAATAATGGAGACACACAAAGTTCTTAACCTATACTAACTAAGAACCCCCAAACCTATTCTAAGTACATGTAAATATCTCTGAGGACGGCGCATGCAATACAATGGGCCGGCTATGAAAACCGTATGCAGAACCCAAGAGGAGTGTTGTGCAGTTAATAAAGGTTAGAGTATGGAAAGAGAGAATCGAGTGAGAGAAACAGTGATAAAGGTGGTGATCGGGGGAGAGTATGCAAGGGGATGTTAGAAGCATGCGCGCCAAGCCTGTCCTGACGAGGACAGCTCCTGGGGACCCTCATGGAGGAGGTTAGTTACACAGGAGCCCGCAAAGGCGCGATGTTCGGCCAATAATGGGCCGAGACGTCCCAAGACAGCAGGCGCCACAGGACACAGCCAGACACTACCTTCTCGCTCTGAAAGTCTTTCTTATTCCCACGCTGGTACTATTATCACTACTGTTGATATAAAATATAACCCGTTGTCACAGATGAAAACAAAGACCACCACTGGACTGTCTGTGACAATGCGATTACTAGGAAAGAAAGAACAACATTCTCTGAACTGTAGCTCATTTCGATGTCCCTGGCGAGCGCTAGTGGCTAACGAGAGGCGATTCTGCCAACGCTGGTAGACGTCACACATTACACTCATAATCTGCGCAGCTATGGTATTTGAAAGTGTCCGCCATGCGAAGATATTTGATACATTCCTTACAAAAATCGTCAATTTACCATATATATATATATAATTAATACTTATCCATATGCGCCTATTTTACTTTCAATATGAACATCGGAAAGCAATAAAACAAGTGGTAACAGGAATTGGCTGGTGAAAATCGTATATTTTAGCCCCACGGTCATAATCTGACCTTGACTGGCAAGAGAGAAACACTCTCCCTCTCTTGTGTCTGGCATGGTACTGAGACTCAAGGGGAGCTCTCAGACTGGCTAACTCTCACAAACACTCCCTCCTCCTATTCATTTCACTACCAGTAATAAACACACCACACTTCTTTCCTATTCTATCTATCTACAGTATATGCTCAGGCCCAATCCCCATTTTTATTTGTTTTTTTATTTATTATTTTCCTCTATTTCATTATTTTATTTTTGTTTGTATTTTCTTGGGGGTGGCCGACTCAAGACAGAGCAAAAACAGGAACACACAAAACACAAGACAAAACAGCAAACAAACACAGACAAAACACAAAATTCACACACATCTAGGTAACCCAGGAGAATACCCAGAGACCAGGGTCACCAAGGTCGCTCCAGCACTCCCCCGGCCCCCGACCACCCGGAGAGGCTCCGATCTCGGCAGGCAGACATGTAGCGGAGCCAAAGCCACAAGCCCGCCCACCACACTTCCAGGCGCACCCTTTATATTAATCATCTCCCTGGGCCAGGCGCCTGATGGACTATTATCTAGTCCAACTTGCGCCCGGCCTCTAACGTACCTTGATTTTGGGTCTCTATTGCGCCTTCCACTTTTTGTATATATATATGTATATACATATATATGTATATACAATTATACATATATATATATATATATATATATATATATATATATATATATATTATATATATATATAATATATAAACAGTATATACAGGGTGTCCCGTGAGTTTTGTGAAATACTTCCTGAGATGAAAGATTAAGTAATTCTAAGTAAAAACTGTTATATACACATAGGCTTTTTGGGGCATTGTTTTGTAGTTATGGACCCTTAAAATCGGCATTTTGGTGTTTTTAGTAATTTCTAACCCTGTTTTTCTTCAATAAGATGAGGATAGGAAAAAAACTATAAAGTGTATTATGAAGCATGATATCAATACTTCAAACTGACACCAAAAACTTCCCTAGATCATACTTCATATTCCCTTGACATGGAGTTGATATTACAAGAAACCAACAAAACTTAATTTTAAGCTCATCACGGAAAGAAGAAAATCGCTACAGATGATTTTTTGGGGTGTTTATTAAGTATTGATACTTTGCACCATCATACAGCATTTAACGTTATCGCTATTCATTTTCATTACTCGGAAAATGGGTTTAAACTGACAGAAAACACCAAGAAATCCTCTGTAGCTCTTTTCTTCTTTCCACGATGATGACCTTAAAATAAAGTTTTGTTGGTTTCTTGTAATATTCAGTTTGAAGTATTGATATCATGCTTCGTAATACACTTTATAGTTTTTTTTCCTATCCTTATCTTATTGAAGAAAAACAGGGTTAGAAATTACAAAAAAAAAAAAAAATGCCGACTTCAAGGGTCCATAGCTACAAAACAATGCCCCAAAAAGCCTATGTATATATAACGTTTTTTACTTAGAATTACTTAATCTTTCATCTCTGGAAGTATTTGACAAAACTCGTGGGACACCCTGTATAACTGTATATATATATATATATATATATATATATATATATTTTTGTTTTTTTTGTATTCTATATTCCAATTAATCCCTCTCGGCATAGGCTGAGAACTTGCACACTCTACTGCTGAACACAGTGAGGCCCGTGAGGTCTTGATCCAGTCTAGGGAGTGAGACATGCGAAGCACCCATTCATGGCTCGAAGCAACTCCATCTCTGAAACTGCTTCGCCCCAGTGCCTCACAGTCTCATCCCCCATACTCGGACCTTCACTCTCAGAACGCCATCTATTGAGCAATTAACTCACTAGGCATTGCCCCGCTTGTAGCATATTTTGAATATGGGAATATTCATATAATGCTATTTAATCAGAGAACAATGAGGGTATCTTTTTGGCATTTCGGTGTGCTGTGGTAATGCACTGAAACTAGGTACAGCACAAATTCCATCTCAATAATATCTTCCCATTGACATATTGGGATTCGAACCCGGGTCCATTGGATTACCAGTCCAGTGGCAAGACCACTCTGCCACACCTCCCCTATATATAAATATATATATATATATATATATATATATATTTATATATATATATATATATATAAATATATATAAATATATATAGTCTATATATATATATATATATATATATATATATATATATATATATATATATATATATATATACCGATATATATATGTAGGCTACAGTATTATATACCGGTATATATATATCAGTTTTGTTTTTTTATGGGGGGGGTTGGGGGCCCCCGGCGGGCGAGCAGACTTGTTACAGGCAGTTTTACATTTTGTCTCCTTCATGGACATCGAAAAAATAAAAATAAAGTAAAAATAGTTAACCAGATATAATATTAATTTAACTATGCACTGACAATATACTGTACGTTGCCCATTACTCTTTTTTTTCTTTTCTAGTTTTACCATTTTCAAAAGTAATTGGGCATGACTACATTGGACAAGACTAAACATAGGTTCATATCGGGTATACATTGGTATGTTAGTCTAGCTTAGTTATATTTTATAACGCTTTATAGTGAAATATTGTACTTAGTACCAACTACAGTATATGCCATTCATTATAGGTAAGCCATATATCGTGAACCCTAATGTCTATAACTCAAACATGGGTAGAGCAAATGGGCTGTAATTGTCCACACCAATTCCCTGGCAGACTCTTCCCAAATGGTAGAAATATTAGCTTAGTTATAGATGTTAGTGCTCATGATTCCAGGCCTACTTATAATGAATTATAATGAGACAATGCATTTTGATTTTCAATCGAGTGTTAAACTTATGGAATGGACTACCTGGTAATGAAATTCAGTGTAGTACTTTTCAAGCCTTCAAAATCGACTAGATAAATATATCGTTCTTAACCTCTGATTGAATACGTTGAGAAACAAATAATACCTTTCTTTACTGTGCAATAGATTTCCTTGTTTACACATAGGCATTTAGTTATAAGGACCAATAGATTGGTAGGTTGTTGCTTGTTTTCCTTAATACTTCGCACTATTTCCCTCCTCTCTCTCTCTCTCTCTCTCTCTCTCTCTCTCTCTCTCTCTCTCTCTCTCTCTCTCTCTCTCTCTCTCTCTCTCTCTCTCTCTCTCTCTCTCTCTCTCTCTCTCTCTCTCTCTCTCTCTCTCTCTCTCTCTCTCTCTCATATTTCCTGAGCCTCTTACCTTATATTGGAAGAGATGTATTTCTGGTATCTATTGATGGCCAGTCTTCGTGTTTATACAGCATGTAGATATACAATATGTCTATTTATATGTATATTTTGTTTTTCCGTTCATTCATATATATAGTTTACTGAATATATGTCAAGCAACATTTGTATATCACCTTACTTTCTCAGACAATAAAGTGCACAATAAATGACTTGCACTGTGTAGGCTTACTAGCAGTGTTTGGGAGTATTATTATTATTATTTATTTGGAGCGTTATTAACCTTCATGCACATGCATTTATTGACGCACACACACATACATACACACACACACACTCTCACTCTCACACACACACACAGACACACACACACGCCCACATGGAACCACACACACACACATACATACACACACACACACACACACATCATTGTACAGTACTGTGGGATTCTGTACACCTGTTGTTCACCTTTCCCTCGATATCTTTCTTTCTTTTCTTTACTCTTTGCTAATATCCACAACCTTGTCTTTATTCTTATTTACCTTTAATTTGGTTATGTACCCTTTCAGTACCAGCGACGTGTGTTATAATTTATTCTAGCTATGTTTAGACGATATTATGCAGCGTAAGAAGGATCTGTGGTAGTTAAAAGGATTGAATAAGATAGTTTGAAGCCTTACTATTGCTAGAGGTCCTTCCTAAGCTGAATAAAATAGTCTAATCATTGCCAGAATAACGTTTAAAGGACGGCACCGGTACTGAACGGGTTAATGTATTCATGATATAAGTATCTTGATGGTGTAATGGTTGGAGCGTGTATGTTATGTGTGATGTAATAAATATACACAATGCCTGTGATTATAACTGTAGGTGTGTGTCTGTGATTATAACTGTAGGTGTGTGTCTGTTATTATAACTGTAGGTGTGTGTCTGTTAACTGTAGGTGTGTGTCTGGTATTATAACTGTAGGTGTGTGTCTGTTATTATAACTGTAGGTGTGTGTCTGTTATTAACTGTAGGTGTGTGTCTGTTATTATAACTGTAGGTGTGTGTCTGTTATTATAACTGTAGGTGTGTGTCTGTTATTATAACTGTAGGTGTGTGTCTGTTATTATAACTGTAGGTGTGTGTCTGTTATTATAACTGTAGGTGTGTGTCTGTTATTATAACTGTAGGTGTGTGTCTGTTATTATAACTGTAGGTGTGTGTCTGTTATTATAACTGTAGGTGTGTGTCTGTTATTACGGATGTACTGTATATTTAACTGACCAAGCTTCAAATATAATTAATATCCCCATCCAGGGGTCGATTTCTTCCTGGCGAGCGATGACGAGCCAGCATTCTATGGAGAAATCAGGCTTCGCCGGAGATATTTTTCTATCGAAAAATGTACAAATTTAGCTTGCTGGAAACAAAAAATATATACTGTATATGCTGGCTCGCTACCATTCGTCAACAAAACGTTGACACCTGGATTGGAGTAAACGTCTTAAAACAGTAGGCTGAATGGGGCCGAATGGATACAAACAAAGAGAGAAGGAGAGAAAGAGAAAAAAAGCGAAGTGGTTCGGCTCAATGGTTTAAACTATTCTACTTCATATTTCTGGGCCCACAATGATCTTTTACACTGTTAACGGTGGATGGGCGTGTTTATTAGTGCATTTATATATATTTTTATAATATTTTTGTTTCCTCCCTAGATCTCCATCAAGCTTAAAAATCGTCCGCCAAAGAACCTCCTTTAAGATAAATTTGTACATTTTTCGGCACGGTTCCTTCTAAAATTACAGTTTCGCTATCGTTATTCAGGAAACAATCGACACCAAAATGGCGCGAAATATCTAAATAATGACAAAGAAATGAGGCGAAAGGTACCAAAATCGCCAAACTAACGGAACAAGCGTCTTCAAATCTCAAAAACTAATATGCTAAACAACAGGGAGAAAGGGGTCCAGAAAAAGCGACTGCCTCCTCCTTAACTGAAATCTTAAGGCGGTGTCACACGAGCGATTTTTCCGTCAATTTTTACGAGCAATTGTAGTCTGGCAGGCTTAAAATTTCAGTTATATCAGAAATCTGCCACCTGACATAATCTACCTTCAGTCTAGTTTCCGATTCCCAATGTGAAAAACCCTCAAAATATCACGAGAAAAAAAAACTTGCTTCTCGAAAAGTGCCGGAAAAAGCACTCGTGTGACACCGGTTCTATTGTTGTAATATAACGACAGTTTTGACAGGAGTTATTTGGTGTTTAGGACGTTTTACCCCTTCTGTACCGGCGACGTTTAATTATCTGTATTCTAACTACTATTAGACGATGTTCTTCAGCTTAGGAATGACGTCTACCAATCAATAAGCTACAGACTCTCTCAATTAATCCTTTTAGCTACCATATACCCTTTCTAATCTACATAAAATCGTCTAAATATAGCTGATATAAAATACAAAATACGTCGCCGGTACAGAAGGAGTTGAACCCTTCTGTACCGGCGACGTCTATTTAACTGTAGGCTGGCTACTATTAGACGATTGTATTAAGTTACAAGAGGGCGCCTCCTGCAATTAATAAGCTTCGAACTATCTCACTTAAGGGGGGTCACCTGTTTTTGTGCTGTCCTTTTCTATCTTTCTCTGGCTTGTATCCATTTGGCTCCATTCAGCCTACTGTTTTAAGACGTTTATCCCCATCCAGGTGTAATTTTTTTTACTGGTGAGCGGTAGCGAGGCAGCATATTTTTTATTTTTGTTTGACAGCAGGCTAAATTTGTACATTTTTCGATAGAAAAATGTCTCCGGCGAAGCCGGATTTCTTCATATATTGCTGGCTCGCTATCGCTCGCCAGGAAGAAATCGACACCTAGATGGGGAGAAACGTCTTAAAATAGTTGGCTGAATGGGGCCGAATGGATACAAGCCAGAGAAAGAGAGAAAAGGACAGAAATAACAACAAACAGGTCCCCCCCCCCTTAACCTTTTTTACTACCACTAATCCTTCTTAATTTAAACTGCACACAATTGTTTAACTATAGCTAAAATAAGATTAAAAAGACGTCGCCGGTACAGAAGGGGTTAAGCCATTCAGTACCGGTACAAAGGAGTACAAAGGAGGAGGTAAAGTCCTTTACATCATAATCTGGAAACTAGTAGACGAATTTATTCAGCTTAGGAAGGATCTGTGGTAGCTCAAGAAATTAAATGAGATAGTCTGCAGCCTTTTAATTGTTAGGGGTCCTTCCTAAGATGAATACAATTATCTAATATTGTCAGCATATAGTGAAGAGGACGTCACCGGTATTGTATGGGTTAAGAGGAGATTTTTAGTTTGCTTCCTAGACCCCCATCAAGATTTGTTTTAAATACCCCCAAGACCCCCCTTCGATATAAATGTGTATATGTTTCGGTAGAAAACTGTCCCAGCCGAAGGCTGGTTCCTCTTAAATTACAGGCTAGCTATCGCTCGCCAGGAAAAAAATAGGCAACTACAGTAAATGGCACGAAAGGTCTTAAAATAGACATAAATTAGGCGAACATATCTTAAAATCGCCAAACTAACGGGGCGAACGTCTTAAAAGTCTCAAAACTAATGGGGGTAAACATGAGGGAGACGGAGGTTCGAAAAATACTCCCCTTAAGTAAAAATCTCCCCTTAACCCCTTCAGTATACATAAATAGATACATACATAGACCAAAAACAACTACTACCCCATTAATTGAATACCTCGATCATTTACGAGAACAAGTATTTTATGTGACTTAATCAGGTGTCACACGAACGCTTTTTCTGGCAATTTTGGATGAACAAGTTTGTTTTCGTAATATTATGAGCATCTTTCACATTGGAATCGGAAAGTAGACTGAAAGTAGATTATGTTAGATGGCTGATTTCTGATAAAAGGCAGTTGGTTTTTCGAGTCCTCCTCCTCCCTCATGTTTAGCCCTATTAGTTATGAGATGTCAAGACATTCGCCCCATTAGTTTGGCGATATTCAGACCTTTTGCCCCATTTCGTTGCCATTATTAAGACTTTTCGTGCCATTTAGGGGTTGAACTTTTATCTGGCGAGCGATAGCGAGTCTGTATTTGAAGGGGAATCGGCCTTCGGCCGGGACATTTTTCAACCGAAAAATGTACAAATTTATATCGAAGGGGGGTTGGGGCCCCAGTCTTGTGGGTGTTTTTTCAAATGTTTGATAGAGGTTTAGAGAGCAAACTAAACCCCTTCCTTAAACCATTGAGCCGAACCAGTATATATTGCTGCACAATACCGTCTGGGCTCCCTTAAATTCTGAAGATGCCAGACTACAATTGCCCGAAAAAATTGACTTGACAAATGCTCGTGTGATACCTGATATATTGCTCGTGTGATACCTGATAAATTGCTCATCTTCACTGGTTTGTCCCGGGTGTATATTGTTTACATTGTTCAGTTTGCTTCATTGGATTATCCGTCATGGGTTTATTTTGCCATTTTAGCAACTCCAGCCCTTGAAAAATTTGTATTAATAATAGTGCAGTGCTTTGAACATAAAATATCTCACAGAATAACACATGAAATACCAATGTACGGTGGCGCAAATAAGTCATGTCTCAGCTGTCATTACGTTTGGCTCGCACTGTGCTGTATTAATGTCTGTCAGATGTTGAATAGGGTAGGTAAGTGTAGAGACATCTTTGTATATCTCACTCGAAACGAATAAATCAAGTTGTATATGTTGCTGATACCAATTATTTATCAAAATATACTTAGTGCCGATACATCATTTATTAGCCCGACTGTACATCAATGACTAACAAGAACAAACACACACACACCTGAGAAAAATACAAATTCTTGTATACACAGTTGCAATACCTTTGAATGATTTAGTGAAGACAAATCTTTAGGGAGATGTTGGCTGGCTGTGTGTGGGTGTGCCTGAGAGAGAGAGAGAGAGAGAGAGAGAGAGAGAGAGAGAGAGAGAGAGAGAGAGAGAGAGAGAGAGAGAGAGAGAGTTACAGTTACAAGGAATAGTATATCAGAGACCTTGCGGTCCATTCCGAGGAGATACTCGAAGTGGAAGATGAGAGACTGTTTAGTGCACTAAACTCTTTACAGAGTGTGCAAAATACTATCTACTCTCTTCTTGAACTGTTCTACTGAAGAACTATTTACAACTTCGGAGGGAAGCTTGTTCCAGCGAGAGAGAGAACCCCCTTCTCCCTCATGTTTAGCATATTAGTTTTGAGGTTTTAAGACGTTTGTTCCGTTAGTTTGGCGATTTTGAAACCTTTCGCCACATTTTGTTTTCAATATTAAACCCTTTAGGTGTCGATTTTTTCCTGGCGAGCGAGAGCGAGCTTTAAATTTTAGAAGGAAGCGGCCTTTGGCCGGGATATTTTTATAGCGAAAAATTTACAAATTTATCTTGAAAGGGGGTCTAGGGAGTGTTTTTCTAAGCTTGGTGGAGGTCTAGCGAGGACACTCATAAATGAATTAATCAACAAAATATATACAGTAGACCAAAAACCAAGCACTACCCCCTTAAATGTGTGTGTACTTACTCTAGTTGTACTTACTCTAGTTGTATTGCGGGAGTGAGCATGCTCGTTATTTCCCGCCTCCTATATGTGTAGGTGTTACATGTATCGTTGTTATGGCTGTGGATGTGTGTGTAGTCTGTATTTTTAGCCAATTGGCGACATCGGAAACGAAGGCTTAGGGTGGATCTGTATGGTACCATTCTCACTATAGACGGTACCGTCTCGCCCGAAGGCTTAGGTAGCCATCAGCTTAGGTGAACCATATGATACCCATCTCGCCTTGTACCATTTTTGCCAACCCCAGATGGGACGTCACAACGTCGTCCACTTATTCCAGGTACCTATTTACAGCTAGGTGAACTGAGGCTAACACATGAAAGGAGACAAGCCCAATTTGTCTCCGCCCGGCCGGGTACTGAACCCCCGACCCCTCGTGTGTGAGACGAGAGCTCTACCTACTAGGCTACGGGCTGTGTGTGTGTGTGTGTGTGTGTGTGTGTGTGTGTGTGTGTGTGTGTGTGTGTGTGTGTGTGTGTGTGTGTGTATGTGTGTGTGTGTGTATGTGTGTGTTTCCATGAGTATCTCTGCATTGGAAAAAATCAACCTGAAAAACAATTGCTAAAGACAAAATTATTTAACAGTAGGAGGGTGCGGAGCTTGTGCGAGTATGTGTGTGATTGTGTGTGTGTGTCTGTGTGTGTATTCACTTGCTTGTTCGTCAAGGGGGGGGGGGGGAATCCACGCAATGCGAGCTAAGCTCATTATTATCGCGCCTCCTTAATTAACTGGGAATGTATTGTGTGAAATGCATGTTAAGTGTTTATGTATCGTTGGAATGACTGTGGATGTGTGTGTAGTCTGTATTTTAGCCAATTGGCGACATCTGGAAACGAAGGCTTAGGGTTAATCTGTACGGTACCATTCTCACTACGGTACCAGTCTCACCCGAAGGCTTAGGTTGACCCAGGATCCACACGTTGTGTGTGGATCCTGGGTTGACCAGTAGCTTAGGTTGACCAGTACGATACCCATCTCACCTTGTAACTGATCACCAACCCCAGAGGGGACGTCACAACTTCGTCCACTTATTCCAGGTTCCTATTTATACTGCTAGGTGAACAGAGGCTACACCGTTAGGAGACTTGCCCAAATGTCTCTTCCCCGCCCGGGTCTCGAACTCGGGACCTTCTGGTTGTAAGCCAGACGCGCTATCCGTTACGCCACGGGGAGGTGTGTTTGTGCATGTGTGTCTGTCTGTGTGTGTGTGTGTGTGTGTATTTGTGAACCTGCAAAGTCGTTCTTCATGACAATACGTGGACTTGATATTCTGATCTATCAAAATCCTATGATAGGAAAAAAGATGTTCAACAAATACAGGAAAATACATAAACGAAAAACCGGCCTTCGGCCGGGAAATGTTTCTACCGAAAAATGTACACATTTATCTTGAAAGGGGGTCTAGGGGGTGTTTTTCTAAGCTTGATGGAGGTCTAGCGAGGAAGTTAAAAAAATATATAAATAAATAAATATATTGACCAAAAGCCAAGCACTACCCCCTTAGTTTATTCTGTCTATGTTGTGTTTATAAGTAGCAACATACTTCGCTACACAATAATCGTAGTAACTGAATAATCAAAATGAAGGAACGACAATTTATCATTAGCTGGAAATTAACAGCCTATAATTCCAGTATCACACGAGCGCTTTTCGAGCAATTTTTACGGGCAATTATGGTCTGGAAGCTTCAAAAATTACACTTTATCAGAATTTAGCCGCCTAACATAATCTACCTTCATTATAGTTGCCAATACCAGTGCGACAAAATTTCGAAATAATACGAGAAAATACTTGCTCATGGAAAATTGACGGAAGAAGCGCTCGTGTGACAGCGGCTTAATTCCAGTGTCACACAGGCGTTTTTTCCGGCAATTTTCGATGAGGCTTCTTCACACTGGAATAGAAAACTAGACTGAAAGTAGACCAAGTTAGCTGGCTCAACTCGGAAAAGGCTTAAATTTTGAGGAGGATGGCAGGCTACAATTGCTCGTAAAAATTAACGGTAAAATAATACGTGTGACCCCGCATTAAGGGGAGGCAGTTGTTTTTTCGAGTCCTCCTCCTCCCTCATGTTTAGCCCTATTAGTTACGATATTTCAAAATATTCGCCCCATTAGTTTGGCGATTTTCAGACCTTTTGCCCCATTTCTTTGTCAATATTAAGACCTTTCGTATCATTTAGGTCTCGGTTTTTGCCTGGCTGGCGATAGCTAGCCTGTATATGAAGAGGAATCAGCCTTCGGCCGGGAAATGTTTCTACTGAAAAATGTACACATTTATATCGAAGGGGGGTGTTGTGTTTTTTTTTTTTTTTTTTTAAAGTTTGATGGAGGTTTAGAGAGCAAACTAAACCCCCTCCTTAAACCATTGAGCCGAACCAGTAAATTATGCTGCACAATACCGTCTGGGCTCCCTTAATTAACCAAACACAATCATCTAGTATCTAAAGACATGGACACTCACTGGACACTGCTACGACGTAAGACAATAAAGAAATAAACAAAACTACATACATATTATAAGATTATATACTTTTACTTGTAGCTACATAATTATGCAAACAAAATTAAGAGGGGTCATCTGTTTTTTTTATTGTTCTCTCCTTTTCTCTCTTTATCTGGCTAGTATCCATTCGGCCCCATTGAGCAAACTGTTTTAAGACGTTTATTCCCATCGCGAGCCAGCATTGTATGGAGAAATCTGGCTTCGTCGGAGAAATTTTTCTATCGAAAAATGTACAAATTTATCTTGCTGTAAAAAAATAATATATATATATATATATACAGTATATATATATATATATATATATATATATATATACAGTATATATATATATATATATATATATATATATATATATATATATATATATATATATATATGCTGGCTCGCTACCGCTCGCCAGGAACATTTTTACACCTGGATGGGGATAAGCGTCTTAAACCAGTAGGCTGAATGGAACAGAATGGATACAAGCCAAAAAGAGAGGAAGAGAGAGAAAACAATAGCGAAGTGGGCCCCCTTAAATGTTATGGAGCACAACTTTCGAACGTGACTGTATCAATATTTGTCACGATTTATAATCTACCGAGAGGGAGTAGTTGGAAAAAAAATTCCACTACCTTATATTTATCCTTATTTCCTCTCCTCCATCTCCCTCTATCATTCTCTTTGAAGCTCTTAGTTCTTACCCACATCAAGCTTGGATGTTGACCTTTAGTAGGCACATACTCCTCACTCACTTAGTCTCTCTCTCTCACTCTCTCTCTCTTTTCTTCTTTGCTATATTTTCCTTCCACTGTACCTTACTCTCGGGTTAGCTATCTCTACTAGAATTAAGTCTCCTGACCACCTCGCTGGGATCGTAAGGTCTGTGTGGTCAGTGTATCTATGTAAATGTATGTACATTTCTCTCTCTCTCTCATATATTATTTACTCCCCGTTCTTCGACCCATCTCGCAGATATTGATTTTCTCCATTACGCCTCCTTGTCGTATCTTTCGTACAGTTGACCAATTAAGTACTGCCCTGGACAAGAATCACTATGCAATATTAAGAGGAAACAATATGATACAAACACCAAGCATTTTTAAAACAAGAAGAAAAACCGATGCTTAAGGGGGTAGTGCTTGTTTTTGTTGTCTATATATTTGTGTATTTCTTCGCTAGACCCCCATCAAACTTAAAAAACACCCCCTATAACCCCTTTTAAGATAAATTTGTACATTTTTCGGAATAAAAAGGTCCCGGCCGAAGGCTGGTTCCTTCTAAGATTGCAGACTCGCTAGCGCTCGTCAGGAAAATATCGACACTTAAATGGCACGAATGGTCTTAATATTTACAACGAAATGAGCTGAAAGGCCTCAAAATCATGAAACTAAAGGAACATTCGTCTTAAAGCCTCAAAACTAATATGGTAAACACGAGGGAGAAGGGGTTCCAGAAAACGCGAGTACTACCCCCTTAACTGAGTATCACTTGTCAATGTTCACTGTATTGTTTGTTATCAAGAGGTTCACTATACTCTGTTTTATGCCAGCTGACGGTAAATTGCCATCACTTCATCTTCATTACTCCGTTATGACGAGGATTTTGTAGCGAAATAAGTTGCTAATTATTAAAACTTGTCACTATTATGATACAGATATATAGTAGATTCATAGTATTTCATTCTATCTATCTATTGCATGAAGCCGTGATTCTCGAAGGGGTGGCCATAAAATGAACGCCCCATGCACCTCTGTCCCAAGTCAGTCGACGCTCCTCCTCTCAACCAGAACCGCCTTCATCCATATACTTCTTCACTCTATCCTTCCACCTCTCTTTCGGTTTACATCTCCCTCTCTGTCCTTCCACCTCGCTCCTGTACACCCTCTTAGTAATTTTCTCGCTTTCCATGCGGTCCATATGGCCGAACCATCTTAAGGTGTTCCTTTCCACACTTTCCAGCACATCTACCTGCACACCACACCTCCTTCTTACTTCCTCATTCGTCTGTCTATTCCACCATGTAACTCCGCACGTACTTCTCAAGTAACTCATTTCCACCCCTCTCTCTCTTAGTCTGAGTCTCTCCACCAACGTCCATGCTTCGCTTCCGTAAGTCAGTGTTGGGATTACCACACTGTCATGTAAGGACTTCTTTACTTCCATACTGACTACCCTATTTCTTGTTACTGCTTTCAACGTTCCTACAACCCTCTTCCCCTGTTGCACCCTCTCCCGCACTTCTTCATTCATACTCTTATCTTTACTCAACACACTGCCCAGATACTTAAATGAGCTGACATTCTCCATAGCCTGACTGTTCAACTTCACCTCACACTCTGTGGCTTCACCCCTTTCGAAGACCATAAACTTGCTCTTCCCCATATCTACCTTCAAATTCCGTTTTTTGCACACTGTTCCAAACATATTTACCAGCCCCTGCAACTCTCATTCATTATCGCGAGTACTACCCCCTTAATAAAGAGGTTGAGTTTGTGATGCTCTCTGAGTGAACATTTGAATATCATCAGTATATTGAACAATTTGACAAATATTTACAAACGAGTTCTAATTAATCCAATAAAACTGGTCCTAATATAATGGGGTACTCCATATATTAATAGGAAATACAATTCTATTAATTTGTATCTAACTTAACAGAATATCCTATTACAAAGGTAATTTTTTTTTTTTTTTTAAGAGACAATGAACGGAGGAAGGAAAAACACAGATACAAAAAAAGGTCCATGTGCCTAAAGGCATCCTCCATTCATAAAATGTTTGTAACAACTGGATTTAAACATTTGTAGATTGTAAGTTTGTGGAAAGCAATTCGAGGGAAGTGAATTCCAAAGAGTAGTAGCTCTGGGGATAAATTAATTCTGATAAGCAGAAGTTCTGCATTGTGGAGGAGAAAGTGTAAATTCATGGGCGCTCTCAGCTGCCCTAGTTCTACGGGGAAAGATGTGGAGAGGCGGCACAATTGAAGCAAGTTCCTCGGAACAATTGCTGTGAAAATATCTGTAGAAAAATGCAAGGGATGCAACGTTTCTTCGTATGGATAATGTAGGAAGGTCCTGTGTGATTGCAGGGTTATTGATTAATCTAATAGCTTTATTTTGAATTTTGTCCAACTGCCTCAATGCAACCACTCCACTTCCACCCCACAGAGGTGAACAGTAATCCATCTGAGAACGCCCATGACTTTTATATATTACGGCCAACTGCTCGTCAGTGAAGAATTCTCGAACTCTGTACAGGAGTCCCAGTTTTTTAGAGGCATTCTTAGCAATGCTTCTAACATAATGTGTCCAGCTCAAGTTAGTAGTTAATGTTACACCGAGAATGTCAATACTAGGGGAAGTGGGAACATTTACATCATTAAAAAATATATGGGAGTCAGTGAGATTCTGTAGGTTAGAAAATTGAATGTACTTGGTTTTCTGTGCATTAAAGGAAACTAGATTCTTTTGTCCCCATTCATTAATTCTAGAAAGGTCCTGGTTCAGAGAAATTGCAGTGTTTATTTTTGAATTTATAAGATCGGGTTGGGTGAAAGAATTGGTAAATGTGAAGGAACTGTGGAGTGTTGAGTCATCTGCGTAGGAATGTATTGGATTATGAGTGGTAGTATTATATGAGATCATTGATATGAATGAGGAACAGAGTTGGGGCCAAAACTGATCCCTGGGGAACACCAGCATTTATTGAGTGAAATTGAGAATAAAGGCCATCTACCATTACACATATTTTTCTGTTATGAAGATAAGAAGAAATTAGTGGAACTAATGATGCAAGGCCGTAGTGTGACATCTTCGACAATAAGGATTGATGCCAGACTCTATCAAATGCCTTTGATATATCCAGTGCTATTGTACGTGTTTCACCATGTTGGTCTGTAGCTTGGTTGATTTGATGCGTAAGAAGGCAAAGAATGTCTGCAGTTGATCGACATCGTCTAAAACCATATTGCCTATCACTGATTAATTTATTATTCTCAAGATGCTTAATTATGTGATTATTTAATATAATTTCAAAGACTTTACCAAGAGTGGAAGTTATAGATATTGGTCTGTAGTTTGATGGATCTGAAGAGGCACCTTGTTTAGGAACTGGATGGATGTTTGCTTCTTTCCAGGGTACTGGGAAGCATGAGGTATGACTATATAAACAGAATGAGACTATACTCGGTTTCATATCATCTGGCACTAAATTACATCCTTATCTCAATTACTCCTCTATTACGAACATTTTGAAATGACGTGTGATGTTAATTAAGACAACTGGGTAATTAGATAATACTGAGACATAATACATTCAGATTATTCCATAAAGTATAGATAAGTATGTTGGGTAAGGGATTCAATTTGGTGTCAGATGAAATGGAACCGACTATAGTCTATATTTATGAGGTTTTGTAGTTGATAAGGGTCAAAAGCTTTTGATAAGTCGCAGAGTATCAAAAGTGTAATTTGTTTAGTGCTCATAGTGTTCAGCCTACTGTTTTAAGACGTATATCCCCATCCAGGTGTCGATATATTCCAGGCGAGCGATAGCGAGCCACCATTGTTTGGAGAAATCCGGCTTCGCCGGAGAAATGTTTCTGTCGAAAAATTTACAAATTTAGTCTGCTGATAAATACATTATAAAACTTATGGTGGCTTGCTACCTCTCGCTAGGAAAAAACCTACACCTGGATGGGGATAAACGTCTTGAAACAGTAGGCTGAATGGGGCCGAGTTAATACAACCCAGAGAGAGAGGGAGAGAGAAAGAAAAAAAACGAGATGGGCCTCCTTATACCAATCTGTGCTTTGGATAGTATAGAGTTAGCTTAGTATATTCTACTAAACGTAGCGCCAACTAACTTGACAATAATCTTGATCCCTGACTTCTCTGTAACTCAAAAAGGGCCTAGAGCAAATTGGCTGTAAATATCTACACTTATTTCATGGTGGAGTCTTCCAAATTGATTGAAATGTCAGCTATGTACCAAGTACGAGAACAAGGTTCACTTCGTCTTCATTTCAACAACTCATACTGTCTTGTAAACTTAATACTTGATAATAATATCGGTAAATATGATTAAGTTATCGCAAGTATAGAGGAAGGAGATGTTTTTTTTTGTTTTTTTTTGGCTTGTGAGTGTAATGTGTGGGGATTGGCATTCAGCAACAAAACATACAAGGTATTGATCGATTTTCCTGGGTGGGGGGGAGGGGGGGGGGAGAGGAAGTAGGGGGCTTATGGTGATTGCTGTATTGAGAATTCGACCCAATATTTTCTTTGGAGCTCGTTCTAAATTGCTCAAGGCTACTACTGATATAGCCCTAGGGCGATATACATGGTTCGGAATTAGCGGGAAAATAGCCGCCAGGGCGTAATCTTCCCTATAGAATCCACCACACCAACAGGGTTAACATTGACAAAGAAATGAGGCGAAAGACCATAAAATTGCCAAAATAATTATAACCCAATCTGTACCAGCGACGTCTTTTTAACTATATTCTGGCTAATAGTAGACGATTGTATCCAGTTTAAAAGGGGCCTCCAACAATTATCAGGTTTCGAACCATCTCATTTAACCCCTTTTATTACCACAGACCCTTCTTAAACTACACACAATCATCTATATGTCGCAAACATATAATTAAAAACACGTCGCCGGTACAGTAAGGGTTAAAAATGTCATAACTAATGGGGCTAAACATGAGGCAAAAGGGATCTTAGACAAAAACAATTACCTCCCCTTAAAGGTATGTGTAAGGGAGGAATGTGTTAGACCACCTGGAATATCGGGACTATGAGGTGTGGCGGAGGTCACAATGGGTCACAGCTGGCCACAAAATTGAATAATTTCTTGAAGTGGCCCCAACTGTGTGTGTGTGTGTGTGTGTGTGTGTGTGTGTGTGTGTGTGTATAAGAAGCATGGGGGGGGGGGGTTATGTATCTCATATAAGTATTTTATTGTTCATGGGTGTGTTTATATAAAGTGTGTGTGTTTATGTATGTTATGTTCCCGTATATATGTATATATATATATATAAGACTTGAAGAAGAAATGCAGTAGTAATGAGAGAGCGAGAGACAAGAAATTAGAGGCTCTTAGACTGTAGTAATGTGAGAGTAAGACACCTGCTTTCCTGGGAGAGAGAGAGAGAGAGAGTACAAAGGAGTACAAAGGAAATCAAGCAACAACAGATCTAGTGACCCTTATAGGTTGCTTGTCCTCCAAAACACTGAGGATCAAGTGTCCAAATAGTGGTTTAGAGTGGGTAAGGGAACATTGGAAAGGGAATTACTACCCTGGAACTAATGTCCGTGGCAGGATTAGGAAGTTAGTAGGGGACAGATGGGTTAGTAACTGAGGGGGGAATAAAATAAAGTTATTCATTTACAAACGCAGTCAGTCGCGGGTTTGATGCGAGATATTTGTCTAGGCGGAGTTTAAATGAATCAACGGTGATGCAGTCTATAACGTTTCGGGGAAGCCCATTCCACAAGTTGACAACTCGATTGAAGAAGAAATTCTTAGATTCGTGTGAGTTAAAAGATTTACCAATAATTTTGCAACCGTTTCCCCGTGTGTAATTAGATTGGTCGATAGTGAAGTACTTACTACAGTCCATATTGTCGATGCCTTTGATGATTTTGAACACTTGAATTAAGTCACCTCTTAATCTGCGCTGGGTTAAAGGAAATAGATTGAATTCTCTAAGACGCTCTTGGTATGGTTTGTTCTTTAGGCTAGGTATAATTTTGGTAACTCTACGTTGAACTCGTTCTAGCTTGTTTATAAGGGCACCAGGATTGAACGCAGTATTCTAGAAGAGGGCGGACTAAGAGAGAAAGAGTGTGACAGTGGCTAGCAGATGTGTATAATATTATGTGCACCTGTATTTCATAATAATTATATTATATAATATTTGTCACACACAAACACGCACACACTCACACACACACACACACACATTCATCTTACCACTATCTCATTCTTCATTTATTTTGTGCTGGGTTATCATAAGATAATTATAAATACTGTCAATTAATAAAAAAACTAAACATTAGTATTGTAGTACATTACACTATTGCATTTGATAACATTAAAAAGAAATACGAAATAGTTTGCTATATGGTGCATTGTAATGCAAAGACCTTAACACAATATTCAATAGTCCAGTAAGTCTCAGTGGGGTCTGAAATGTTTGACTTTGAGATGAGAGAACAGGGTGTTACTAGTGATCCACTCTCAGAACTCAAAACTACCTAGCTAGATAGCTGCCATGCTTGATAATGATCTATACTCAGTTTAATTTCATCTGTCGGTAAATTGAATCCCTTAATAACCGATTTATCGATAACTAACGGGAAAATAAGACACTACTATGTCTCGGCTTGTTATTAGTGCCAAGTTTTCATAATTAACAATATATTTTGTTACAAAAACTGCATAATAGCAGAGTAATCAAGATGAAAACATAGCAATTTACCATCAGTTGAAAATAAACAGAGTATAGTGAACTGTTCTCTACACTCTTGGTAAGAACTCTGAGTATAATCATTTTCATAGACGAATGAGTTTGGTACATATTAAAGTGTAATACCAAAGTAGCCGATAATTTCTGTAATTATATTTCCAAACTACAACCATAAACACAATCACCACCACAACAACAACCACTATCACAACAACAACACTCTCAAGCAAATTATAACCATAAACACAGCCACCTCCACAACAACAATCTCAACAACCAAAACTACAATTACAAACACAACCACCACCACAACTACAATCACCAAAAACACACCAACCAAAATGTCAACCACAAACACAACTACCACCACAATTAAAACAACAACAACCAAAAACACAACCACCACCACAACTACAACCACAACAACCAAAAACACAACCACCACCACAACTACAATCACAAAAAACACACCAACCAAAATGTCAACCACAAACACAACTACCACCACAATTAAAACCACAACAACCCAAAACACAACCACCACCACAACTACAACCACAACCAAAACTACAACCACAAACACAACTACAACCACAACAACCAAAACTACAACCACCACCACAACTACAACCACAACAACCCAAAACACAACCACCACCACAACTACAATCACAAAAAACACACCAACCAAAATGTCAACCACAAACACAACTACCACCACCATTAAAACCACAACAACCCAAAACACAACCACCACCACAACTACAACCACAACAACCACCCCAAATACAGCCACCACCACAAGTACAACCACAACAACCAAAACTACAACTACAAATGCAACCACCAGCACAACTACAATCGCAACAACAATCACAACCAATACTCCCACCACAAACACAACCACCACCCAAACTACCACCACAAACACAACCACCACCCAAACTACCACCACAAACACAACCACCACCCAAGCTACCACCACAAACACAACCTCCACCCAAATTACCACCACAAACACAACCACCACCAATACTACCACCACAAACACAACCACCACCCAAACTACCACCACAAACACAACCACCACCCAAACTACCACCACAAACACAACCACCACCCAAACTACCACCATAAACACAACCACCACCCAAACTACCACCACAAACACAACCCAAAACTACCACCACAAACACAACCACCACCCAAACTACCACCATAAACACAACCACCACCCAAACTACCACCACAAACACAACCACCACCCAAACTACCACCACAAACACAACCACCACCCAAACTACCACCACAAACACAACCACCACCCAAACTACCACCACAAACACAACCACCACCCAAACTACCACCATAAACACAACCACCATACACACAACCACCACCCAAACTACCACCACAAACACAACCACCACCCAAACTACCACCGCAAACACAACCACCACCCAAACTACCACCACAAACACAACCACCACCACAAACACAACCACCACCCAAATTACCACCACAAACACAACCACCACCCAAACTACCACCACAAACACAACCACCACCCAAACTACCACCACAAACACAACCACCACCACAAACACAACCACCACCCAAATTACCACCACAAACACAACCACCACCCAAATTACCACCACAAACACAACCACCACCCAAACTACCACCACAAACACAACCACCACCACAACAACCACCACAAACACAACCACCACCCAAACTACCACCACAAACACAACCACCACCCAAACTACCACCATAACCACAACCACCACCACAACAACCAAAACTACAACCACCACAACAACCAACACCACAACCGCAATCACAACAAGTACTCCTTGAATTACCATTTCAATTTGCCAGGGCGGTGTGTTGAAGGTTTAGTGGGATTATCATAATGTTGGGGGTGGAGATATGGGGAGGAGAAGAAGGAAATGATGATGATAGAGAAGAAGAAGATGAAGAGAAAGAGGAAGAAGAGGAAAAGATGATACAGAAAAAAGAAAAAGAAAGACGAAGAAGAAGACGAAGAAGAGGCATAAGATGAAGAAGAAACTAACAATAAGAAGTAGAAGACAGAGAAGAAGAAAAAGAAGAAGAAGAAGAAGAAGACGAAGAAGAGGCATAAGATGAAGAAGAAACTAACAATAAGAAGTAGAAAACAGAGAAGAAGAAGAAGAAGAAGAAGAAGAAGAAGAAGAAGAAGCAGAAGAACTAGAAGAGGAACGATAAGAAGAAGAGGAAAGATAAGAAGAAGAAGAAGAAACAAGAGAAGAAGAAGGAAGAAAAAAGACGAGAAGAAGACGTCGAGGAAGAAGAAGAAGACAGAAGAAGAAAAAGACGAAGAAGAAAAAGACGAAGAAGAAAAAGACGAAGAAGAAGAAGAAAATGAAGAACAAGAAGAAGAAGAAAAAGAAGACGAAGACGAACATTAAGAAGAAGAAGAACTCAGGGAAAGAAATAAGTGGAAGTTATGGGATAATTAAGGGAGCCCACCTCGCTTTTTTCTCCTGCTCTCCCTCTCTCTTTAGCTTGTATCCATTCGGTCCCATTCAGCCTACTGTTTTAAGATGTTTACCCCCATCCAGGTGTCAATGTTTTCCTGGTGAGCGTTAGCGAGCCAGCATATATACATTTTTGTTTTGACAGCAAGCTAAATTTATATAGTTTTGACAACAAGCTAAATTTATATAGTTTTCGATAGAAAAATTTCTCCGGCGAAGCCGGATTTCTCCATATAATGCAGGCTCGCTATCGCTCGCCAGGAAGAAATCGACACCTGGATGGGGATAAACGTCTTAAAACAGTTGGCTGAATGGGGTCGAATGGATACAAGCCAGGGAAAGAGAGAAACGGAGAGAAAGATAACAAAAAGACGGTGACCTCCCTTAAGGAGTAATTAGTTAGTAGGTAACCGTAGTAGTTAAGGGAGGATGGGCTCATTTATTTGCTTGTTTACTTATCTAAAATATCAGAAGCATTGCGGTCCATTCCAGTTGGTCTGTGAGTGTGTGTGTGTGTGTGTGTGTGTGAGAGTGAGAGAGAAAGAGAGAGAGAGAGACCCCCTTCAAGATTTATTTGTAAATTTTTCGATAACAAATTTACAGGCACGCTATCGCTCGCCCGGAAAAAAATCGACACCTAAATGTCACGAAAGGTCTTGATACCGGTAAAGAAATGGGACGAAAGATATTTAAATCAACAAACTAATGGGGCGAATGTCTTAAAATCTAAAAACTAATAGGGTTGAACATGAGTGAGAAGGGGGACCTGAAAAATGGCCCATCTCCTCTTATAGTCTAGTCATTCTGGCGCAAATTTGGCCAAACCCGTCACTAATTGCAAAAGACGCGAAACCAGTTTTATTTGGTGGACTGAGGAGTTAGAAATAACATATCAAAAATCCCACTTAGTCCAAATATTGGAACATGCTAAATTTTACCATTGAAATTTGTATATCTATGAGCCAGTTTTCCTGCATACATCATGACGCAGCTCGGCCAATTTTCACAGTAGGAATCTAAAATTGGGACCTACACCTATGTTTTCATAGTTAATCTTTCATAAAAACATGATTTCGAATGGATGCAGTCATATTTAAGGCAATTTTTAGAGGTAAGCCCATGGTTTTAACCCTTTACCCACCAGCACGATAACCTAAGTCAATATGTCAGATGACTGGCTTCATCACTAGCCCTTGGAATAAGAATTACTCCCCTGAGACATTTATCAACAGGTGACAGCATCCTTTAATGGTTGCCTGGTGAGCCTGAATCAAAATCATCAGGAGTCTGAAAGCCTGACACCTAGAGCTGAGCGTGAAGTAGTCAGTGTTAGCGAGCGAGCAAGACAGTCGTGCACATAGTGAAGTCTGAGTGGTATCCCAGAGTTATTGTATTATTGTTGTATTGTTATTGTATTGTTATTGACACTACTTTTTTTTCAGGGCTGGTATGGCTGAGTGTGTCTTCTGTGGTAAACCACTATCTAATGGATCCTCGGTAGTGACGCTGACGGAGAAAGGTTGTGAAGGAATTGCTAGTGCAGGAGCCGATGACAATGTACAGGTCGTGCCAGGTCAGCAGGTGCATACAAAGTGCCGAAGAGACTACAACAGAGATGGTGGCAGACATAAACGTATCTCATCAGCTGACAGACGTCTTAGTCTCCGCTCAACTGATCCAAAATATAGTTATCAAGATCACCGTTTGTTCTGTGGAAATGGTGACCGATACCAAGGACGGCAGAAAGATCATGTCCTCATGCCTGTCCGCACGTTCGACTTTCATGACACTGTTAGGAAGAAATGCGGAGAACATAATGATGAATGAGGAGAAACTGTGTTGTCAAGAATAAACTTTGTCCAAGATCGACATGCTGCCGATGCTATGTATCATCAGTCTTGTAATGTGAACTTTAGAACAATGAAACAAGTCCCTGAATGCTTTCGAAGTGAAGCTGCTCAATCCTCCAAGAGAAGGAAGGTTGGGCGGCCCATTGCTAGCGAAAGGGAGCAGGCTTTCTTGAAAGTGGTTGACAACCTTGAAGCGAATGATGAAGAACTAACCACTGTTCAAGATCTCATTTCACAAATGGCCAATGTCCTACAGAATTCTGAGATTGAGCCATATGGACAAACGCACATAAAAGACAAACTCAAAGAACATTTTGGAGAAAAATTGTCATCACCGAGATCAATGGGAAGAAAAACATCGTCACATTAAATTTTGATGATGAAGGGGAAGTAGATATAAAGTAGTGAACAGCTATGAGGAACATCTTGTTGGGGTGGGATGGGGACTAGATTCACTCTGGGACATAACTAGATTAACCCCTTCTGTACCGGCGACGTCTTTGTAGTTTGTTCTAGCTATATTCAGCCAATTTTGTGAAGTTTAAGAAGGATCTGTGGTAGTAAAAAGGGCTGTTGTTGTTTTTACTGTTCCCCAGGCTGTCTGGCCAAACAGCCCCAAGGTCCCGAGCAAGGCCAAGGCCATAAACGAGCGCCCCCACAAAACCCTCCCTGCTTACAACTAAAAAAGCCTAGGTGACCGAAGCCACTCCAAGGCGGGGAGCTGAGGAGGGTGTGGAAACGCCTGGAAAACCAAAGCCCCACCCAAGGCCCTGTTCCCCTCAGCAATTATGAAGGGAAAGTTGAGGGGCAAAGGAAAAATGTGATGCATTGGCTCCCAATAGGGAAGTCTATCTACGGAAGAGACACCGTCACTTGAGATCTAGAAAACATATAGCCTAAGTAAAAGAAACAGTCAGAGTAAGCTATGGGTATGGCAGAGATCGCTCAACTCTCACTATGATAGACCAGCCCATCACCACATGACTGGAACCCAATCCTCTCAGCATCAGCTAGGAAAGGCCCTAGAAAGCCACCTTTGGCGGGGGGGATAGCTCCCTTATTTCAACTACTTTCGGGGTTGGGCACCCGCCCAGTAAGGGCGGGTAAGGTACAAAGGGTCAAGGTAAAAAGGGTTAAGTGAGATAGTTCGAAGCCTGTTAATTGCTGGATTCCCTTTTTGAGCTTAATAAAATTGTCTAATAGTAGCCAAAGTAAAGTTAAAAAGACGTCACCAATACAGAAGGGGTTATTATGTTACCTCCACCAACCGACTTTACTCCTGAACTCAATTAATGAAATCAACAAATACATGTGGCAGTCCAGGGATTCGAACCTAGGATGCTCACACCGAAATTCAGTGCATTTATCCATTGCACTACGAAGACAGTTAAAGAATGGTGGACAAGCCTATGATTTATTATGCAGTTTCGAATCCTGCATATCAATCTAAGCATGCACACACTTTCCAGCTGCGCTATCATAGGCTATGGATAGATGAATGGAAGGAGTAATTAATGGGGCTTTAACCCCCAACATTAGAAGGTTTACTCTAACCGGCGGCACTCGGTCGTGACGTTCATCTCCGTAACATTGCACGCTGGAGCCTATGAAGGGTAACTCGGGTGATTTATAATATACAGTATAGTATGCTTAATTAGTTAGTTATAATAATACTTCAGAGGCTATCAACCCTTCTGGATTATTAGTCATCACACTGTAAGCCAAGAATAGCGTGAGGACCGCCGCCCCTATTCGAGAACTCGTCCCTCGGTCATAGTATACTACAGATGTTTGTATGCAAGTATGTATATACTCAGGTACATACCCCATTGCTGGGGGTGACTGACACGAGACAGAGCCTGAACATAAACAACATTCAAGGGTTCTAATTGTCAGGGTCCAGGACCACTTCGCGTTCTCTCGCCCCTTTCTCTGTCTCGATGCGTAGGATAATTCTACAAGGGGAGGAAAATTCCAAGCCCCCTGCACCCAGAAGGAAAATTAGGACAGTAAAAGAGACAGACAGAAACGGCTAAGGTTGGATAGAGGATGCCAAATCTCACTCTGGATAGGACCAGCCCTTACTACACATGGGCTACTGTATATTATTCAGCTTACTGCAGTTTGTTCTGTGGATGGAACGTCACAAATATCCACTAACTTCATATTTACTGCTAGCTGAATACCCCATCAGTTTTGTCCCACCCGGAGTTCGAACTTGGAACCTTTCGATTGTGAGTCGAACGCGATACCATTGTTCCACAGATCCCATAAATGGAGTGCTAAATCTCCGAAGCAATCTCGGACTGAATTACTTTCCATTGTTTAAACAATGCATGTGTATAGAGGGTTTCATTTAAGCGGAGATGGGCGTATTTATTTGCTTATTGTTTCCACTTATTATTATTATTTAGTTTCCTCCCTAGACTTCCATCAAGGTGTAATGACGACCCCCTAGACCCCCCTTCAAGTTAATTGTTTACATTTCTAGGTAGATAAACATGAATTAACTACTACACAACAAACTAAACTCGTATTTCAGTCATACTATATTTCCTTATATACACAAGTCCACGAAATGCTGTAGATGAGTGTGGACAACTTCACCTTAAAATTTAAATCAGACATACATTCAATACAGAGGTAGAAACAGAATAAGAAGACTAGCGGAGAGAGAGAGACAGTTACATATAGTTACATAGATACACAGACTGCACAGACCTTGCGGTCCCTACTAGGCAGTCCGGACTTATTGCTAACATAGAATTTGCTATAAAGTAGAAGGCAAGGATAGTAAAGCAGAAGGCTCTCTCCTTACCTACCACACCCTCCGACCATTCGTCAGGATGAAATTATAGTTGAGGAAATAAGTCCCCCCGCAGAATGAGAACAATTTCTACTGGGAAATTCATAACAAAAATGAAGTTGAGAAATATTATATACTAATGATTCTTTACCAATGTGTTTTTCTTCTTTTAACTATATCATTCCAACTTCCTCAAAATGGAGGTCTAGACTTCTTTTGAATGTGTCAATTGTCTTACATTGTACCATTTTCTCTGGCAGTTTGTTCCACTCGTTGACCACACTGTAGGTGAAGAAGTGCTTTGTGACATCGAGATTCGCCCTCCTGGTTTTTAATTTCATTTAATTTCCCCAAGTTAATGAACTATTATCAATTTTGAAAAGTGAATCTACATCAATTTTGTCAAAGCCCTTTAATATCTTGAAACAGTCGATTATTTACCTCACAATCTTTTTTTCTTAAGTGAAAACAAATTATTTAGTTTAATCTTTCATGACATGATTTATTTCTTTGTGACAGTATCAACTTTGTCGCTCTACGCTGCACCGACTCACTTCTCAATGTCCAAAATTGAACGCCATATTCAAGATGGGGCCTCACTATGCTTTTAAATAACGGTACTATAATGTGACGAGCAGGGAGGTTTTAGGAAGGGAAGAGGATGTGTAGGTCAGATTTTTACCCTGAATTGTGTTGTAGAGAAATATCTGGAGAAGCAACAAAAGGTGTACGTTGCCTTTATGGACTTGGAGAATGCCTATGACAGAGTGGATAGAGAAGGTATGTGGAAAGTACTTAGAATATACAGAGTAGAAGGCAAGTTGCTGAAAGCAGTGAAGAGCATTTGAGGCTGCTGTTTGCTGATGATACAGTTCTGATGAGCGATAATGAATGGGAGTTGCAGGGTCTGGTAAATGCGTTTGGAACAGTGTGCGAAAAACGAAATCTGAAGGTAAATGCGGGGAAGAGCAAGGTTGTGGTCTTCGAAAGGGGTGAAGCCACAGAGTGTGAGGTGAAGTTGAACGGTCAGGCTATGGAGATTGTCAGCTCATTCAAGTACATGGGCAGTGTGTTGAGTAAAGATGGGACTATGGATGAAGAAGTGCGGGAGAGGGTGCAACAGGGTAAGAGGGTTGTAGAAACGCTGAAAGTAGTAACAAGAAATAGGGTGGTCAGTATGGAAGTGAAGAAGTCCTTGCATGACAGTATAGTAATCCCGATACTGACTTACGGAAGCAAGCGAAGCATGGACGTTTGAGAAGAGACTCAGACCAAGAGGGAGAGGGGTGGAAATGAGTTACTTGAGAAGTGGGAGCGGAGTTACATGGAGGGATAGACATACGAATGAGGAAGTAAAAAGGAGGTGTGGTGTGGAGGTAGATGTGTTGGAAAGTGTGAAAAGAAACACCTTGAGATGGTTCGGCCATATGGAACGTATGGGAAGCGAGAGAATAACTAAGAAGGTGTACGACAGCGAGGTGGAAAGACAGAGAGGGAGAACTAGACCGAAAGAGAGGTGGAAGGATGGAGTGAGGAAGTATATGGACTGGGGACAGAGGTGGTTCGTTCGTGGCTGGGATCACGGCGTCAGGCAATAGATAGATAATGTTCCTATTTTAATAAGAAAATTGTATTTTAACCCTTAATTAGCGGCGAGCAACATAAGTCGAGTTAAAAAAAGCTGGACTATGTGGCGGCGCTCGACATAACTCGAGTGGCAATTTCAGCACGTAATGTGGCTGAGAGAGAGAGACAAGTGGTGGCAGGAGACTAGCGAGCGTATGACTGCTCCAGACCACCGCGGCGAACCTACTGACACAAATCTCAGCTCCCTCCTCCCTCTCTCACTCGCTACATACTCAATTATGTACTGAAAGTACCGAATTACCTGCTTTTTGCACTCGCGTTGCACGGTTATTGCAAGAAAACTATCCATCATACAAGGATCGTTATGGTGTCATTCGAAAGCTCTGTTTATGCCCTTTCAGGGATAGGTACTTGTTTTACGTTCTGGGTCTTATTTAGGCATGAAAATGATCACGTAAACAGCCCTATTTTGGCTAAAAACACCCCGCTGTGCGGTACACATAAATAAACCGCATAGGCCGCTCGTAAGGTGTTAATATATCCCAATGCTCGATTTGCCTTGTTAGCAGCTGCTGCACATTGATCTGAGGTCCTTAAATGTTCAAATATAAGAACCCCCAGGCCTTTAACTAATGTACTGGTTTTGATCGACTGGCCTTTCATCTTCTATTTTGTATTACCTATTTGTAAGACCTGGCATTTGTTAACATTGAATGGCATGGAAGTGAAGAAGTCCTTGCATGACAGTATAGTAATCCCGATACTGACTTACGGAAGCAAGCGAAGCATGGACGTTTGAGAAGAGACTCAGACCAAGAGGGAGAGGGGTGGAAATGAGTTACTTGAGAAGTGGGAGCGGAGTTACATGGAGGGATAGACATACGAATGCGGAAGTAAAAAGGAGGTGTGGTGTGGAGGTAGATGTGTTGGAAAGTGTGAAAAGAAACACCTTGAGATGGTTCGGCCATATGGAACGTATGGGAAGCGAGAGAATAACTAAGAAGGTGTACGACAGCGAGGTGGAAAGACAGAGAGGGAGAACTAGACCGAAAGAGAGGTGGAAGGATGGAGTGAGGAAGTATATGGACTGGGGACAGAGGTGGTTCGTTCGTGGCTGGGATCACGGCGTCAGGCAATAGATAGATAATGTTCCTATTTTAATAAGAAAATTGTATTTTAATATATCCCAATGCTCGATTTGCCTTGTTAGCAGCTGCTGCACATTGATCTGAGGTCCTTAAATGTTCAAATATAAGAACCCCCAGGCCTTTAACTAATGTACTGGTTTTGATCGACTGGCCTTTCATCTTCTATTTTGTATTACCTATTTGTAAGACCTGGCATTTGTTAACATTGAATGGCATTTGCCATTTTTCTGACCATTCAACAATTTTATATAAATCCGATTGCAGTTTATTTCTGTCTTCTCCGGTTAACCCCTTCTATAACGGCGACGTACTTTTAATTTTATTTTAGCTACATTTGGACCATTTTATGCAGCTTTGGAAGGACGTCTACCAATCGAAGGGCTACAAACTATCCAAATTAATCCCTTTAGCTACGGCATATCCTTCTTAAGCTTCATAAAATTGTCTAAATTTAGCTGAAATCAAATTAAAAATATGTTGCCTGTATAGAAGGGGTTAATACTGATTTTCCTATCTTTTTGTCATCAGCGAACTTTGAGATAGTATTTTGTTTTGCTACATCGATGTCATATACATAGAGATAAGAAACAAAACTGGCCCCAGGACCGATCCCTGAGGCACTCCACTGTAAACTAGCTCCCACTTAGATTCTACTCCATTTATAACAACTCTCTGCCTTCTGTTTGTCAGCCAGCTTCTTATCCATGCATGAATTATTCCTTTGAAAGAGAGAGAGAGAGAAAGAGAAAGAGAGAGAAAGCGAGAGAGAGAGGGGGAATGAGAGTGAGGTGCTGGAGGAGAGGGTAGTAACAAAGGTCCATAACAGTTGAAGGTTCCCCAATATATATGCAGCCAGTAACACCCAACACCACTTACCAACAAAAACAACAACAAGGCTCTCACGGCAACAAAAACAACAGCAATAACAGCATAAAAACAACAGTAACCCCAATGACAATAACAACAAAACTATATAACAAAACACAGACTCACGCACACATACACACAAACACAGACTCACGCACACATGCACACAAACACAGACTCACGCACTCATACACACAAACACAGACTCACGCACACATACACACAAACACAGACTCACGCACACATACACACAAACACAGACTCACGTACACATACACACAAACACAGACTCACGCACACATACACACAAACACAGACTCACGCACACATACACACAAACACAGACTCACGCACACATACACACAAACACAGACTCACGCACACATACACACAAACAGAATAGTATGGGTGGCATTCTTAATTAAGGGAAGACGGACCGGGTTTTTTTTGGTCTATTAATTCAGTTATTCCTTTATTTCTTAGTTTTCTCGCTAGACCTCCATCAAGCTTAGAAAAACACCCCCTATACCCCCCTTCAAGTTAAATTTGTACATTGTTCGGAAGAAAAATGTCCCGGCCGAAGGCCGCTTCCTCATAAAATTTCAGGCTAGCTATTGCTAGCCAGGAATTAATTGACACCAAAATGGCACGAAAGGTCTTAAAATTGACATTTAAATGGGGCGAAAGGTGTTAAAATTGCCAAACTAATTGGCCGAACGTCTTATAATCTCAAAACAAACGGGAATTTACACGAGGGAGAAATGGGACCAGAAAAACGACCCATCTTCCCTTAATCTCACCAGTCCATCAGCCTCACCTTAACCCTTAATTAGCGGCTCACCACATAAGTCGAGTTAAATAAAGCTGGACTATGTGGCGGCGCTCGACATAGGTCGAGTGGCAATTTCAGCACGTAATGTTGCTGAGAGAGAGAGACAAGTGGTGGCAGGAGACTAGCGAGCGTATGACTGCTCCAGACCACCGCGGCGAACCTACTGACACGAATCTCAGCTCCCTCCTCCCTCTCTCACTCGCTACATACTGAATTATATGGGGAAAGTACCGAATTACATGCTTTTTGCACTCGCGTTGCACGGTTATTGCAAGAAAACTAGCCATCATAAAAGGATCGTTATGGTGTCATTCGAAAGCTCTGTTTATGCCCTTTCAGGGATAGGTACTTGTTTTACGTTCTGGGTCTTATTTAGGCATGAAAATGATCACGTAAACAGCCCTATTTTGGCTAAAAACACCCCGCTGGGCGGTACATATAAATAAACCGCATAGGCCGCTCGTAAGGTGTTAAACATTTCTTTCCCTTCTCAAGCGCCTAATATCGAACGAATATTGTGGGTATGAGTGTTGTTCATAGAGATTACACGGATTAGCACTCCCATTTCTAAAGCTAGCATCATTTTTCAAGCTATTTCATCCAGCTGCGGTTGTGGACGGCCATCACTCACTTCCTCATCCTATCAACTCCGGTGTTCCTCAGGGTTCATTCCTATCTCCTATTCTCTTTCTAAATTTCATAAATGATCTTCTCAACTGTACCTCCAGTCCCATCCATTCATATGCAGACGACTTTACCGACTCTACCGTACACCACTCAATTAGTTTACCAGAACGCCCCAGCCAGCAGTCCCTCAAAAGCAAACATAATGAAGCAATAAAACACTTATCTTCTGATCTAGCTACTATTTCCAATTGGGGTAGAGAAAACCTTGTTGCATTTAATGCTTCCAAGACTCAATTTATCCATCTTACTACCCATCAGGAACCTCCAGAGGACTATTCCTTATTTTTCAACAATGCAAAAATCAAGCCTTCATCATCTCTCAATGTTCTTGGTGTCTCTTTTTCTTCTGCTCTCACTTGGAAGGACCATATTACCAGTCTCGGGTGTGCTCAACTGCCTCAAGGGGTTCTTTACCCCTGCACAGCTTCTTGCTGCGTCCTTGTATTGAGTATTGTTCACATGTGTGGGGAGGATCCTCTCATACTGCACTCCTAGACAAAGTAGAAAGGAAAGCCTTTTGTATCATTAACTCCCGTCCACTCACCAACTCTCTGCAATCTCTCTCGCTTCGCCGCAATGTTGCATCTCTCTAGCTATTCTATCGCTACTACAATAATCAGTGTTCCTTGGAGCTTTTCCAGTGTATACCACCTCCTCTACGTAGGGTACGTAGTACCCGCCTTGTAACACATTCCCACCCATACTCTGTGCAACTCTCCAACCCAAGAGTGAAAAGCTATTCTCAGACTTTCTTCTATTCAACTGCTGAGCTCTGGATCTCTCTCCCAGAATCAATCTTTCCCTCTTCCTATTACTTAAATGGCTTCAAACTCTGCGTGTCCAGGCATTTTAGCTCGAACGTCCCTTAATTTTGGCCCTGTCACTCTTTCAACTCAGGGGAAGGCACTCGCTGCAGGCAGCTTGCCTTTTTTTTCCCTCATTCGCATAGAAAACAAAATTAAAGGGGTAGTGCTTAGTTTTTGGTCTATGTATTTATTAATTTATTTACATTTGAGTTTCCCCCTTAGACCTCCATCAAGCTTAAAATAGCACCCCTTAGACACCCCTTCAAGATAAATTTGTAAATTTTTCGGTAGAAAAATGTCGCGGCCGATGGCCGATTCCTTCTAAAATTACAGGCTCGCTATCATTGCTACGATATAATTGACACCTAAATGGCACGAAAGATCTTAACATTGACGAAGAAATGGGGCGAAAGTTCTTAAAATCGACAAACTAACAGCACGAAAATGTTAAAACCTCAAAATAAATATGCTAAACATGAGGGATAAAGGGGTCCATAAAAGCGAGTACTACCCCCTTAACGGCGCTGCGAAGGGAAATAATTGTTTATGAACACCAGCCTAGAGCTCTTCGTACAAATACCGGATGAAGGGAGCCCAGACGGTATTGTTCAGCATAATTTACTGGTTCGGCTCAATGGTTTAAGGAAGGGGATTTAGTTTGCTCTCTAAACCTCTATCAAACTTTAAAAAAACACCCACAAGACTCCCATTCGATATAAATTGTACATTTTTCAGTAGAAAATGTCCCGGCCGAAGCCCGATTCCTCTTAATATACAGGCTCGCAATCGCTAGTCAAGAAAAAATCGACAAGTAAATGGCACGAAAGGTCTTAATATTGGTAAAGAAATGAGGCAAAAGGTCTGCATATCGCCAAACTAATGGGGCGAATGTCTTGAAATTTCATAACTAATAGGGCTAAACATGAGGGAGGAGGAGGACTCGAAAAAATAACTGCCTCCCCTGGGGTAAGGGGGCCTCCATCTTATGGTGGAGAAAAAAAAGAATATGGCCCACGCGCCCTACTGCGTGTGTGTCGTACAAGGCGACTAATAGAGGGAATGGGGGTAGCTTGTAGGCAACAATCGAACAGGGCTATACCCAGGAGAGGCTGTAAGCATTTGATAAGGAATCGCTGGAACTCCTGTTTCATTTGCTTGGCCTCTCTTACTGATTCCCTTTGTGCCTCACTTACATTGAGAGTAGTCCAGCATGCTCTCACAAACACCTCCTCCTCCTATCTACTTCACTACACTTAACATGCACACCACACTTCCTCCTTCAAAATTTTGTTTAAACAAATTATAAACACAGGCCCAGCCTCGGAGTCCCAAGGGGGGGGGGGGGGGGGATCATAAATGCCCCCACACATGCCCAACCTTCCCCTGACGACCCCTCAAAATGCTCTGGACCACGGCCTGTCACTCTTACTATCAATTTTTGCAATATTCGCTGCCTTTCCTCTAATTTTCACTCAGTCGAACACCATCTCTCCTCCTCCCAACCTGATCTTCTTTTCCTCACCGAAACCCAGGTATCTGAAACAACCTCCAGCAGCCCCTTCTATGTATCCTCTACTTTCTCTATCCTAGTTTCAAAGCCAATGGCGGATGTTGTGCATACGTGCACAACAAACTCACTTGCTCTCGTGTCCCGATTTCGACTCCTCTGAATTCTCAACTTTATGGCTCAAACTATCCTGTCATTCTCATACTAAATATATCTGTGCTGTGTATCTTACCCCTAACTCTACCGACTTTCCCAAATTCTTCGACCATCTAAACTCTAAAGTGGAACACATTCTATCTATCTCTCCCTTCTCTGAAATCTCCATCTTAGGAGATTTTAACATTCACCACCGCCAATGGCTCTCCTCTCACTCTACTGACCAACCTGGTGAACAAGCCTACGTTTTTTCTATCATAAATTACCTAGAGCAGCTGGTCCAGCAACCCACCCGTATCCCGGATTGCTTTGGAGATCGGCCCAACATTCTTGACTTATTTCTGTCTTCTAACCCTTCCTCTTATACTGTCAATCTTTTCTCTCCTTTGGGCTCCTCTGACAATAAACTTATCTCCGTCACCTGTCCTATCTCTTCAGTACGGCCATACGATCATCCTAGCTGGCAGCGCTTGTGGCACTTTGGCACTGCCGACTGGGAGGCTCTCCGGCAGTACTTCTTTGATTTCCCATGGAATGACTTCTGCTTCCGTGACCGAGGACCCTCGGAAAGTGCTGAACGCATTACTGAGGTAATCCTCTCGGGCATGGAAGCGTACATTCCATTTTATTTCTCTCAGTCTAATGCAAAAAAATCTTGGTTTATTCACGCTTGTTCTACTGCTGTCCACAACAAGGAGGAAGCATTCAAACGGTACCGTCGCCTTAAAACTTACGAATCTCATTCTTCCTATGTTTCTGCCCGGAATCAAGCCAAATCTGTTCTTCGACTTGCCAAGCACTCTTTCATCAATAATAAATGCACTAAACTATCCAACTCTAGCTCTTCCCAAGCTTTCTGGCATCTAGCCAGAAACCTCTCCAACAACTTTTCTTCCTCGTCTTTCCCTCCCCTTTTCCACTCTGATGGGACAACCATCACGTCTTCCTCTGACAAAGCTGAACTCTTTGCTCAAACTTTTGCCAGAAACTCTACCTTGGATGATTCCGGTGCTATTCCTCCCTCTCCACCCCCCTCTCTCCTACTTATGCCTAATATCCTAATCTCTTCTAAAGATGTACTTTCTACCCTCAATCAGTGCAAACTGACCGAGAAATTTATGAACAAATTGCAGATGTAAGTAACTCACAAGATACCGTATTTTTTGGCGACTTTAATTTACCTGTGACCAAGTGGGGCGATACTCTTACTTCACACTCCGGACATGACTTATATACGAACTTGCAAGAGAGTTCGCTTTATCAATTTGTTCGAACACCGACCCGTGGTAATAACGTTCTTGACATTGTACTTGCAACAAAAGAAGAATTAATAGAGAATTTGAATGTTGGTGATGAATTCAGTAACAGCGACCATCGTACGATAACTTCACTTTAAACTTTACTAGTAACGAACCAAATAGTAGCATCGAAAAAGCCCCTAATTTCAAGAAAGCAAACTTTCATAAACTTAGAGCTATGTTTAAAGAAACTGACTGGAGCTTTTTAATTAACAATAACGACATAAATACATCTTGGAAGTTATTCGAAACCACTTACCTAAAAGCAGTGCAAGACTGCATACCATCGAAAATACGGCGTCCAGGCCATAATAATAAGCCCAAATGGTGGAATAAAGATATTTCAAACTGCCTGCTTGCTAAAAAAATTTGCTAATGATAGATTAAAATCCTCACAAAATGACGAAGAACGGGTGAAATTTGTAGAGCTACGACGCAAAGCCAAAAAGTTAATTAAGCAAAGTAAAAAGACCCTAGAGTTACATATTGCGAATCAAAGTAAAAACAAACCCGAAAGAATTCTATAGTTATATCAGAAAGAAAAAAGTAGTTACTTCAACTGTTGGACCGTTAGTCGATGAAAATGGAGAATACACCAAAGACGAAGTACAAATGAGTAATGCCCTCAATACCTTCTTTGCATCAGTTTTTACAACAGAAGACCTCAGTGATATCCCTACACCATCGCCGATTCAGATTGATAATGCAGATGTTCTAAGCAATATCACCGTTACAGAGAGAGAAGTATTGAATTGTTTAGATAAACTCAAGGTAAATAAAACGCCTGGACCTGATACAATCTCGCCTAGAGTTCTAAAGGAAGCTAAGGATGAGCTCTCCAAACCACTGACATTACTATTCAATAAATCCTTGCAGTCTGGAACTATGCCTGATCAGTGGAAGATAGCCAACGTAACACCGATATTAAAAAAAGGCAGCAAATCCCTACCCAGTAACTATCGTCCAATTAGCTTAACCTCAGTTGTATGTAAAATGCTAGAAACGGTCATGCGAGACAGACTCGTAAATCACTTAGAGGAAAATAACATACTTAAAGATACTCAACACGGCTTTCGTAAAAAACGTTCCTGTTTAACAAACCTCTTAGACTTCTTCCACGATATCCTCAACCTCTACGATGAGAGTAAAGCTGTAGATATTATATACCTTGATTTTCAAAAGGCCTTTGACAAAGTTCCCCACAAACGTTTACTGCTAAAACTAAAAAGCGCATGGAATACAAGACGGGTGTGTTGAAATGCATAGAAAATTGGCTCAGCGACAGAAAGCAAAGAGTAGTCATAAACGGTAAGGCATCTAAATGGACCAAGGTAAGTAGCGGGGTACCCCAGGGATCGGTACTAGGACCAATTATCTTTCTAATTTACATCCACGACATAGATGAGGGTCTCACCTGTACAATCTCAAAATTTGCTGACGATACAAAAATTGCAAATAGCGTACTCTCAAAAGATCAAGTTGACGATATGCAACACAATCTAGATAAATTGTCACATTGGGCCCAAATTTGGCAAATGAGTTTCAATGCGGATAAATGTAAAGTACTACATATCGGATACCTAAATGAGAAAGCAAACTATTCGATGAATGGCACTCAGCTTAAGAATGTAAACAGAGAAACCGATCTGGGAGTAACAATATCGAGTAACCTAAAACCGAGTCAACAATGTTCAGAAGTTGTTAAGAAGGCAAACAAAATAATTGGCTTTATAGGCAGATCATTTGAGCATAAATCCAAGACGTAATCCTAACTCTTTACAATTCCTTAGTCCGCCCTCTTCTGGAATACTGCGTTCAATGCTGGTGCCCTTATTACCAAAAAGACATAAACAAGCTAGAACGAGTTCAACGTAGAGTTACCAAAATGATACCTAGCCTAAAGAACAAACCATACGAAGAGTGTCTTAGAGAATTAAATCTATTTCCTTTAACCCAGCGCAGATTAAGAGGTGACTTAATTCAAGTGTTCAAAATCATCAAAGGCATCGACAATATGAACTGTAGTAAGTACTTCACTATCGACCAATCTAATTACACGCGGGGAAACGGTTGCAAAATAATTGGTAAATCTTTTAACTCACACGAATCTAAGAATTTCTTCTTCAATCGAGTTGTCAACTTGTGGAATGGGCTTCCCCGAGACGTTATAGACTGCAGCACCGTTGATTCATTTAAACTGCGTCTAGACAAATATCTCGCATCAAACCCGCGACTGACTGCGTTTGTAAATGAATAACTTTATTTTATCCTCCCCTCAGTTACTAACCCCTATGTCCCCTACTAACTTCCTAGTCCTGCCACGTTAGTGGCAGGGCAGTAGTTCCCTTTCCAATGTTCCCTTACCCACTCTAAACCACTGTTTGGACACTTGATCGTCAGTGTTTTGGAGGACAAGCAGCCTAGAAGGGTCACTATATCTGTTGTTGCTTGATTTCCTTTGTACTCCTTTGTACTTTGTACTCTCTGGGCTTAATACTAAGAAGGCGTACGGTCCGGACGGTGTTCCTCCTGTTGTTCTTAAAAACTGTGCTTCCGTGCTAACTCCCTGCCTAGGCAAACTCTTTTGTCTCTGTCTCTCCTCTAACGTCTTTCCTTCTTGCTGGAAGTTTGCTCTCATTCAACCTGTCCCAAAGAAGGGTGACTGCTCTCAACCCTCCAACTATCGTCCAATTGCTCTCATGTCTTGCATCTCTAAAGTTTTTGAAACTATTCTTGCTTCCAAATTTCTTTAGCATTTCTCTTCTCATAATATGCTCTCAGATCGCCAGTATGGCTTCCTTAAGGGTCGCTCTACTGGTGATCTTCTTTCATATCTTACTAACTCTTGGTTATCCAACTTTCGGGACTTCGGTGAGACTTTTTCTGTTGCACAAGACATATTGAAGGCCTTCGATAGAGTCTGGCACAAATCTTTAATTTTCAAACTGCCCTCCTTCGGTTTTTGTCCCTCCATCTTTGCCTTTGCCTCTAATTTCCTTTCCGGCCGTTCCATAGCTGCGGGTGTGGATGGCCATCGCTCATTTCTTCATCCTATCAACTCCGGTGTTCCTCAGGGTACCGTCCTATCTCCTATTCTCTTTCTAATTTTCATAAATGATCTTCTCAACTGTACATCCAGCCCCATCTATTCATATGCAGACGACTCTACCTTACACCACTCAATTAGTTTTCCAGCCAGCAGTCCCTCTAAAGTAAACATAGTGAAGCCATAAAATGTTCATCTTCTGATCTAGCTACTATTTCCAATTAGGGTAGAGAAAACCTTTTTGCATTTAATGCTTCCAAAACTCAATTTATCCATCTTACTACCCGTCAGGAACCTCCAGAGGACTATCCCTTATTCTTCAACAATACAAAAATCAACCCTTCATCTTCTCTCAATGTTCTCGGTGTCTTGTTTTCTTCTGCTCTCACTTGGAAAGACCATATTACCAGTCTCGCTAAGGCAGCCTCCCAGAAGCTGGGTGTACTCAATCGCCAAAAGGGGTTCTTTACCCCTGCGCAGCTTCTTGCTCTGTACAAGGGCATAGCGCCTCCTTGTATTGAGTATTGTTCACATGTGTGGGGAGGGTCCTCTCACACCGCACTCCTAGATAAAGTAGAAAGGAAAGCCTTTCGTATCATTAATTCCTGTCCACTCACCAACTCTCTGCAATCTCTCTCTCTTCGCCGCAATGTTGCATCTCTCTCGCTATTCTATCGCTACTACAATAATCAGTGTTCCTCGGAGCTTTTCCAGTGTATACCACCTCCTCTACGTAGGGTACGTAGTACCCACCTTGCAACACAATCCCACCCCTACTCTGTGCAACTTTCCAACCCATGGGTGAAACGCTATTCTCAGACTATCTTCTATTCAACTGCTGAGCCTCCCTCCCAGAATCAGTCTTTCCCTCTTCCTATGACTTAAATTGCTTCAAACTCCGTGTGTCCAGGCATTTTAGCTCGAACGTCCCTTGATTTCGGCCCTGTCACTCTTTGAAATCTGGGGGAGGCACTCGCTGCAGGCAGTTATGCCTTTTGTCTCCCTCATTCAAATAGAAAACAACAAAATTGAGGGTCATGATGCGGTTGGATAGTATATTTTGGCTATTAATAGAAGCCTTCATGCAGTTTAGGAAGGACCTCTAGGAATCTATGGGGTCAAAACCAACTCTATTAGACCTCTGACTCTTACAGATCCTCCCTTATCTGAATAAAATCGTCTAAGGATGCCAAAATATACTGCTGCGTCGTAATCTTAACCCATTGAATACCAGGGACGTCCTTTTCATCATATTCCGGCGACTATTAGACGATTTTATTCAGTTTGGGAAGGAGTTCTAGCAATAATAAGGCTTCTAATTATCTCAACCAACCCTTTTAACTACCACAGACCCTTCCCAAGCTGCATAATATCGTCTAAAAATAGTTAGAATAAAATATAACACACGTCGGTTGTACAGAAAGGGTAAAAGAGATTATTAGTGTCGCCTTTACATCCACAACACCGGTAAAGACATTATGAATAAATAAAATAGGAAGGAAGATATGAGAAGAGTTACAAAACGGAAGGAAAAGAATCATAAACAATTGAGAAAGGACAATAGAAAGAGAAATAGGAAAGTAAAGGAAAGAATTATACAATAGGAAGAGGAGAGGAGGGGGGGGGGGGGACGGTAGGACGTGTAGGGGAGACTATATTGGAAGGCAAATGGTAGAAAATGTCACCCTGAAAGAAAATATGGGGGAAAGTTCAATAGTTAGTAATACCCTCTTTCTCTCTCTCTCCCTCCGTCCTCCCTTAAAGTCTCCCTCCCTCCTCCCTCCTTCCTCCCTTAATGTGTTCCACCCCTGTTCTCCCTAACACTGGTAATCTCCCTCCAATAACTACTTCAACCTCTACCTCATACATTATTCCCTCCCTCCATCTCACCCTTCTCTCTCTCTCCCTCTCCTCCCTGCATCTTATAACCACTCTCTCTCTCTCTCTCTATATATATATATATATATATATATATATATATATATATATATATATATATATATATAGTATATAGTATATATATATATATATATATGTATATATAATATATGCAGTATATATATATATATATACCGGTATATATATATATATATATAATTATATATTCATATGTATATATAATTATATATCTATCTATCTATCTATTGCCTGACGCCGTGATCCCCGAAGGGTTGGCCACGAACGAACCGCCCCCATGCACCTCTGTCCCCAGTCAGTCGACGCCCCTCCCCCCAACCAGCACCGCCTTCGTTCATGTACTTCCTCACTCCATCCTTCCACCTCTCATTCGGTCTACCTCTCCCTCTCTGTCCCTCCACCTCGCTCTCGTACACCCTCTTAGTCATTCTGTATATTTACCTGTAAATATATTGTATATTCTTCACAGTGTATAATGCATTATACAATAGCTCTTTCCACTCTTTCCCCACAATTAATATCAGATCATTGAGATACTAACTATGCTCTGTAACTTCTTGTAGCTCTCTCTCTCTCACTCTCACTCTCTCCCTCTCTCTCTTGCTCTCTCTCAAGCTAATATCCTATTCACCCAGGTCTTGTATCAGATTTTTTCACTTTACGTTTATGAGATTAATTAATTACCAGGCCTTGCGTTCTGAGAGATAGAGAGAGAGAGAGAGAGAGAGAGAGAGAGAGAGAGAGAGAGAGAGAGAGAGAGAGAGAGAGAGAGATAATTTGTCTGACTGTGAATGTGCGCGTGTGGGTGGGCAAGGCCTTTTTTGGTCAAAGTTTTTACATTGCAAGTCAAGTTTCGATATGTTTCCTCGTTGTCTTCATTCCTTTGGAGTTTCAGGAGGTTAATAATCATCGATGTATCTCTATCTAATAATATTTAAAAAAGATAATAACAGATACTCTCTTAAATACTCTCTTAACCCACGCAATACCAGTGATATCCTTTTCATCATATTCTGACAACTACTAGACGATTTCATTGAGCTTAGGAACGACATCTACACATTAAAAGGGCACAGACTATCACAATTAATCCTTGCAGCTAGAATGTATCCGTCCTAAGCTGCATGATAACGTCTAAATATAGCTCGAATAAAATATAACGGACGTCGTTGGTACTGGAGGGGTTAAAAGAATGGGATGCCACCCTTCCTTAGGCTTCCCCTAATAATAAATCGCCTGGACCTGATAATATCTCACCTAGAGTTCTAAAGGGAGTTAAGGATGAGCTCTCCAAACCACTGACATTGTTATTCAATAAATCCTTGCAGTCTGGAACTATGTTTGATCAGTGGAAGCTAGCCAACGTAACATCGATATTTTAAAAAGGCAGCAAATCCCTACCCAGTAACTATTGTCCAATTAGCTTGACCTCAGTTGCATTTAAAATGCTAGAAACACTTATAAGAGACAGACTCGTAAATCACTTAGAGGAAAACAACATACTTAACCCTTGTCGAGCGGGGTGTTTTGGGCTATTTTGGGCATATTCAGGCCCTCCTGAATGATCAATCAAGTATCTGCATGAAAAGAAATGTATTCATCAAAAACTAGGCGCTAAAAGCTTCAAAATAAGACCAGAACGAGCTACGTAGTTCTCATGCAGTGGTGCCACCAACATGGGAGTTTAGCGTATAGCGGCATATTTTTTCCCACTACGCTCACTAATGGTAACACTGCCGTCTTCTCGAGAACAGAGGGAGCGTGAGTCAGTGGGTGGCGGTAAGCCCTGGGTATCGGACGTGTGGCCTGCTGCGCTCCCGGCCCTTTGCACTCAATTTTAACCCTTTAAAAGCCTTAATAATGCTCTTAACGTGCTGCAAATTGGTGCATGACTTAAGTCGAGCGCCGCTCTTTAAGGGTTAAAGATACTCGACACGGCTTTTGTAACAAAAGCTCCTGCTTATCACACCTCTTAGACTTCTTCCACGATATCCTCAACCTTTATGATGAGAGTAAAGCCGTAGATATTGTATATGTTGATTTTCAATAGGCCTTTGACAAAGTTCCCCACAAACGTTTACTGCTAAATCTATAAGTGCATGGAATATAAGAGGGTGTTTTGAATTGGATAGAATATTGGCTCAGCGACAGAAAGCAAACAGTAGTCATAAACGGTAAGGCATCTAAATGGACCAATGTAAATAGCAGGGTACCCCAGGGATCGGTACTAGGACCAATTCTCTTCTTAGTTTATATCAACGACATAGATGAGGTTCTCACCTGTATAATCTCAAAGTTTGCTGACGATACAAAGCTTGCAAATAGCGTACTCTCAAAAGAACAAGTTGACGATATGCAACACAATCTTGATAAGTTGTCATGTTGGGCCCAAATTTGGCAAATGAGTTTCAATGCAGATAAATGTAAAGTACTACATAGCAGAAGCCGAAATGAAAAAACAAAATGTCACCCAGCTTAAAAGTGTAGACAGAGAAACTGATTTGGGAGTAATAATATCGAGTAACCTAAAACCCAGTCAATAATGTACAGAAGTTGTTAAGAAGGCAAACAAAATAGTTGGCTTTATAGGCAGGTCATTTAAGCATAAATCCATAGAAACGTCTTAGAGAATTAAATATATTTTCTTTAACCCAGCTCAGATTAAGAGGCAACTTACTTCAAGTGTTCACAATCATCGAAGGCATCGACAATATGACCTGTATTAAGTACTTCACTATCGACCAATCTAATTACACGTGGGGAAACGGTTGCAAAATTATTGGTAAATCTTTTAACTCACACGAATCTAAGAATTTCTTCTTCAATCAAGTTGTCAACTTGTGGAATGGGTTTCCCCGAGACGTTATAGACTGCAGCACCGTTGATTCTTGAATAACCTTATTTTTCCCCCTTAACCCCTAACCATCGGGGGCGGACTTAAGTCTGTATCGAAAAACTTGGACTATGTGGCTGGGGCGGACTTTAGTCTGTGTGCAATTTTGGCACAATATTGGCTCTGAGAGAGAGACGAGCGACGGGAGGAGGATGAGTTACCTCATGATCGCTCGCCACGGCAGCCGTGGACCGACTGAGATGTACTCCACATACATCCACCCTCACTCCACACGTAATTATATAACGAAATGACCGTATTTTAGCGATTTTGCCCTTCGGTTGCACGATCGTTGCAAGACAACCAGTGATCGTAGAAGGATGGTTCAGGTGTCATTGGAAAGGTCAATTAACGCCCTTTCAGGGATACATAATTGTATTATGGTCTGGCTCTTGTTTATTCATGAAAAAGAGCACGGAAACAAGGCCATTTATGGTTAAAAAAAAAAACGCTGGGCGGTACATAGAATTTACCGACCTAGCCGCTCGACGAGTGTTAAGATTCACCCATAAATATATATATATATAAAGTATGTAAAATATAAAATATATATAAATATATACTAAGACGTTACTCTCTTTTTCCCAGATATACGAAATATCACTTATATATGTGTTATGTTACTAACCCATCTGTCCCCTACTAACATCCTAATCCTGCCACGGACATTAGTTTCAGGGCAGTAGTTCCCTTTCCAATTTTCCTTTACCCACTCCAAGCCAGTGTTTGGACACTTGATCCTCAGTGATTTGGAGGACAAGCAGCCTAGAGGGGTCGCAAGATATGTTGTTGGTTGATTTCCTCTGTACCCTCCTCTGTACCTTCAACCTTCCTGCAGTACAAAACAAACTCTGTATATCATAATGTGTACTGAACAAACTATAAGGTCCCAACCTTTTCCCATTCTTAAGTAAGCTTTGTTTAGATTTTCAGAGGAACCACCATTACTTTTATTAGTCTATGTTAAAACAAAAATCAATAATATAAGCATGTTTTCTACAATCATATTTTCCATACACCCATCTGGAATACATGCGTGCTCTCCCTAACACCCTATTATTATATACCCCGTACTTCCCTTACTGGTCTTGTTATTGTCTCACCTATCTTTGTATTTAAATCATGTCCCCCCCCCCCCCCGGGTCGGTCTCTCTCTATCTATCTATCTATCTATCTATCTATCGATCTACCTTTCTGTCTCTCTCTCTCTCTCTCTCTCCCTCTCTCTCTCTCTCTCTATCTCTCTCTCCAATGCCCCCAACCAGCCAACCAAAAGCATCCAATACACTCTGGAACTGTGCAAGGTATTGGTGGAGGTTGGTGGGAATGAATTGAGTATGTAATAATAATATAGTGTCGTTTATTTTGCAACTTGACAAAAGAGTGACTCCAACTGCAATAGTGTAGCCTAAAACTATCTCAGGCTAACACACACACATACACACACACACTCTCTCTCTCTCTCCCTCACATACACACACACACACACACACTTGACAGAGAAATCTGATCATCTGTATAAAGTAATGAATACAAAATGCTATCCTCACATCGATATACAAAATGCTATCCTCACATCGATACCGCCATTTTTTATTATATTAAATATGCCTAAGGGGTAGGCACTTGTTTTTTCGGGACCTCCTTCTCCCTCATGTTTATCCCTATTAGTTATGAGATTTTAAGACGTTCACCCCATTAGTTGGCGTTTTCAGGCCTTTTGCCCCATATCTTTGCCAGTATTAAGACCTGTCGTGCCATTGTCAATTGTTTTCCTGACGAGCAATAGCGAGCCTGTATTTTAAGAGGAATCGGCCTTTGGCCGGGACATTTTTCAACCGAAAAATGTACAAATATATATCAACATATGTCTTGGGGGTGTTTTTTTAAGTTTGAGAGAGGTTTAGATAACAAACTAAAACCTTAAACCATTGAGCCGAACCAGTAATTCATGCCGCACAATACCGTCTGGGTCCCCTGAATTCCGTATGCAAGGAATCATTTAATTCATGGAAGTAAATTGCATAGGACTTTATTCAACTTGCGATAACAATGGCCACCAGAAATATTGCCATATTGTGAATATTAACCCCTTCAGGAATATAACACATTTTGGCAGTTTATCATGGCTATGTGTGTAAGATTTTGTGTTTTGTTTTCTGATATGTTGTGATGTTCCTGTTCGGGCTGTGGTCTCGAGTCGGCCACCCCCATAAAAAAAGAAAAAAAAAAAAGGAAAACTTGGGAAGGCGCCAGAGTATAATAGAGTACATACATACCTACATCATCAACTTGGGAAGGCGCCAGAGTATATATAGTACATACATACCTACATCATCAACTTGGGAAGGTGCCAGAGTATATATAGTACATACATACCTACATCATAAACTTGGGAAGGTGCCAGAGTATATTGTTACGTCCTGGGATATATAAACACTGGGCTCTTTCTATTGGACTAGGTATGCGGCAACAAGCAACAACGGAAAACGCTAGATCTAACCCTTATCTATAAACCCAGGCAACAAACCACCCTAAACCGTCAAGAGTCCTGCCTGGACAACGAGGTATCCTATGACTCGGTTACAGGGTGCACGCACTATAGACTGCTGATAGTCAAGCAGGCTATATAAAAGATCACACAATTAAGTTGACTTAAAGCTTCAAGGAAAAGATAGATGACGGAATTAAATTGCAGAAACAATTTAATAACAAACTAGAAGAAAGTACATTTAACGTTACGTTAATTAATACAACTAGCCACCTTCGTGAAAGAAGGTGAAAGCAAACAGTCCTCAAAACATCGTACAGGTAGACAAGATGAGGGTCTCTAAACTGCATGCGGCTACTGTAGGATCTGATGCTTAGCAAAGAAAGTACGTTACGGATTTAGAGAACTCTTAACTCATAAGCAGGAATAAATACTAGTGATAAGCCATACAGTGTATAATGGCATAGGTATAATTAAATAAAGGCAGCAACTCGCAACATAACCACATACAGGTGTGCTTCTCACTCTTAGTCAGGCAAGCCTGCTCGGACAAAGTCTCTAAGCCACACCCTGACTCACAATGCTCACAAAAACGGTAAACTGTGGCACAATAACAAGCATACAGAAATAATAAACCTCTAGCTGTTAATCTGCCAGGGTCCAGAGGTCTAGCCGGAAGGATATAGGCTTCGGATACCCGGGCTGAGCCACCTGCTCTAGCCTAGGGACGTTCCCAAGTCTGTGCACCAAATTACTCTAATTGAAAGGGTGCTCTCTTGAGAGACTCAGATCGCAAGTATCTGACTCTCTCCTGGCGACCCTAAAACAAAAGCAAGACGTGCTAGCGCAGTGCTGAGTGGACTAGGCAAGGGCCCTCACACAAGACAACACTAGACACACAGGGACACAGACAAGAAAATGCCCCCAGACTCCCACGGGTATCCTAGTAAAGTCGTGCGGGTCCACAGGACTCGCACCAGCAGACTTTACTTAAAGGATCGCAAAAAGCCTCCCCTCCGGTCTAGCCCCTGCTAACCTGACACAAGAACACACTAGCAAGCATGAAACCACCAAATATGAGACAACAAAAAAGCTTCCTAGGTCTCATTAACAATTACATCTCCTGCATAAGGCCCAAAATCCTATCTAGTTATCTGAGAGCTCGTCGTTAATACAATAATAGATATAAGGTCTATCAAGGGGATGGGATAATTAAATAGATTGGTGAAGTAGTGGAAAGAAGGTTTACAAAGTAAGAGAGAAAGTTTCTAAGTGGGGTTGAGAGGGATAGATATCAAGGGGGTCCGAAGGGTACGACAGTGAGGTGAGCTCTAAGTCTTGAATCTGTCTGGACCCCACCCTAGGCATACAAAATACATCCCAGGCTTGGCAACACTCAACACAGTTGCCGGGTCAAAATCGTCTACCCCGTGCGTGAGTCGAAACTAAGCCTAACATTGCAATCGGATGCATATGGCAACGCTTCAGGCTCGTCCCAAGCTAGACTCTCCGCGCGAAGCAACGTCCCCCAGCCGGTCTCTCTCTCCCGTCTCCTCCCACTCTCACTAGACTTACATCTTATATATTATAATGAAACAATCAACTATCAAGAATAAAATATACTAAGATGCGTTGGTTAAGAATAAGGGCAGCTACAAGCTGTGAAACAACATAAGAATATCCCAGACATTAGTTACGATGTCGTAGGATATATACTAAGGAAAAGCCTGCCGGCCGGCTGCCGCCACCCGGTTTCTAAACGGCTGGGCAGCCGACGCGTGCGCATGCCCGCACGTGGCTACTATGCAGAAGCGTCACACCTCCCCCAAGATAGAAGACCCTTGACTAAGTTCTTCATATCTAACAGAAAGCTTCTCATAGTACCACACACTGTTGCGACACAAGGCACTATATATAAAAAAAATAAAGACTGTTGCGCTCCACCGAGCAAGTTCAACTAACTTAGCGACAATAAGCGAAAACATTCAACTTAGATACTGCTACAACATCTTATACAAAATTCTACCCGTTATAAAAATAAAGAGTTTTTATAAGTTTTTTTTTTTTTTTTTTTTTTTTCGGCTGAACTACAGTGACACCCTATTTTCCTCCACACTCAACCCTCAATCCTGTGGCAGTCTAACCAACATCATCCACCCTTGATAGACAATCCATTACCACGTTATCAGAACCGGCAATATGGCGTATGTCCAGATCATACTCCTGAAGCATGAGTGACCACCTGGTCAGCCTCATACTCCGGTTATGAAACTGATTCAAGAATTTCAGAGGGTGATGATCGGTATAAACCACTACGACTGGTCCAAAAGCAGGAACATATACATCGAAGTGCCTGAGCGCCAGCACTATCGCCAGGAGTTCTTTTTCAATTACAGAGTAATTCCTTTGTGCACTATTGAATTTTTTACTGTAAAAACTCACTGGATGTTCGATACCTTCATCATCTGTCTGTAACAAGACAGCCCCAGCCCCTACGCCACTGGCATCAGTCGCCAGCTGAAAAGGTCTGCTGAAGTCCGGGGCCCTGAGTATGGGGTGGGTACATAACAGGTGTTTCACCAAGGAAAACGCCTCTGCACACTCAGGAGACCACCGGAACTTCTTGTCCTTAGATAATAAGTCAGTTAAAGGTGCAAGTACAGTCGAATAGCCTTTGGTGAAGCGACGATAATAGCCTATCATACCTAGAAACCGCATGATTTGTTACTTAGTCGTAGGCTGGGGAAACTGATCGATGGCTTTGATATTTGTCTGTGGAGGGCACAACTGACCCATCCCCACCTCGAACCCCAGGTACAAAACTGTGGCTTTGACAAAATCGCACTTACCCAGGTTTACCACCAAACCTGCTTCATTCAGTTTATTAAAAAGCTGTCCGATGTGAGCACAGTGACTGTTAAAATCGTCTTGTATTATGACATCATCTAGGTACACCGTACAGTTGGGAATGTCGGCTACAATGTCGTTCATTAATTTCTGAAACGTTGCAGGGGCATTTTTCAGCCCGTATGGCATAACATGGCAACGATATGTGGCACCGTCCACCACAAACCCACACACCTCTCACGCTCACTCAGACAAGGGCACTTGCCAATAACCCTTAACAAGGTCTATCTTAGTGAGGAACTTGGCTTTTCCTATCTTATCCACACTGTCGTCCACGCGAGGGAGAGGGTAGGCATTTGTGGGGGTTAAACCATTCAACCTGCGGAAATCTATACAAAACCGCACCTTGCCATCTGGTTTGGGCTGCAGTGTGATGGGGGAAGTCCACCTTACTGCACCCTCAGAAATCAGCCCACGTTTCAGCATATAATCAAGCTCTTCCCTAAGTGCTGGTAATTTAATAGGGGGAACACGGTATGGCACTGATTTAAAGGGCGGGTGGTCCCCAACATCGACATCGTGCACCGCTTGAGTAGTGAGGCCAGGATGCTCCGCGAAAACAGCTGGGTTTGAATCAAACAAGTGCTGCACAGCTACACGCTGTTGCTCAGGCAGGTGCAATATCAACTCGTGAGCCACTTGTCTAGAGTTCCCCGCCCACTGATCCGCAGAAACATGACAATCCCAATTATCCTCCCCCGCAGCTTGACTGTCCCTTCCTCCTTCTCCACCACAATCACTGCAGATCAGCACCGGGACAGTGAGAGGCTCGGAGGGGCGCCTCACATACTCTTTCATCAGAATTACATGGCAAAGTTGGTTCTTTTTCTTACGATCAGGAGTAGCTACTAAATAGTCGAGATCAGAAACCTTCCTTACAACCCGATACGGACCAGAATACTTGGCAGACAAGGGGTGTCCCACCAGAGGCAGTAGTATCAGTACCTCCTGATCTACTTCAAACTCCCTCAGCTTCACCTTCTGATCGTATCTGTCCTTCATCTGAGCTTGTGAACTTTTAAGGTTCCGACCTGCTACCTCCAAGCTCTTTAGCATTCTCTCACGGCTTTCACCTACATACTTTAGAAGCGAGCATGGCTTTGTGACTCCCTCCCAGATCTCCTTGACTATGTGGAGGGGCCCCCTGACCCTGTGTCCAAAAACCAACTCGTTCGGGCTAAATCCCAAGCTCTCCCCAGGTACTTCTCTCGCAGCAAATAAAACGTATCGGAGACCTAGATCCCAGTCCTTCCCATTTTCCATGCAATAACACCGCAACATACTCTTGAGAGTCGAGTGCCACCTTTCCAAAACTCCCTGACTCTCGGGATGGTAGGCAGATGACACCACAGACACTATCCCATGTTGCTGCATGGTCTGCTTAAACAGAGCAGAAGTAAAATTGGATCCCTGATCAGACTGGATCTCCTGAGGGTAGCCATAACGAGAGAAATAGACAAGTAGGTTTTTGACAACAGTCTTAGCCATCCCATTGCGCATGGGGTAAGCATCTGGATACCGTGTTGCTACATCCATTACAGTTAGTAAAAATTTATTGCCGGCACTAGTGGGGGGCAATGGGCCAACCATATCGATAACTACTTTGCTGAAGGGCGGCCCAATGACAGGGATGGGTTGTAACGGGGCTCTCGGGATGACCTGATTGGGTTTCCCAACAACTTGACAAGTGTGACACTGTGACACCCATGACACGACACTCGCCTTTAACCCAGGCCACCAGAAAAGCTTGCTCAGAGCTGCCTCCATCTTACGTGCCCCCAGGTGCCCTGCCAAAGGCACATCAGGAGCTAATCTCAATAAGCTCTCACGGCACACCCTCGGTACTACTAACTGGTCCACTAATCCTGACCCGCCATCCCACTTTTTCTTGGGATCCTGATGTCTCCGATACAAGATCCCCTCGGACAAGAAAAAATCACCAGGCTGCGCATCCCCATCGCTCTCCAGTTTGATAGCACCATTACCACACGCCCTGACTTCAGGATCTTCCAGCTGCAAGGAACATATATCAGCAGGTGCGAGATTATCCAAGTTCATCTTAAATAATTTATTTCCACCTCCAATGTCCCGCTGAGCCATCTTTTCCTCACGCTGCGCATAACGATGCTGTCGCAGAGTCTCTTCCTGCCCTGCACCTGCACTAGCGGTGACAGGCCCCGGGGCCTCTCCAGACTCTAACATAGGTGCCAATAATGAGTCACCAAGAAACACTGCCGGCTCAAAACTCTCCAATTGACCAACACTTCCCGTTTTCTTGTGACCTTTCCTCCGCGGTTTGATAAACTGAGGTGGTGGCTGCAAGGCTCCGGATGTCGAGAACGCGTCACAACACACACCATGGTTTGTACGCTACACTTCTCAACCCACTCCTGTTCCTCCCTACTAATGTCGGCCGCCTTCTCGGCAACGACCAAGGGTGAAACCTTAGAAGCAGGCACCGCAAAGTCGTTGCTGAGGAGGAGGTCGACGCCCCCAACAGGCAAGTTCTCTACAATTCCGACATCCAGCTCCTTCGCCACACCATCCACCTCCAGCTCCATCCGCACCAGCGGGTAGGACTTCGTAGCATTGATCCCCTGAACTACCACCACCCGAGCAGCGTTAATCGGTCTACCAGTATAGTTCCTTAACAAGGTCTGAGAAGCCCCAGTATCACGCAATAGCTTAACTCCTCGCCTTTCGCCAGCCCACCTCACAAAACCATACCCTCTATGAACCCCAAAGACGTCGTGGACAGGGTTCGAGCCTTCCGGACTCTTGAACACAGGCTGTGTCCCAACCTCTGACGAACTACCCTTGGCAAACTCAGAAGATATAGGCGACACCCCTATGCTGTGGGCCAATGACACAACCTTGTTTGGTGGCTTTTTCGGACAAGCATTTGCAAAGTGACCCTCCTTGTGACATGCAAAGCACTCTTTACTCTTTGGTTTCCCTTGGGAGTGGGAGGGACCATTAGACTTCTTATACGGGACGGTATTTGGTTTATGTTCAGTTTTATTGTCAGTGCTAGATGATTTTGTGTATTTATGTGTATCAAAATTCTTGGGAGGGGGAGGGGTACGATCCTTTGCACCCGACTCACTCCTAGCTGCTGCTCCGCACCCTCGAATTAAGTACAGTCGGTGGTCAGCCATTTCTGCTGCCTCCTGGAGAGTTCTAGGATTTTTTTCCTTCATATGTAATGTTAAGTCCCCGCCTGTGCACTTAAAGAACTGCTCCAAGAGAACCAGCTCACTCAACTCCTCAAAAGTAGCTGCCCTCTCAGAACGCAGCCAATGTCGTAGTGCATCAGACAAGTCCCGGGCGTGTTCTAGGAAGGTACTATCCTTGCCCTTAGTAACACCTCGAAACTTCAAGCGGTAAGTTTCTGGTTGTAACTCATAGGCCCGTAGCACAGCCTTCTTTAGCTCATCATAAACTACACAGGACTCTAAAGGTAGTGCATCATACGCTTTTAGCCCCTTTCCTAGGAGTCTTGATGAAACTAATGCTGCCCACTTTTCCTGAGGCCACTGGTGTTCCTGACACTTCTTCTAAAATCGCATAAAAAACTCAGTCACACATAATTCATCGAACACAGGAACTAGTTTAAGCAGGTGCGACAATGATTGGTCCAGATGTCTGTTACCTCCCCCAATATTTCGCCCTGATACCTCCACTCGAGATCTCTCCAGCTCCCTGTCAGCCCGATACCTAGTAGACTCTGCCTGCAGTTCAGCCTCTCGTATAGCTGTTCTCTCTGCAGCCTCAGCCTGGACACTAGCCTGTCTCTCGGCAGCCTGAACCTTGGCCATCTCAAGCCGAAACAACAAATCTGGAGTCAACCCTTGAGGAGGGGAAGATCCATTTAATGGGGAGGGTCCCTGTGATTGAATTCCACGCTGCCATTGACCATCAACTTGGGGTTATGTAGTAAATTCAGGCACCCTGACGTTTGATACGGGGGTAGAGTGGAGGGGGGGCTGGGGACCGGGGACCCCAGTCGCCTCTCCACCCAGGTCTCTCCCTTCTAAACCCAATATCAAAGTCCTCAGCTGATCTTTCCTCATGCCACTTAAACCCTGGTGACCCTGAACACCTGCCACACACTTTAACCCTTAATTAGCGGCTCACCACATAAGTCGAGTTAAATAAAGCTGGACTATGTGGCGGCGCTCGACATAGGTCGAGTGGCAATTTCAGCACGTAATGTTGCTGAGAGAGAGAGACAAGTGGTGGCAGGAGACTAGCGAGCGTATGACTGCTCCAGACCACCGCGGCGAACCTACTGACACGAATCTCAGCTCCCTCCTCCCTCTCTCACTCACTACATACTGAATTATATGGGGAAAGTACCGAATTACATGCTTTTTGCACTCGCGTTGCACGGTTATTGCAAGAAAACTAGCCATTATAAAAGGATCGTTATGGTGTCATTCGAAAGCTCTGTTTATGCCCTTTCAGGGATAGGTACTTGTTTTACGTTCTGGGTCTTATTTAGGCATGAAAATGATCACGTAAACAGCCCTATTTTGGCTAAAAACACCCCGCTGGGCGGTACATATAAATAAACCGCATAGGCCGCTCGTAAGGTGTTAAGCCATACTTATTCAGCTTCAACACCCTGGCAGCGGTAAGGGGCACCTCTAAAAATCTTTTAGCACCCTCCTCGCTATCGACTAGCCACTCCACAGGTCTTTCTCCCTCCGAGCCCGTATCGTGACCTGACCCATCACTGTGTTCTGATGTATTAGACATGTTTGTGTACTGCAGTAATTATCACGGTTATAGAATGTGCCTTATCTCCTATGCAAGAATGTATATACTAATGTTATTTAAAGTTTTTAATGTGTTATATTGGTTGCTCCAAAAAAAAAACTCTATGTCCACTGTATTCCTCTAATCAAAAGGAATCTCAAAACAAATGACCACTATATTCCTCTGTTCAGTAAATCCTATGCAAGGTCGCCATTTGTTACGTCCTGGGATATATAAACACTGGGCTCTTTCTATTGGACTAGGTATGCGGCAACAAGCAACAACGGAAAACGCTAGATCCAACCCTTATCTATAAACCCAGGCAACAAACCACCCTAAACCGTCAAGAGTCCTGCCTGGACAACGAGGTATCCTATGACTCGGTTACAGGGTGCACGCACTATAGACTGCTGATAGTCAAGCAGGCTATATAAAAGATCACACAATTAAGTTGACTTAAAGCTTCAAGGAAAAGATAGATGACGGAATTAAATTGCAGAAACAATTTAATAACAAACTAGAAGAAAGTACATTTAACGTTACGTTAATTAATACAACTAATCACCCCTGCGTGAAAGAAGGTGAAAGCAAACAGTCCTCAAAACATCGTACAGGTAGACAAGATGCGGGTCTCTAAACTGCATGCGGCTACTGTAGGATCTGATGCTTAGTAAAGAAAGTACGTTACGGATTTAGAGATCTCTTAACTCATAAGCAGGAATAAATACTAGTGATAGGCCATACAGTGTATAATGGCATAGGTATAATTAAATAAAGGCAGCAACTCGCAACATAACCACATACAGGTGTGCTTCTCACTCTTAGTCAGGCAAGCCAGCTTGGACAGAGTCTTTAAGCCACACCCTGACTCACAATGCTCACAAAAACGGTAAACTGTGGCACAATAACAAGCATACAGAAATAATAAACCCCTAGCTGTTAATCTGCCAGGCGGCAGAGGTCTAGCCGGAAGGATATAGGCTTCGGATACCCGGGCTGAGCCACCTGCTCTAGCCTAGGGACGTTCCCAAGTCTGTGCGCCAAATTACTCTAATTGAAAGGGGAGTCTCTTGAGAGGCTCAGATCGCAAGTATCTGACTCTCTCCTGGCGACCCTAAAACAAAAGCAAGACGTGCTAGCGCAGTGCTGAGTGGACTAGGCAAGGGCCCTCACACAACACAACACTAGACACACAGGGACACAGACAAGAAAATGCCCCCAGACTCCCACGGGTATCCTAGTAAAGTCGGGCGGGTCCACAGGACTCGCACCAGCAGATTTACTTAAAGGATCGCAAAAAGCCTCCCCTCCGGTCTAGCCCCTGCTAACCTGACACAAGAACACACTAGCAAGCATGAAACCACCAAATATGAGACAACAAAAAAGCTTCCTAGGTCTCATTAACAATTACATCTCCTGCATAAGGCCCAAAATCCTATCTAGTTATCTGAGAGCTCGTCGTTAATACAATAATAGATATAAGGTCTATCAAGGGGATGGGATAATTAAATAGATTGGTGAAGTAGTGGAAAGAAGGTATACAAAGAAAGAGAGAAAGTTTCTAAGCGGGGTTGAGAGGGATAGATATCAAGGGGGTCCGAAGGGTACGACAGTGAGGTGAGCTCTAAGTCTTGAATCTGTCTGGACCCCACCCTAGGCATACAAAATACATCCCAGGCTTGGCAACACTCAACATAGTTGCCGGGTCAAAATCGTCTACCCCGTGCGTGAGTCGAAACTAAGCCTAACGTTGCAATCGGATGCATATGGCAACGCTCCAGGCTCGTCCCAAGCTAGACTCTCCGCGCGAAGCAACGTCCCCCAGCCTCTCTCTCCCGCTCGTCTCCTCCCACTCTCACTAGACTTACATCTTATATTATAATGAAACAATCAACTATCGAGAATAAAATATACTAAGATGCGTTGGTTAAGAATAAGGGCAGCTACAAGCTGTGAAACAACATAAGAATATCCCAGACATTAGTTACGATGTCGTAGGATATATACTAAGGAAAAGCCTGCCGGCCGGCTGCCGCCAGCCGGTTTCTAAACGGCTGGGCAGCTGATGCGCGCGCACGCCCGCACGTGGCTACTATGCAGAAGCGTCACAATATACAGTACATACATACCTACATGATAAACTTGGGAAGGTGCCAGAGTATATACAGTACATACATACCTACATCATAAACTTGGGAAGGTGCCAGAGTATATACAGTACATACATACCTACATGATAAACTTGGGAAGGTGCCAGAGTATATACAGTACATACATACCTACATCATAAACTTGGGAAGGTGCCAGAGTATATACAGTACATACATACCTACATGATAACTTGGAAGTGCCAGAGTATATACAGTACATACATACCTACATGATAAACTTGGGAAGGTGCCAGAGTATATACAGTACATACATACCTACATCATAAACTTGGGAAGGTGCCAGAGTATATACAGTACATACATACCTACATCAACTTGGGAAGGTGCCAGAGTATATACAGTACATACATACCTACATCATAAACTTGGGAAGGTGCCAGAGTATATACAGTACATACATACCTACATCATAAACTTGGGAAGGTGCCAGAGTATATACAGTACATACATACCTACACCATAAACTTGGGAAGGTGCCAGAGTATATACCATAAATACTACATAAACTTGGGAGGTGCCAGATATGACATACATACCTACATCATAAACTCGGGAAGGTGCCAGAGTATATTGTTACGTCCTGGGATATATAAACACTGGGCTCTTTCTATTGGACTAGGTATGCGGCAACAAGCAACAACGGAAAACGCTAGATCTAACCCTTATCTATAAACCCAGGCAACAAACCACCCTAAACCGTCAAGAGTCCTGCCTGGACAACGAGGTATCCTATGACTCGGTTACAGGGTGCACGCACTATAGACTGCTGATAGTCAAGCAGGCTATATAAAAGATCACACAATTAAGTTGACTTAAAGCTTCAAGGAAAAGATAGATGACGGAATTAAATTGCAGAAACAATTTAATAACAAACTAGAAGAAAGTACATTTAACGTTACGTTAATTAATACAACTAATCACCCCTTCGTGAAAGAAGGTGAAAGCAAACAGTCCTCAAAACATCGTACAGGTAGACAAGATGAGGGTCTCTAAACTGCATGCGGCTACTGTAGGATCTGATGCTTAGCAAAGAAAGTACGTTACGGATTTAGAGAACTCTTAACTCATAAGCAGGAATAAATACTAGTGATAAGCCATACAGTGTATAATGGCATAGGTATAATTAAATAAAGGCAGCAACTCGCAACATAACCACATACAGGTGTGCTTCTCACTCTTAGTCAGGCAAGCCTGCTCGGACAAAGTCTCTAAGCCACACCCTGACTCACAATGCTCACAAAAACGGTAAACTGTGGCACAATAACAAGCATACAGAAATAATAAACCTCTAGCTGTTAATCTGCCAGGCGCCAGAGGTCTAGCCGGAAGGATATAGGCTTCGGATACCCGGGCTGAGCCACCTGCTCTAGCCTAGGGACGTTCCCAAGTCTGTGCACCAAATTACTCTAATTGAAAGGGTGCTCTCTTGAGAGACTCAGATCGCAAGTATCTGACTCTCTCCTGGCGACCCTAAAACAAAAGCAAGACGTGCTAGCGCAGTGCTGAGTGGACTAGGCAAGGGCCCTCACACAAGACAACACTAGACACACAGGGACACAGACAAGAAAATGCCCCCAGACTCCCACGGGTATCCTAGTAAAGTCGTGCGGGTCCACAGGACTCGCACCAGCAGACTTTACTTAAAGGATCGCAAAAAGCCTCCCCTCCGGTCTAGCCCCTGCTAACCTGACACAAGAACACACTAGCAAGCATGAAACCACCAAATATGAGACAACAAAAAAGCTTCCTAGGTCTCATTAACAATTACATCTCCTGCATAAGGCCCAAAATCCTATCTAGTTATCTGAGAGCTCGTCGTTAATACAATAATAGATATAAGGTCTATCAAGGGGATGGGATAATTAAATAGATTGGTGAAGTAGTGGAAAGAAGGTTTACAAAGTAAGAGAGAAAGTTTCTAAGTGGGGTTGAGAGGGATAGATATCAAGGGGGTCCGAAGGGTACGACAGTGAGGTGAGCTCTAAGTCTTGAACCTGTCTGGACCCCACCCTAGGCATACAAAATACATCCCAGGCTTGGCAACACTCAACACAGTTGCCGGGTCAAAATCGTCTACCCCGTGCGTGAGTCGAAACTAAGCCTAACGTTGCAATCGGATGCATATGGCAACGCTTCAGGCTCGTCCCAAGCTAGACTCTCCGCGCGAAGCAACGTCCCCCAGCCAGTCTCTCTCTCCCGCTCGTCTCCTCCCACTCTCACTAGACTTACATCTTATATTATAATGAAACAATCAACTATCAAGAATAAAATATACTAAGATGCGTTGGTTAAGAATAAGGGCAGCTACAAGCTGTGAAACAACATAAGAATATCCCAGACATTAGTTACGATGTCGTAGGATATATACTAAGGAAAAGCCTGCCGGCCGGCTGCCGCCACCCGGTTTCTAAACGGCTGGGCAGCCGACGCGTGCGCATGCCCGCACGTGGCTACTATGCAGAAGCGTCACACCTCCCACAAGATATAAGACCCTTGACTAAGTTCTTCATATCTAACAGAAAGCTTCTCATAGTACCACACACTGTTGCGACACAAGGCACTATATATAAAAAAAATAAAGACTGTTGCGCTCCACCGAGCAAGTTCAACTAACTTAGCGACAATAAGCGAAAACATTCAACTTAGATACTTCTACAACATCTTATACAAAATTCTACCCGTTATAAAAATAAAGAGTTTTTATAAGGTTTTTGCTTTTTTTTTTTTTTTTCGGCTGAACTACAGTGACAGCCTATTTTCCTCCACACTCAACCCTCAATCCTGTGGCAGTCTAACCAACATCATCCACCCTTGATAGACAATCCGCTACCACGTTATCAGAACCGGCAATATGGCGTATGTCCAGATCATACTCCTGAAGCATGAGTGACCACCTGGTCAGCCTCATACTCCGGTTATGAAACTGATTCAAGAATTTCAGAGGGTGATGATCGGTATAAACCACTACGACTGGTCCGAAAGCAGGAACATACATCGAAGTGCCTGAGCGCCAGCACTATCGCCAGGAGTTCTTTTTCAATTACAGAGTAATTCCTTTGTGCACTATTGAATTTTTTACTGTAAAAACTCACTGGATGTTCGATACCTTCATCATCTGTCTGTAGCCCCTACGCCACTGGCATCAGTCGCCAGCTGAAAAGGTCTGCTGAAGTCCGGGGCCCTGAGTATGGGGTGGGTACATAACAGGTGTTTCACCAAGGAAAACGCCTCTGCACACTCAGGAGACCACCGGAACTTCTTGTCCTTAGATAATAAGTCAGTTTTTTTTTTTTTTTTTTTTTTTTTCTATATTCCAACTACTCCCTCTCGGGCATAGGCTGAGAGCCTGTACATTCCACCGCTCAACACGGTGAAGCCCGTGAGGTCTTGTTCCAGCCTGGGGAGTGAGACATGTGAAGCATCCATCATGGCTCAAAGCAGCTCCATCTCTGAAGCGGCTGGTTGCTTCGCTCAAGTGCTTCACCGTCTCACCCTCCAGACTCAGACCCTCACTCTCAGAACGCCACCTATTGAGCAGTGAACTCACTAGGCATTGTCCCCCTGTAACATATTTTGAATATGGGAATATTCATACAGTGTTATTTAATCAGGGAACAATGAGGGTATTTTTTTGGCATTTCGGTGGGCTTTGTGGTAATGCACTGATACTAGGTACAGCACAAATTCAATCCCAATAATATCTTCCCATTGACATATCGGGATTTGAACCCAGGTCCATTGGATTACCAATCCAGTGGCATGACCACTCCACCACACCTCCCCTGTTAAAGTTAAAGTTAAAGGTGCAAGTACAGTCGAATAGCCTTTGGTGAAGCGACGATAATAGCCTATCATACCTAGAAACCGCATGATTTGTTACTTAGTCGTAGGCTGGGGAAACTGATCGATGGCTTTGATATTTGTCTGTGGAGGGCACAACTGACCCATCCCCACCTCGAACCCCAGGTACAAAACTGTGGCTTTGACAAAATCGCACTTACCCAGGTTTACCACCAAACCTGCTTCATTCAGTTTATTAAAAAGCTGTCCGATGTGAGCACAGTGACTGTTAAAATCCTCGTCTTGTATTATGACATCATCTAGGTACACCGTACAGTTGGGAATGTCGGCTACAATGTCGTTCATTAATTTCTGAAACGTTGCAGGGGCATTTTTCAGCCCGTATGGCATAACATGGCAACGATATGTGGCACCGTCCACCACAAACCCACACACCTCTCACGCTCACTCAGACAAGGGCACTTGCCAATAACCCTTAACAAGGTCTATCTTAGTGAGGAACTTGGCTTTTCCTATCTTATCCACACTGTCGTCCACGCGAGGGAGAGGGTAGGCATTTGTGGGGGTTAAACCATTCAACCTGCGGAAATCTATACAAAACCGCACCTTGCCATCTGGTTTGGGCTGCAGTGTGATGGGGAAGTCCACCTTACTGCACCCTCAGAAATCAGCCCACGTTTCAGCATATAATCAAGCTCTTCCCTAAGTGCTGGTAATTTAATAGGGGGAACACGGTATGGCACTGATTTAAAGGGCGGGTGGTCCCCAACATCGACATCGTGCACCGCTTGAGTAGTGAGGCCAGGATGCTCCGCGAAAACAGCTGGGTTTGAATCAAACAAGTGCTGCACAGCTACACGCTGTTGCTCAGGCAGGTGCAATATCAACTCGTGAGCCACTTGTCTAGAGTTCCCCGCCCACTGATCCGCAGAAACATGACAATCCCAATTATCCTCCCCCGCAGCTTGACTGTCCCTTCCTCCTTCTCCACCACAATCACTGCAGATCAGCACCGGGACAGTGAGAGGCTCGGAGGGGCGCCTCACATACTCTTTCATCAGAATTACATGGCAAAGTTGGTTCTTTTTCTTACGATCAGGAGTAGCTACTAAATAGTCGAGATCAGAAACCTTCCTTACAACCCGATACGGACCAGAATACTTGGCAGACAAGGGGTGTCCCACCAGAGGCAGTAGTATCAGTACCTCCTGATCTACTTCAAACTCCCTCAGCTTCACCTTCTGATCGTATCTGTCCTTCATCTGAGCTTGTGAACTTTTAAGGTTCCGACCTGCTACCTCCAAGCTCTTTAGCATTCTCTCACGGCTTTCACCTACATACTTTAGAAGCGAGCATGGCTTTGTGACTCCCTCCCAGATCTCCTTGACTATGTGGAGGGGCCCCCTGACCCTGTGTCCAAAAACCAACTCGTTCGGGCTAAATCCCAAGCTCTCCCCAGGTACTTCTCTCGCAGCAAATAAAACGTATCGGAGACCTAGATCCCAGTCCTTCCCATTTTCCATGCAATAACACCGCAACATACTCTTGAGAGTCGAGTGCCACCTTTCCAAAACTCCCTGACTCTCGGGATGGTAGGCAGATGACACCACAGACACTATCCCATGTTGCTGCATGGTCTGCTTAAACAGAGCAGAAGTAAAATTGGATCCCTGATCAGACTGGATCTCCTGAGGGTAGCCATAACGAGAGAAATAGACAAGTAGGTTTTTGACAACAGTCTTAGCCATCCCGTTGCGCATGGGGTAAGCATCTGGATACCGTGTTGCTACATCCATTACAGTTAGTAAAAATTTATTGCCGGCACTAGTTGGGGGCAATGGGCCAACCATATCGATAACTACTTTGCTGAAGGGCGGCCCAATGAAAGGGAGGGGTTGTAACGGGGCTCTCGGGATGACCTGATTGGGTTTCCCAACAACTTGACAAGTGTGACACTGTGACACCCATGACACGACACTCGCCTTTAACCCAGGCCACCAGAAAAGCTTGCTCAGAGCTGCCTCCATCTTACGTGCCCCCAGGTGCCCTGCCAAAGGCACATCATGAGCTAATCTCAATAAGCTCTCACGGCACACCCTCGGTACTACTAACTGGTCCACTAATCCTGACCCGCCATCCCACTTTTTCTTGTCTCCGATACAAGATCCCCTCGGACAAGAAAAAATCACCAGGCTGCGCATCCCCATCGCTCTCCAGTTCGATAGCACCATTACCACACGCCCTGACTTCAGGATCTTCCAGCTGCAAGGAACATATATCAGCAGGTGCGAGATTATCCAAGTTCATCTTAAATAATTTATTTCCACCTCCAATGTCCCGCTGAGCCATCCTTTCCTCACGCTGCGCATAACGATGCTGTCGCAGAGTCTCTTCCTGCCCTGCACCTGCACTAGCGGTGACAGGCCCTGGGGCCTCTCCAGACTCTAACATAGGTGCCAATAATGAGTCACCAAGAAACACTGCCGGCTCAAAACTCTCCAATTGACCAACACTTCCCGTTTTCTTGTGACCTTTCCTCCGCGGCTTGATAAACTGAGGTGGTGGCTGCAAGGCTCCGGATGTCGAGAACGCGTCACAACACACACCATGGTTTGTACGCTACACTTCTCAACCCACTCCTGTTCCTCCCTACTAATGTCGGCCGCCTTCTCGGCAAAAACCAAGGGTGAAACCTTAGAAGCAGGCACCGCAAAGTCGTTGCTGAGGAGGAGGTCGACGCCCCCAACAGGCAAGTTCTCTACAATTCCGACATCCAGCTCCTTCGCCACACCATCCACCTCCAGCTCCATCCGCACCAGCGGGTAGGACTTCGTAGCATTGATCCCCTGAACTACCACCACCCGAGCAGTGTTAATCGGTCTACCAGTAAAGTTCCTTAACAAGGTCTGAGAAGCCCCAGTATCACGCAATAGCTTAACTCCTCGCCTTTCGCCAGCCCACCTCACAAAACCATACCCTCTATGACCCCCAAAGACGTCGCAGACAGGGTTCGAGCCTTCCGGACTCTTGAACACAGGCTGTGTCCCAACCTCTGACGAACTATCCTTGGCAAACTCAGAAGATATAGGCGACACCCCTATGCTGCGGGCCAATGACACAACCTTGTTTGGTGGCTTGTTCGGACAAGCATTTGCAAAGTGACCCTCCTTGTGACATGCAAAGCACTCTTTACTCTTTGGTTTCCCTTGGGAGTGGGAGGGACCACTAGACTTCTTATACGGGACGGTATTTGGTTTATGTTCAGTTTTATTGTCAGTGCTAGATGATTTTGTGTATTTATGTGTATCAAAATTCTTGGGAGGGGAAGGTGTACGATCCTTTGCACCCGACTCACTCCTAGCTGCTGCTCCGCACCCTCGAATTAAGTACAGTCGGTGGTCAGCCATTTCTGCTGCCTCCTGGAGAGTTCTAGGATTTTTTTCCTTCATATGTAATGTTAAGTCCCCGCCTGTGCACTTAAAGAACTGCTCCAAGAGAACCAGCTCACTCAACTCCTCAAAAGTAGCTGCCCTCTCAGAACGCAGCCAATGTCGTAGTGCATCAGACAAGTCCCGGGCGTGTTCTAGGAAGGTACTATCCTTGCCCTTAGTAACACCTCGAAACTTCAAGCGGTAAGTTTCTGGTTGTAACTAATAGGCCCGTAGCACAGCCTTCTTTAGCTCATCATAAACTACACAGGACTCTAAAGGTAGTGCATCATACGCTTTTAGCCCCTTTCCTAGGAGTCTTGATGAAACTAATGCTGCCCACTTTTCCTGAGGCCACTGGTGTTCCTGACACTTCTTCTAAAATCGCATAAAAAACTCAGTCACACATAATTCATCGAACACAGGAACTAGTTTAAGCAGGTGCGACAATGATTAGTCCCGATGTCTGTTACCTCCACCAATATTTCGCCCTGATACCTCCACTCGAGATCTCTCCAGCTCCCTGTCAGCCCGATACCTAGTAGACTCTGCCTGCAGTTCAGCCTCTCGTATAGCTGTTCTCTCTGCAGCCTCAGCCTGGACACTAGCCTGTCTCTCGGCAGCCTGAACCTTGGCCATCTCAAGCCGAAACAACAAATCTGGAGTCAACCCTTGAGGAGGGGAAGATCCATTTAATGGGGAGGGTCCCTGTGATTGAATTCCACGCTGCCATTGACCATCAACTTGGGGGTATGTACTAAATTCAGGCACCCTGACGTTTGATACTGGGGTAGAGTGGAGGGGGGGCTGGGGACCGGGGCCCCCGTTCGCCTCTCCACCCAGGTCTCTCCCTTCTAAACCCAATATCAAAGTCCTCAGCTGATCTTTCCTCATGCCACTTAAACCCTGGTGACCCTGAAGACCTGCCACACACTTTAAGCCATACTTATTCAGCTTCAACACCCTGGCAGCGGTAAGGGGCACCTCTAAAAATCTTCTAGCACCCTCCTCGCTATCGACTAGCCACTCCACAGGTCTTTCTCCCTCCGAGCCCGTATCGTGACCTGACCCATCACTGTGTTCTGATGTATTAGACATGTTTGTGTACTGCAGTAATTATCACGGTTATAGAATGTGCCTTATCTCCTATGCAAGAATGTATATACTAATGTTATTTAAAGTTTTTAATGTGTTATATTGGTTGCTCCAAAAAAAAAACTATGTCCACTGTATTCCTCTAATCAAAAGGAATCTCAAAACAAATGACCACTATATTCCTCTGTTCAGTAAATCCTATGCAAGGTCGCCATTTGTTACGTCCTGGGATATATAAACACTGGGCTCTTTCTATTGGACTAGGTATGCGGCAACAAGCAACAACGGAAAACGCTAGATCCAACCCTTATCTATAAACCCAGGCAACAAACCACCCTAAACCGTCAAGAGTCCTGCCTGGACAACGAGGTATCCTATGACTCGGTTACAGGGTGCACGCACTATAGACTGCTGATAGTCAAGCAGGCTATATAAAAGATCACACAATTAAGTTGACTTAAAGCTTCAAGGAAAAGATAGATGACGGAATTAAATTGCAGAAACAATTTAATAACAAACTAGAAGAAAGTACATTTAACGTTACGTTAATTAATACAACTAATCACCCCTGCGTGAAAGAAGGTGAAAGCAAACAGTCCTCAAAACATCATACAGGTAGACAAGATGCGGGTCTCTAAACTGCATGCGGCTACTGTAGGATCTGATGCTTAGTAAAGAAAGTACGTTACGGATTTTGAGAACTCTTAACTCATAAGCAGGAATAAATACTAGTGATAGGCCATACAGTGTATAATGGCATAGGTATAATTAAATAAAGGCAGCAACTCGCAACATAACCACATACAGGTGTGCTTCTCACTCTTAGTCAGGCAAGCCAGCTTGGACAGAGTCTTTAAGCCACACCCTGACTCACAATGCTCACAAAAACGGTAAACTGTGGCACAATAACAAGCATACAGAAATAATAAACCCCTAGCTGTTAATCTGCCAGGCGGCAGAGGTCTAGCCGGAAGGATATAGGCTTCGGATACCCGGGCTGAGCCACCTGCTCTAGCCTAGGGACGTTCCCAAGTCTGTGCGCCAAATTACGCTAATTGAAAGGGGAGTCTCTTGAGAGACTCAGATCGCAAGTATCTGACTCTCTCCTGGCGACCCTAAATCAAAAGCAAGACGTGCTAGCGCAGTGCTGAGTTGACTAGGCAAGGGCCCTCACACAACACAACACTAGACACACAGGGACACAGACAAGAAAATGCCCCCAGACTCCCACGGGTATCCTAGTAAAGTCGGGCGGGTCCACAGGACTCGCACCAGCAGATTTACTTAAAGGATCGCAAAAAGCCTCCCCTCCGGTCTAGCCCCTGCTAACCTGACACAAGAACACACTAGCAAGCATGAAACCACCAAATATGAGACAACAAAAAAGCTTCCTAGGTCTCATTTACAATTACATCTCCTGCATAAGGCCCAAAATCCTATCTAGTTATCTGAGAGCTCGTCGTTAATACAATAATAGATATAAGGTCTATCAAGGGGATGGGATAATTAAATAGATTGGTGAAGTAGTGGAAAGAAGATATACAAAGAAAGAGAGAAAGTTTCTAAGCGGGGTTGAGAGGGATAGATATCAAGGGGATCCGAAGGGTACGACAGTGAGGTGAGCTCTAAGTCTTGAATCTGTCTGGACCCCACCCTAGGCATACAAAATACATCCCAGGCTTGGCAACACTCAACATAGTTGCCGGGTCAAAATCGTCTACCCCGTGCGTGAGTCGAAACTAAGCCTAACGTTGCAATCGGATGCATATGGCAACGCTCCAGGCTCGTCCCAAGCTAGACTCTCCGCGCGAAGCAACGTCCCCCAGCCGGTCTCTCTCTCCCGCTCGTCTCCTCCCACTCTCACTAGACTTACATCTTATATATTATAATGAAACAATCAACTATCGAGAATAAAATATACTAAGATGCGTTGGTTAAGAATAAGGGCAGCTACAAGCTGTGAAACAACATAAGAATATCCCAGACATTAGTTACGATGTCGTAGGATATATACTAAGGAAAAGCCTGCCGGCCGGCTGCCGCCAGCCGGTTTCTAAACGGCTGGGCAGCTGACGCGCGCGCACGCCCGCACGTGGCTACTATGCAGAAGCGTCACAATATACAGTACATACATACCTACATGATAAACTTGGGAAGGTGCCAGAGTATATACAGTACATACATACCTACATCATAAACTTGGGAAGGTGCCAGAGTATATACAGTACATACATACCTACATGATAAACTTGGGAAGGTGCCAGAGTATATACAGTACATACATACCTACATCATAAACTTGGGAAGCTGCCAGAGTATATACACTACATACATACCTACATCATAAACTTGGGAAGGTGCCAGAGTATATACAGTACATACATACCTACATCATAAACTTGGGAAGGTGCCAGAGTATATACAGTACATACATACCTACACCATAAACTTGGGAAGGTGCCAGAGTATATATAGTACATACATACCTACATCATAAACTTGGGAAGGTGCCAGAGTATATTATTATACAGTACATACATACCTACATCATAAACTTGGGAAGGTGCCAGAGTGTATACAGTACATACATACCTACATCATAAGCTTGGGAAGGTGCCAGAGTATATATAGTACATACATACCTACATCATTAGACGATTTCATTTAGATTAACCCCTTCAGTACCGCTGATGTCTTATAAGGCTTCGAACCATCTCAATCAACCATTTTAACCACCTAAGCTACATACAATCGTCCAACTATAGCTAGAATTAGATACAACAGACGTCACCGGTACAGAAGGGGTTGCTGGACCCCTTCTCCCTAATGTTTAGCCCCACTAGTTGTGAAATGTTAAGACGTTGGTTCCATTAGTTTGGGGTTTTATGACCTTTCACCCCATTTCTTTGTCAATATTAGGACCCTCCATGCCATTTAGGTGTCAATTTTTTCCTGGCGAGCGATAGCGAACCTGTAATTTTAGGAGGAATCGGCCTTTGGCCGGCACATTTTTCTACCGAAAATTTTATAAATCTATCTTGAAGGGGGGTCTAGGGAATGTTTTCTAAGCTTGATGGACGTTTAGGGAGGAAACCAACAAAATATATGAATACATTAATTAATAGACCCTCCCCAAAAAAAAACACTGTCCCCGGCAGTGTTTACAGTTTCAATTCCCAAAGGTCATTCTTAAGCTGTATAGAACCGTCAAATGATGGCCAGAATAAACTGTATAAACGCACCCAGATCATCAAGGGGTTAAGGGGAGACGGACTTATTTTGTTTAAATTCATGTATTCCTTTATTTCTTAGTTTTCTCTCTAGATCTCCATCAAGCTTAAACAAACACCCACGAAATATAGATCAATATAGATCTGTAATTTTTTTGGTAGAAAAATGTCCCGGCCGATTCCTCTTCAAATACAAGCTCGCTATCTCTCGCCAGGAAGAAATACGACACCTAAATGGCACGAAAGGTCTTAATATTGGTAAACAAATGGGGCATATGGTCTGAAAATCGACAAACTAATGGGGCGAATGTCTTGAAATCTCACAACTAATAGGGCTAAACATGAGGGAGGAGGAGGACTCGAAAATCCAACTGCCTCCCCTTAACCCCTTCACCAACATGATGTACTTTTCATCAACTTCTGGCTATCAATAGACTCTTTTCTTTAGCTTATATTCTACCTTTAGGACTAAAAGAGGTAAATACTATTTCAATACAATCCTCTGCATAACATAGGTTCTTTTTAAACTGGATAAAATCATCTAATCATTGCCAGAATCAAAGGTATAAAGGTGTCATGATGCTGAAGGGGTTAAGCGGGGTCACCGACTTTTGTTAATATCTTTCTCTCCTTTTCTCGCTTTTCCTGGTTTGTATCCATTCGGCCCCATTCAGCCAACTGTTTTAAGACGTTTATCCCCATCCAAGAGTCGATTTCTTCATGACGAGCGATAGCGAGCCAGCATTGTATGGAGAAATCCGGCTTCGCCGGAGAAATTTTTCTATCGAAAAAATTACAAATTTAGCTTGTCTAAATAAAAATATATATATGCTGGCTCGCTACTGCTTGCCAGGAACATATTGACACCTGGATGGGGATAAACGTCTTAAAACAGTAGGCTGAATGAGGCCGAATGGATACAAACCAAAGAGAGAGAGAGAGCAAGAGTAAAAAAGCGAGTTGGGCTCCCTTAAGCACCATTTTTACACCCGTCATTTTTACCACTATAAAGGTAGGTTCACACATAGGCGAGTCAGAGCGCAACTCCAACGCGAGTGATGATTTTTTTGCACTCGCCAATGATTATCCCAAATTCGCCGACACTCGCCGACACTCGCACAGACTCGCATGGACTCGCGGTGGACCGCGTAGACTCGCGAACGCGGCCAAAATTTTTGTGCAGACACAAAAATTGGAGAGTCAAGTGCGAGTAGGCCGCCAACTCGCATAGACTCGCGTAGACTCGCGTTGACTCGCGTAGACTCGCGTAAACTCGTGTAAACTCCTGTAGACTCGTGTGACACTCATGTAGACTCGCGTGACAGTCACGTTGTACTATTTACAAATTTAATGATCGCGAGTCTACACGAGTCCACGCGGGTCTACGTGAGTCTACACGAGTACAACAGGAGTCTACACTATAGTAAACACCCAATATTGCCAAAGGCGAGTTTAACGGGAGTCAATCAGGAGTCAACACGACGCTAACGCGAGTTATCACGGGTTAACGCGAGTGTAACACGCGGTCACGCGAGTGTAACACGCGTAAACGATAGTACCCACGTGGTGGTCTGGATTTCACAATACATGTCGCGAGTCTATGCGAAACAAACACGAATTTACGCGATATTAACGTGAGTCTAAGTGAGTCTATGCGAAACCAACGTGAGTCTACGCGAGTAACGGTGAAAGTAACGTGAGTCGACGCGAGTGGTGTGCGACTGCTGGCAACACCGCGCGAGTAGGTGGCACCACCGCCTCAACACCCCCTATAAAAAGGGACCGCCCGCGGTGCTCGTCCACTCTCCACCATCACCCAACCAACGACCCATTGACCCGGGCCACACAGCGACCCACGCTGCCCTACCACGCTGCCCTACCTGCCTGCCCTACCACACTGCCTGCCCTACCTGCCTGCCCTGCACCATGCCTTTGCCCAAGGAGAAGGTGGCGGCCACCAAGTCTCGGAAGGGTGGTGATGGTGTTGGAAAGAAAGGCAAGGCTACACCTTCCGAACAACCCCGCATCGCACCCCCTGCCAGGAGGCCTGTTGCGTCGCAAGACTTGGACGACTCGGATGACATTGTGCCGGACAGCCAGCCCAGTGGACATGAGGACATGGACGTGTTTGATGGCGATATTGATGCTGACGACAGCCAGGATACTCGGACCAGCCAGGATACTCAGACCAGTCAGGATACTCATACCAGTCAGGACACCCAAGGTAGCCTCAGTGACAGTGATGATGATACCCCTGACCCCCCTGTCGGCGCGGGCCCTGTGCGTTATGGCGCCATTAAGAAGAATAAGTTGACAAGGGTGATCTTGAGCGACGAGACTGAGGACATGCTGGCCGAGTGGGTGAAGGACACCCCCATGTTATATATGAAGCGTAGCAAGGCCTACAAAGATACGCGCAGGAAACTCCGTGCCTACGACGAGAAGGCTGCTACCCTGGGTGTTAATGTCACAGGTAAGTACCCACAACAAAACATGCAGCATGCAATATTAATTGTAATAAGTTATATAATACCTTGATGTTCTGTTCTTGGTTTGATTCCATGTGATTTATACGTGAAATACATAATTACTATTATGTTAAAGTTTGCTAAATTGGCATATATGTATGTGTGTTGCCAGTATCATATACATCCCTCTACGCTTTTATTTAACAGCATTAACTAATATTGTATTATCAAACCATGTTTGGCCTGTGAAATTCCGGATATAAATCATATATATAAAGGGGCCTTGCTTAATAAATATTACTCTTTACACAGGCGGTAATCTGGCACATTGGGTGCGCAACATGCGGTCAAGGTATTCAAAGCTGACCGATATGAAGAGTGGAGCGGGAACACCTGGGACATTCGAGGGCAAGCCACTATCAGAGAGGGACACCTGGATCATGCAGAAGTTTGACTTCCTCAAAGGGCACATCTCCCGCGTAAAGACCAAGGTCACAGCTAAGGTTAGAACTAATATAAACATACCTAATATGTGTTAAAACAATATATACTTAAATAACTGTTCTCTATCACATTTGGAAAATATTATTTAACCATGTATACCTAGGCTATTAATGTCTGTTAATAACGTGCTTATCTTGTGCATATGATTTTATACATATATTCATTCATGGCTGTTAATATCATGCTTATCTTCTGCATATATACTTGAATTCATACATTTATAATGGAAGGCTTCATGTAAACATACAAAATATTTTCTTATATTTATTTATATTGTCATGGTACATATATTTAAGTATATTAAAATAGGTTAAAGGTCTTATTTAAATAGGATATATTAATTTTGTTGTGTTTCAGTTTCCAAACCCGACCGATGACGTCTCGCCGGATGTTAATGTGGAGGTGATTGCCGAGGACGAGAGTGATGGAGAGGACACTGCCATGCCCCCTCCAACCAACACAACTCCCACTGCCAGGTGCAGCACCCAGAACAAGCGCCGGAAGTCTGTAGAGACATTCTCACCTGTGGAGGTAAATATGAAAATATTTAACATATGTCATTATGAGAGTATATTAGTCATTACGAGAGTATTATGTAAATCCTATGTTCGTGTACGCTGTAAACCGCAATCAATTCCTGTAGAGGAAGACATATGCATCTGGAGGAGAAAAACATAAAAACGTTATTAGCATAAATTACCATGACATGTATGTATTATTTTATAAGTACCAAAGGTGTTTAACCTGCATACTCTTGTTTCTCCAGCTGAGTGCGACGCGGGAGGCGATGCGGGAGGACATGTCACGCCTGGTGACATCCCTGGTTGGGAAGGAGACCAAGTATGGACAGTTCGTGGGGTACTTGGAGCAGCAGCTCGAGAGGCTCCCTGACGCTGTAGGGGAGATATTGTCACGGAGGATAATGCAGCAAGTCCTTCAGGCCAGGGATGAGGTCACCCTCTCCACGTCACCCCAGATGGTGATACCAGCAAACCCCCCCCAGTTGCACAGCACACCAGCCCCCACGCAGTTGCACACCACACCACCAGCCCACCCGCAGATGCACACCACACCACCACAGATGCAACCCCAGCCAGGACCATCACGCATGCCAGCAGCCTTCACAAACCCAACATTCCAAGAGCTGATGGCTGGTACGCCATTCAGGTCTCCTGCACATATACATGACTGGTGGGCGGGGGCGCTTACCCCTACACATGGCGCCAACATTGCAACAGCGGTTCCCTCAAGCCCAGCTACTAGTAGGCCGCCAACACCAGGGAACTTCCTATAAACAAGGTTGAACACCAAAGTCAACACCCCCAGGCTTGGGGATGACGAAAATGTGTGAAACCTTTGTGTATAAAAATAAAGTCATAAATCCACCAGTGATGGAAAGACGAATATATATAAAACTATGTCTACACATACAATGAATATCTCTTATTATTTCTATACTTTCTGGTATATATTTATATACTATATTACTTTCGGCTATATATTAACATGCTATATATCTATGTTTATGAATAAAAAAGAATAATGTGCCTCCAGCTGTTGTTTTGGATCCAAACTATATTATTAGAGTTGATGGGTAAACATTCTCAAGAAAGGTTCCTTTTATAAACAGGGAAAAGACTTGTCAACAGCGACAAAATATAAGTTAATATGAATTCAAGTTGTGTTATAAATAATATGGATATTAACATCGATAATGAAGACAGGAAAAGAAGAAATATAATATGATTGAAATAGGTTTCTGGAATAATATTTATAGTAAAACATAAATAATGATGTGCAATATATGCAAAGAATATATGATGACAAGAAATAATATACCGATTGATATCCAACATGAAATATAAATAAATAAAACAATTTACATTAAATATTATATACTAAACATATATGACACTTTATAAAAAGCGATTAACAAATAGAGAATATATATTAATGAGGTTTAATGGATTTAAAACATGATTAACAACATAATCAAAATATGTAAACTACAAAATTATTAATGAAAGCAATGGCAAGATATGGATACATACCCTCCTATCAGGTCGTTCTGCCAGAGGACACTGCCACTGGGTGATGAGCAGTAGTCGGTGAGGTGCTGGCGTTGCCTCTTGGCCTGGGCTGTCACGACATTCCTGGATAGTCTCTCGAGGGGATTCAGCCTGTCCCGCAGCTCCCTCCAACCACCAGGGATGATAGCATGCGTCTCAGGGTCCTCCTCGTCCGCTAGGTTGGCGTGGTGATTAGGGAACCTCATTCGCATAAGGTTATGCATGCAACAGCACGCCATCACCACAGACTCAACACGGGACGGGTGGAGGGGAATGCTGTGGAGAAGGCACCGGAACCTGAATTAGGGAGAGAGAAAACATGTATATTTCAACACTGAATAGTATAGTTCATATTAAATAGGGAAATAAAGGTTAGGATCATTTTTAGTCAAAACTGGACTTGCAGACGGGGGAGTGTATTAATCCATATTAATTATAGGGATAATGGTTACGAGCATGTATATTTAATACCTGACTAGTATACTTCATATTAGTAGGGTGCCATCACCGATACCTATATTTCTGGTCAAACATTTAACATAATCAAACACATACCTGTTTGCCATGATGCCAAAGGCGTTCTCAACAACTCTGCGAGCCCGGGACAGTCTGTAGTTGAAGATCCGCTCCGGTACAGTCAGTTGCCGGGTAGAGTGTGGCTTCATCAACCACCTTCGCATGGGGAAGGCGTCATCACCCACCAGGAAGTAGGGAACAGGTGTGTCGTCGTTGGGCAGGGGTTCGGCAGCAGGGAGTCCCAGGGTGCACCCATCCAATGCTGCTCTGATATTTGTTCTTATAAAGACACCACCATCTGAGGAGCTACCGTGATTACCCACGTCACAGTAGAGGAACTTGTAGTCGGCGTCTACAATAGCCATGAGCACGATGGAGTGGAAGCCTTTGTAGTTGTAGAATTCTGTACCGGCATTTGGAGGGCATTTGATGGCACAGTGCTTTCCGTCGATGGCACCAACGGTATGCGGGAAATCCCAGCGCTTGGCAAATTCACTGGCAACATCCTTCCACTCCGCCGGTGTCCTGGGGCAACGTATAACCTCCTCCTGGTATTCTGCAATGATGGCTTCGCATGTTGCAGGCACAATGAGGGAGATGGTGTTCCGGGCCACACGGAACGCGTACTGTAGGCTAGGATATGAGTCACCAGTGGCCAGGTAGCGGAGTGTGATTGCAATCCTCATCCCAGGTGACAAAGCATCCCTCCAGAAGGTGTCCTGCTTCTCTACCCTAGGCCCGACACGTGCCACCAACTCCCTAAACAGGTGGACGTCCACACGTAGGAAATTCCGGAATCCTTTGGGGTCCTCTCTCTTAAGCTCTTCCATAAGTTGTTCGTACACACCGAACTGTGGCCGTCTCAGTAGCCACCTCCTAGCCCAAACTCTCATTCGTGGCCTTTCCCCTTGACGTCTGTCTTCAGCCTCCTTCTCCTCCATCTCCTCGAGGTCTAGGAGACGCATCTGCATTTTCAGTATGAGCACAGCTGCCGCTCTCCGCCTCCTGATGGACATGGTGTGTTGGTGGGTGGGTGGGTTGGGCTGTATCCTGCAGAGTATACGTCCGTCCGTGGTGGTGTTGCGTGGTGTGAATAATGGTGCCAGTGGGGGCCTCTTTATATACGTATCCTGACACTCGCCAACACTCGCACACACTCGTGTTAGACTCCCATACACTCCTGTAAACTTCCTGTAGACTCGCGTTCATCTCGTGTAAACTCGTGTAAACTCGTGTAAACTCCTGTCACACTCGTGTAGACTCCCGTAAACTCGCACTTTTCGTACCCTGGAATTTGACCGTTATTTTTCAAATTTTGGCGGTGCGTGTTGGGGTCGTGTTACACTCGCCGACACTCGCGGATACTCCTGTAAACTCCTGTAAACTCGTGTAAACTCGTGTAAACTCATGTAAACTCGTGTTATTTTCGTGTTACATGCGTGTATACTCGCATCAGATGCTACTCGCGTTGGGTTCGGGCTCCATCATGGTGAGTATGCGGCGAGTGTGACTCGCGTTGGCCTCGCGCTCCGACTCGCCTATGTGTGAACCTACCTTTACACACGGCATAATATATTACTCCTACCTCCACCACCCAAACATATATTACCCTCACCACAACCCAACCACCACCACCACCATCGCCACACTACCCTCTCACATCACCACCACCATCACCATCACCACCCTATTCAACCACCACCATCACCATCACCACCCTACCCAACCACCACCACTATCACCATCACCACCACTACCCAACCACCATCACCACACTACCCTCTCACATCACCACCACCATCACCATCACCACCCTATTCAACCACCACCATCACCATCACCACCCTACCCAACCACCACCACCACACCTACTAACAGTACCCAACCACCACCACCACACTACCCTCTCACATCACCACCACCATCACCATCACCACCCTATTCAACCACCACCATCACCATCACCACCCTACCCTACCACCACCACCATCACCATCACCACCACTACCCAACCACCACCACCACCCCCACCACCATCACCACACTACCCTCTCACATCACCACCACCATCACCATCACCACCCTATTCAACCACCACCATCACCATCACCACCCTACCCAACCACCACCACCATCACTACCCAACCACCACCACCACCCCCACCACCATCACCACACTACCCTCTCACATCACCACCACCATCACCATCACCACCCTATTCAACCACCACCATCACCATCACCACCCTACCCAACCACCACCACCATCACCACTGCCCAAACATTATATTACCCTCACCACTACCCAACCATCACCACCACCATCACCACACTACAAAGAGAGAGAGAGAGAGATACAGAGAGAAAGAGAGATTTACATGGATGCACTGGTCACACAGACCTTACGAGCCAAACGAGGTGGTCAGGACTTAATTCTAGTAGAGATGGCATATCCGATAGAAAAGGAAAGTTGAAGGAAAGGATAGAAAAGAAGAGAGAGAGAGAGAGAGAGAGAGAGAGAGAGAGAGAGAGAGAGAGAGATTTGATTTGATTTGATTTGATTTGAGAGAGAGAGAGAGAGAGAGGGGGCAGGGGGGGGGGGGGGGGAGGGGGGCGGGGGGCCGGAGGGAGAGAGAGGGAGTAGGAGAAAGGAGGAGGAATAGGAGGACTTGAATTCTCTCCTATATCATCGGTAGGCCCGTAGGGCGACAGTTTCTCCCATTTGCCTTCCAATATGGACTTCCTTACACGCTCTGCAAACTTCCCCTCCTGTTTTGTTTTATTCCTGCCTCTGTTTTCCCTATTTCCCCTCCCCCTGCGTTTTTCCCTATTTCCCCTCCCGGCTTTTTTCCCTATTTCTCCCCCCCCCCCCCCCCCCGGCCTTGTTTCCCTATTTCCCTTCCCCTTTCTTTTTACCCTATTCCCCCCCTGCCTTTTACCCGATTTCCCTTCCCCTGCATTTTTCCCTATTCCCCTTCCCTGCCTTTTCCCTATTTCCCCTGCCCTGCCTTTTTCCCTATTTCCTTTCCCCTGCCTTTTTCCCTATTTCCCCTCCCCTGCCTTTTTTCCTATTTCCACTCCCCTGCCTTTTTCCCTATTTCCCCTGCCCTGCATTTTTCCCTATTTCCTCTCCCCTGCCTTTTTCCCTATTTCCCCTCCCCTGCCTTTTTTCCTATTTCCTCTCCCCTGCCTTTTTCCCTATTTCCCCTGCCCTGCCTTTTTCCCTATTTCCTCTCCCCTGCCTTTTTCCCTATTTCCCCTCCCCTGCCTTTTTCCCTATTTCCACTCCCCTGCCTTTTTCCCTATTTCCCCTCCCCTTGTCTTTTTTCCAAATTTCCTCTCCCTTGTGTTTTCCCCTATTTCCCATCCCCTGCCTTTGTTTCCCTATTTCCCCCCTGCTTTTTTTTTCCCTATTCCCTTTCCCCTGCCTTTTTCCCTATGTCTCTTCCCCTTCCTGTTTTCCCTATTTCCCCTACCTTGCCTTTTTTCCCTATTTCCCTCTCCTCCCTTTTTTTCTTCCTTTTTTGCCCTGCCCTTTTTTTCCCTGCCCTTTTCCACGTATTGCGTAGATTATTTGTCTTTTCAATTTATCCTTACATTATTCTATCACTCCATTTACTCCTTTTTCCTTCCCTTCTCCTATTTCCCCTTTCCTTCTCCCCTTTATATTGGTATTGATGGGACTGAACAGGTGATAATGTAACTGTCCCGAGTTCGAATCCCTGGAGGACCATAATTATACTTTCATTAGTTTATTCAAGTGCATTGGGGTTTGTAGTTGATGATTAATGTTAATAACGGGGTGTTACTTAATATGTGTGAAAGGTTTGCTATACGACTGTGTGTGTGTAATAATAATAATAATAATAATAATAATAATAAACGGTTTATTAAAGAATGGCAGCCTCATGAGCTGAAAATACACATTTTACAATTAGTGGATGAACATGAGATGTACAGATATGAAAATGGTAAGCTCAGTTTACAATGGGTGAGTATAATATACTTTACATTAAAAAAATAAATTAATACAATAATTATGCTAGTGTAAAATACAAATTATCATAAATTAACCATGAGAGTAAGTGATTTACAGTGCATATACAGTACACATTTATTTTACTAATATATATACAGAACATACATATATACACATACGTACACACATACATACGCATAATTATATATACATACATTTATATAAGAAGATAAGAACATGCAGTAAGTGTGCACATGCCCATATAAATAAACGCTCACGTATGCAAACAAACATACATACATACAAAAACTGTTCTGGTAGGGTCAGGTTAGGCTAATAATGGGAGTTAAATCCTTGGGAGAGATTAAATGAGGGAATTGGAAAAGGGTTAATGGGGCAACGGACTGTAGGTCAGGTAAAGCCAATTAGAATGGAATGTCAAACGTCGGAAGAGATCAAATGAGGAGTTTGAAAAGGGTAAAGGCGAAACGGCCTACGGGTCCCTACAGGTAGGGTCAGGTAAAGCCTACTACAAAGGGAGGTAATCCTCGGTAGAGAACAAAAGAAGGATATCAAATAAATAGAGACAGCTTGGGGGAAATATAGGATATGGGACATTCTTTAGTGTAGGTGTGTGTGTGTGTGTGTGTGTGTGTTTGTTTGTTTGTTTGTGTGTTTGTGTGTGTGTGTGTGTGTGTGTGTGATAGAATACTGTCAGCTGGGCTCGAGCTTCGAACCACAAACAGTATACACTATAGACACATACATATATAGATAATTAACGCATACATACATACACATATACGCACACATACATACACATATACTGTACATACATAGATGCACATATACATATATACGTGTATATGTGTGTGTGTGTGTGTGTGTTGTTGTTGTTGTTGTTGTTGTTTTGTTTACTCTGTACTGAATGCTGATATTGTTGTTGTTGTTACTGTTATTACGGTTGTTGTTGTTTTTCTGCAGTTGTTGTGAGAGTGTTGTTGGCAAGTGGTGTTGGGTGTTACTGGCTGCATACATATTGGGAACCTTCAACTGTTATGGACCTTTTGTTACTACCCTCCAGCAGAGAGAGAGAGAGAGAGAGAGAGAGAGAGAGAGAGAGAGAGAGAGAGAGAGAGAGAACTAGTATCCTATTCACCAAGGACTTGCATCAGATTGTTTTGTTTTTTTACTTTAGGTATAATTATGAGATTAATAAATTACCAGGCGTTGCTTTCTGAGAGAGAGAGGATGTGTGCGTGTGTGTGCTTGCCTCTATGTGGCTCTATGTACGTGGTCTTATGGATATTTGTGGCCAAAGGTACCTTATTATATATAAAATATCCATATATCTCTGTATTTGCCTTATTTCCTTCCTTTCTTTGATTTAAAACAAAAAACATGTTAACCTCGATGCTTCTATCTCAAACAGTTAAAAAAGGAGGGCAAGGTTTGATGAGGATATCTAAATGTTATCCTAATATAATGTGATAAAATATTTGTTTACACAAGATCAGGTGCTCCATAATTGTATCTACCCTTTTCGCACGTAGATTACTTCTGGACTGCCTGCGTGGCAACATTTGGCGCTCCTCTTAACCTCTTTAGCAGCGCCGTACTCCTTCCCCTTTTTGCGTACTCATTTCTGCTTTAGTGTTATTTCTTATGCCCCCCTTCTCCTCCTCCTCCTCCTTCTCTCTCTCTCTCTCTCTCTCTCTCTCTCTCTCTCTCTCTCTCTCTCTCTCTCTCTCTCATTCACATTAGATAAACGAAAATCGATGCATGCGTTGTAAGTTGTCCCAATAATAACCTATAAAGGGAATTACTAACCGGTAAACTGTTTATCTTTCCCCTAACTCTACCGACTTTCCCAAATTCTTTGACTATCTAAACTCTAAAGTGGAACACATTCTATTCATCTCTCCCTTCTCGGAAATCTCCATCTTAGGAAAATTCAACATTCACCACCGCCAATGGCTCTCCTCTCATACTACTGACCAACCTGGTGAACAAGCCTACATCTTTACTATCCTAAATTACCTAGAGCAGCTGGTCCAGCAACCCACCCATATCCCGGATAGCTTTGGAGATCGGCCCAACATTCTTGACATATTTCTGACTTCTAACCTTTCTTCATATATTGTCAATCTTTTCTCTCCTTTCGGCTCCTCCGACCATAAACTTATCTCCGTTTACCTGTCCTATCTCTCCATTACGGCCACCCGATCCTCCCAGCTGGCGGCGCTTGTGGCACTTTGGCGCTGTCGACTGGGAGGCTCTTTGGCAGTACTTCTTTGACTTCCCATGGAATGACTTCTGCTTCCGTGGCCGAGGACCCGAGGAGAGTGCTGAACGCATTTCGCATTACCGAGGTAATCCTCTCGGGCCTGGAAGCGTACATTCCATTCTCTTTCTCTGTCTAATGCACAAAATCTTGGTTTACTCACGCTTGTTCTACTGCTGTCCTCAACAAGGAGGAAGCATTCAAACGGTAACAACGCCCTAAAATTCAAGAATCTCATTCTTCCTATGTTTCTGCCCGGAATCAAGCCAAAATCAAGCCAAATCTGTTCTTCGACTTGCCAAGCACTCTTTCATCAATAATAAATGCACTGAACTATCCAACTCTAGCTCTTCCCAAGCTTTCTGGCATCTAGCCAAAAACCTCTCCAACAATTTGTCTTCCTTGTCTTTCCCTCCCCTTTTCCACTCTGATGGCACAAACATCACTTCTTCCTCAGAAAAAGATGAACTCTTCGCTCAAAACTTTGCTAGCAACTCCACCTTGGATGATTTCTGTGCTATTCCTCCCTCTCCACCCCCTCTTTCCTACTTATGCCTAATATCCTAATCTCTTCTAAAGATGTACTCTCTACCCTCTCTGGGCTTAATACTAAGAAGGCATACAGCCAAGACAGTGTTTCTACTGTTGTACTCAAAAACTGTGCTTCCGTGCTGACCTCCTGCCTAGGCAAACTCTTTCGTCTCTGTCTCTCCTCTAACGTCTTCCCTTCTTGCTGCAAGTTTGCTCTCATTCAACCTGTCCCAAAGAAGGGTGACCACTCTCAACCTTCCAACTATCGCCCAATTGCTCTCATCTCTTGTATCTCTAAAGTTTTTGAAACTATTCTTACTTCCAAATATCTTGAGCATTAAATGCTCAAGATATTTGGATATTTTCTCTTCTCATAATCTACTCTCAGATCGCCAGTATGGCTTCCTTAAAGGTCGCTCTACTGGTGATCTTCTTTCATATCTTACTAACTCTTGGTCATCCTCCTTTCGGGACTTCGGTGAGACCTTTTCTATTGGACTAGACATATCGAAGGCCTTCGATAGAGTGTGGCACAAATCTTTAATTTCCAAACTACCTCCTTCGGTTTCTATCCTTCCATCTGAGCCTCTGTCTCTAATTTCCTTTCCTGCCGTTCCATAGCTGCAGTTGTGGATGGCCATCACTCACTTCCTCATCCTATAAACTCTGGTGTTCCTCAGGGCTCTGTCCTATCTCCTATTCTCTTTCTAATTTTCATATATTATCTTCTCAACTGTACCTCCAGTCCCATCCACTCATATGCAGATGATTCTACCTTACACTACTCAGTTTTTTTCCTGAACGCCCCAGCCTGCAATCCCTCAAAAACAAAAGTAATGAAGTCATACAACACTTATCTTTTAATCTAACTACCATTTCCAATTGGGGCAGAAAAAAACTTTTTCCTTTTAATGCATCCAAAACCCAATTTTTCCATCCATCTACCCATCCGGAACTCCCAGAGGACTATCCCTTATTTTTCAACAATACAAAAATCAATCCTTCATCTTCTCTCAATATTCTTGGTGTCTCTTTTTCTTCCGCTTTCACTTGGAAAGACCATATTACCAGTCTTGCTAAGGCAGCCTCCCAGAAGCTGGGTGTGTTCAACTGCCTCAAGGGGTTCTTTACCTCTTCACAGCTTCTTACTCTGTACAGGGGCACAGTGCGTCCTTGTATTGAGTATTCTTCACATGTGTGGGGAGGATACTCTCACACCGCACTCCTAGACAAAGTAGAAAAGAAGGCCTTTTGTATCATTAATTCCCGTCCACTCACCAACATTCTGCAATCTCTCTCTCTTCGCTGCAATGTTGCATCTCTCTCGCTATTCTATCGCTACTACAATAATCAGTGCTCCTCAGAGCTCTTCCAGTGTATACCACCTCCTCTACATAGGGTACATGGTATTCGTCTTGCAACACAATCCCACACCTACTCTGTGCAACTCTCCAACCTAAGAGTGAAACGTTACTCTCAGTCTTTTTTCTATTGAACAGTTGAGCTCTGGAACTCCCTCCCAGAATTAATATTTCCCTCCTCCTATGACTTAAATTGCTTCGAACTCCTTGTGTCCAGGCATTTTGGCTCGAATGGTCCTTTATTTTGGTCCTGTCACTCTTTCAACTCTGGGGGAGGCACTCTCTACAGGCAGTTCTGCCTTTTGTCTTCCTCATGCACATAGAAAACAAAAATGTAACCTGTATATTGTATAGTGAAGACCAAGTACAAAATTGTACATGCATCTATTCAGGTCCATTAGGTAATGTGAAATACTTCCTCCAAATACAAACATACAGAGATAGTAAATACTGTTTGTGTCAGCCTATTATCCGTCTCCAAAGCGATAGATAGATAGATAGATAGATAGAGCACCATGGTTTTTATTACCAGGACAACCACAATTACCAGCACAACCACTATCACCACCGCAACTACCAGAATTACCATTTCAATTTGCAAGGATGGAGTGTTGAAATTGGAGTGAGATTATCATAATGTAAGTAGTAGTGGTATTAAGGGGGGTGACCGTTTTTGTTTTATCTTTCTCTCCTTTTCTCTCTTTCCCTGGGTTGTATCCATTCAATCCCATTCAGCCAACTGTTTTAAGACGTTTATCCATCCAGGTGTCGATTTCTTCCTGGTAAGTGATAGCGAGCCAGCATTGTATGGAGAAATCCGGCTTCGCCGGAGAAATTTTTCTATCAAAAAATGTACAAATTTAGCTTGCTGTCAAAACTAAAATATATATATGCTGGCTCGCTACCGCTCGCCAGGAAAATATTGACACATGGATGGGGGTAAACGTCTTGAAACAGTAGGCTGAATGGGGCCGAATGGATAAAAGCCAAAGAGAGAGGGAGAGAAAGAGAAAAAAAGCGAGGTGGGCTCCCTTTAAAGAAGAAGTACAAAGGAGTACAAAGGAAATCAAGCAACAGAAGGTCTAGGGATCCCTCAATGCTGTTTGCCCTCCAAAACACTGATGGTCAAGTCAGCTAAGGTCAGGTAAAGGTATTGAGGGATAAGCTTTTACAACGGCACCTCGTAGCTACTTTCTACTTTTCCTATTTTCTGAAGAGAGTAGATAGGGGAGAAGGGGTGTTAGAGAGAGAGGAAGCTGTTGGAGTGGCTTTGTTGTGTGTGTTATTGTGTCCAAACAGTAGATTAGAGTGGGTAAGGGAAAAATGGAAAGGGGAAGGCTGCTCTGGGACAAATATCCGTGGCAGGATTAGGAAATAGGGGACAGTTGTTAGTAATATAACGGAGGGGAAAACACATATTTCATTCATTTACATATAAGGAATAGCGATTAGGAATTAAGACCTTTCGTGCAATTTAGGAGGTGATGTTTCACTGGCGAGCGATAGCGAGCCCGTAATTTTAAGAGGAACCGGCCGGGACATTTTTCTACCGAAAAATTTACAAATTTATATTGAAGGGGGGGGGAGTCCAGGGGGTGTTCTTCTAAGCTTTATGGAAGTCTAGCGAGGAAATAAATAAATAAATTAGAAATGCCGCTTAGCCCAAAATCAAAACGGTATACCCAACTCTGCGATGAGTTACCATCATCACTACTATTACCACCATTAATACTACTACTATCACCATCATCACTACTTATATCATCATAACTACAACTATCACCATTACTATCATATATATACTGTATATATATATATATATATATATTCCCAGTCGAACTCGAACACCGACAGTCAGGACGAGTGTCCATACTTTAGTCCACTATACCACAGCATCATAGAGGATACTTATGTGTAGTGTATTAAAGCATGAACACTCGTCCAGACTGTCGGTGGTTTGAGTCCGACTGGGAGTATATATATATATATATATATATATATATATATATATATATATATACACACACACACACACACAATAATAGTCACCTCTTGTTAGGTATGCTGTGTAATTTAATGTGTGTCGCCTATACAGCACAGCAACACAGTTTATTGTGAATGGTAGAAGGAGAAGACATATATGAGTGAAGCAGATATAGTGATTGGAATTGAAATTATGTAAAAATCTGAAGAAGTAAAATACAAAGACAAAAAAAAACCCAGAGATTCATGTAATATGCAAACAGAAAAGAGGGAGAGGAAAGATTTGGATTGTGTGAGCCATGAAGGCGAGACGAAGATAATATAATACCGTATCACAATGTGATAAGAATGAAACAATAATTATATAGTAAATAATAGTAAATAAAGTCCCATCCGGGTGGTTGGGACTCGTTAGCCTTGGTCGGCAACCCATCTATGGGAAACAATCTTATAAAAATCCGGGTGGATTGGACTCGTCAGCCTTGGTCGGCAACCTGTTTAGGGGAGTAAACCTGATCCAAATTCGTACTGCTTATCTAAGTGTAAGGCAGGTTAGTGGATGGACTATCAGAACACCACTGTAGAAAAATATTGCTAACAAAATACAAAGAGGGCCTTGGAGTCGGACGGATCCTAAATTGAGTGGTCAATCCTGTAAGTCCTTCAGTAAATTGGCTCGGGTTGTCCCTCTTACAGGGAATAGGTCCGCTTGGGGGCCTTCTGTGTATGGCCACCCACATTAAGGGGAGTAAGGCGTCCGGCAATAGATAGATAGATAGTACAGAATGGAAAACTTTGCTAGGGAGAGCGCATAAGTTCTCTGTATCCTTTTCAATGACAAACCTGGAAAATATTCATGCCAGATGTTGATGTGAAGCGACTCTGTTGTGGAAAATGTTAAGCATCTGAGGTGCAGCCAACGACTTTGGTGGCTGGTAAATGAATGGTGTTCGGAATACTAAAGTGCCTGCCGTTGGTGGGTGTCTATTATATGTATTCTTTTCCTGTCATCTCTGTTCCCTTTCTGATGTTTCTTGCTGATCCTCCTTACCTCTTTAGGGTAGTGTGGGTTTAGCTACTGACTGACGGTGCTTGGGTTTAGGAAAGTTGGCCATTCCACGGAGATGGAGGCTGAGAGCAGCAACGCACAGCCACGGCGCATGATTATAAAAGAAATTTCGATATTGAAAGGAAGATAAAGTAGTGTCCTTTTTTGCACATAACACATGATCATATTGTTCTTTCCTGTGTGTGTGTGTGTGTGTGTGTGTGTTAACTTGATATACATAATCATACTGTGAAATGGATTACAGGTACACAATTGTAGTTGCACTAGCCCTTTTGATACACATAGAAAATCAAGCACCCACAGTACCATAACACGTTTGTTTTTTTGTTTTTTTTCTATGTGATTGAGGGAGGCAAAAGGCACAACTGCCTATAGCGAGTGCCTCCCCCATAGTTGAAAGAGTGACAGGGCCAAAATCAAGGGACGTTCGAGCCAAAATGCCTGGACACACGGAGTTTGAAGCAATTTAAGTCATAGGAAGAGTGAAAGACCGATTCTGGGAGAGAGTTCCAGAGCTCAGATGTTGAGTAGAAGAAAGTTTGAGAGTAACGTTTCACTCTTGGGTTGGAGAATTGCACAGAGTAGGGGTGGGATTGAGTTGCAAGACGGGTACCACGTGCCCTACGTAAAGGAGGTGGTATGCACTGGGATAGCTCTGAGGAACACTGATTATTATAGTAGCGATAGAATAGCGAGAGAGATGCAACATTGCGGCGGAGAGAGAGAGATTGCAGAGAGTTGGTGAGTGGACGGGAGTTAATGATACGAAAGGCCTTCCTTTCAACTTTGTCTAGGAGAGCGGTGTGAGAGGAACCTCCCCACACATGTGAACAATACTCAATACAAGGGCGCACTATGCCCCTGTACAGAGCAAGAAGCTGTGCAGGGGAAAATAACCCCCTAAGGCGGTTGAGCACACCCAGCTTCTGGGAGGCTGCCTTAGCAAGACTGGTAATATGGTCCTTCCAAATGAGAGCAGAAGAAAAAGAGACACCAAGAATATTGAGAGAAGATGAAGGGTTTAATTCTCTCCCATCAACCAACAACACTCTCGTACACAATTTGATGAACAAGTGGACAATATGTGTAGCTTAAAAATAAGTGCTTAGGTTCTTCATCCATTGCTATACATTTTCCAGTACCGTAGACATGTTCTTGTTCTGTTAAGGGCCTTTCTTCCTGCTCTAATTTAATGCCATCCGAAAAAGTTAGTGATAATGGGGAGGGGAGAGAAATCCTGCTTTATTGTCATTTTTTATTTCTAAATTAGAATTGATTTACACAGTGTCATTTGGTTATCAATATGGGCATATTCCATGACTTACAGAGTGTTGCATGCCACAATTTATGCCTTATGCCATTAATATTGAGGCAGGAGGTAACACAAAGCTTCCCAATACAACTAGGACGTTTGTGCGATGATGGTCGGCACCATCCTTGTGTTGGGATACAGTGAATATTCAACTTATGTGGTGTATGGTACATTTCGTGTTATGGTCGTCACTGACATATCTCGAATATTCTCCGCCTTGTTACTATGTTATGTTATTGCTTGTTACTATGAATGCAGCACGGGCACCTGCCAATAATAGAGTCACATCCACAACCATTGTGATACTTGCAGTGTTGAGGCACATTGTTTACACTTGCCCACCTTGACTTTCCTCTGTGACAATGTTGAATCAAGAGGCAAGCAGAAAAATATACGGCTACACATGCTAGGCCCCGGGCAGCAGCTAGGATCTCACACCTTGTAAATGGGCTTTATCAACTACTAACTCAGAATTATGTACGGACTGCCTAGTAGGCACCTCCAGTTCTGTGCAGTTTGTGCATCTATGTAGCTCGATGTAACTCTTACCACCTCCTCACCCTCTTCTAAATTGCTCCCGTCCCTAAATTACCCCCTCCAGCTCTCCTCCATTATTTATTCCCTCCTACCTATTCCCTCTCTTACTCTTAACCTTCCTCCTCCCTCTTCCTTCTCTCCTTGCCATCACCTTCTTGCTCCTTCTTACTTTAGATGTTAGACATATCATTACGTGACTACCACACTTCATCAATCAGTCAATATTGGACTACGCCATGGCAATGCATAGCTGCATTGTCATGGCGTAGTCCAGTATTCACCCTTCGGTTCCACTCCTTGGCGTCTCTCTGTGCGAGAATCTAAACCAATCACGAGTAGTTCTCATCATGCTTGATCAATTTTCCTCTGCCATGAGTCACATGGTCTTCCTAGAGTTCTACTTTACCCACCAAAATCCCTGCAACAGCAGGGTCAACTTCAGAGAGGCGGATACAATGCCCATATAGCTGAAGCTTGCACCCACGTCATGATTCAGGTTCAGAGAATAGACGGGGGTTTGTTGCGAGATAATTTGAAAGGTACCCCATGATCCTGCAAAATACTTGGTACCAATTTTAACGTCTCTCCAGATCACTATAGGGTGTCTATGTTGTGCAACTACTGTATATGCTGAAACAGGGAACACCAGTGGATTGAAGATCCGCTTTTTGGTTCTTTGTCATAAGTATTGAAATCACCATATTCTCTTGTTTAACCCTCTCGCTATTCTGTGGAATCAGGGGTTGCTGTTTAGCATTCAGAAATATAGTGATCTCAATCTCATAATTACCTCTACAAAATTAGTTTTCTGCCCACAGCTCACTCAAAGACAACTACAGAGGTTCAAGTAACTAAGCTAAAGGTTTCGAAATACCCCTGAAGGTTACAAAGGCTTTAAGTATCCCAGAAAGGGCGCAAATTGCGTTATGTGCGTGAAATGTTTAGAAGAGTCAATATTTCCATATGGTAAGCTGAGGCATTAAACAACATCTAGTCCTGACCCATCACTGTTATGCTCATTATTAAGATAAGAGAAATTATCAAAGACCTCTACAATATGTTCTCGCAACATATGTGTACTGCCTGCACTGTATGATTATTACCATATTCAAAATAGGCTATAGGAGCAGTGCCTTGTGAGTAAGCATCTCAATGGGTGGCGTTTGAGAGAGAGTGGGTCCAAGACTGTGAGGCGGGACAGTGGGGATACAGTTTTAAGGAGTTAGAGCTTGCATCGGGCCACAAGGAGACAACCAGGCGTCTTGGATCTACGAAGGTGGAACCACAAACGAGCCAGTTGCAACACCTTCACCACCATGTCGTAATCTTACCTTTGATTCTGGCTAAAGTGAGATGATGTTATGCAGTTTTAGAAGGACCCATGTTACTAAGAGGGTTAATTGAGACCGTATTTACCCATTAGAGTCATATAGGTAGATTTTAAACTAAAGAAAATAGTCTAATGGTAACCTGAATATGATGGAAATTACGTCATGGTCTCACAGTCTGGAAAAAGACCTCCTGTCCTCACCGTATTGAGCGGTTAAAAGACCTCCTGTCCTTACCGTATTGAGCGGTTAAAAGACCTCCTGTCCTCACCGTATTGAGCGGTTAAAAGACCTCCTGTCCTCACCGTATTGAGCGGTTAAAAGACCTCCTGTCCTCACCGTATTGAGCGGTTAAAAGACCTCCTGTCCTCACCGTATTGAGCGGTTAAAAGACCTCCTGTCCTCACCGTATTGAGCGGTTAAAAGACCTCCTGTCCTCACCGTATTGAGCGGTTAAAAGACCTCCTGTCCTCACCGTATTGAGCGGTTAAAAGACCTCCTGTCCTCACCGTATTGAGCGGTTAAATCTACAGGTTTCAAGCCTGTGTCAAGGGTTAGAACTTGGAATTTAAAACAAGACAAATGTATAAACAAATAAAACAGATCCACACAACTCTCATATCTAGCCGTAACAGTACCAGCGACGTTGTTGAAGACCACTATGACAATGAGTGCGTATCCGAACGTGACACTGATCCTGAGATAGTCTTTTTTGCATAGTGCCATGGTTCAGAGTTGAGTCAAACTTACCTCCAATACTATCCAGTAATAAAATTCAATCTATCTATCTATCTATCTATTGCCGGACGCCTTACTCCCCTTACGAGGGTGGCCATACACAGAATGCCCCCAAGCGGACCTATTCCCTGTGAGAGGGACAACCCGAGCCAGTTTAGTAAAGGACTTACAGGATTGACCACTCAATTTAGGATCCGTCCGACTCCGAGGCCCTCTGTGTATCTTGTTAGCACTATTTTTCTACAGTGGTGTTCGGCTAATCCATCCACTAACCTGCCTTACCCTTAGGTAAGCAGTACGGATTTGTATCAGATTTACTCCCCTAGACAGGTTGCCAACCAAGGCTGACGAGTCCCATCCACCCGGATTTTTATAAAATTCAATACAAAACCTAATTAAACGTAACTGACCTAACATAAAGTATCAAATCATGACCAACCATAATACAAACTTGGTCAGCAATGACTACATATGAATTAATAGCCCATTAAGTTTGGTTACACTATAAATACCATGTTCGTTATGAATGCGGTAATAAACTGAATACCCGGACCAACGGACTCACATTACTGTCATACATCACAATATCTATTTAGGAATATATAATCCAAAGTAATTATTCAACTCCGTACGTACAGTCGCGCTAATAAGTAATGGCTCGGCACCAAGTATGTTTTGATCAATAATTGGTATCAGCAATATCTAAGCTTCATTTATTCATATCGAGTGAAATATACACACATGTTCCTACACTTACCCACCCTATTCAACATCTGACAGACATTAATACAGCACAGAGCAAGCCAAACGTAATGCCAGCTGGGACATGACTTATTAGCGCGACTGTACATCCTACAGACACAATGTTGGGCTGTGTTAGTACTATTAAACTAGCACTATTTTTTGTTTTCTTTTATTAGCACCTGCATCATAATCTTTTGCTGGGAACCTCAAATGGGCCTGGGTCTCTGGGTATTTCTCCTTGACTGCCTAGATGCGTATGATTTTATGTTTTGCTTTGTTTTGTTTTTCTGTTGTGTTGCAATGTCCCTATTCGGGCTCTGTCTCGAGCTGCCCCCCCAAAAAAAAAAAAAAACACACAAAATAGGTAAGTGTCAGAGTATATACATGCATTAACATAAATAACAATGTTTATTAGAGATCCTTTGGAAATTCCGGTACTGAGGATACAAATGCTTCTTATTATTTCTTATATACTGGTGTGTATCATTTATATGACTTTATAAACATACCAAATATCATGTTTTGTTTGTTGTTGTAATAAAAAGCTATTCATCCATTACTCACTGCTTTCGATTAAGTCCTCTTCACTGTATTACCAGTCGGGTTCAAAGGACAAATTCGAGAACCATAGCAAAATATATATATATATATATATATATATATATATATATATATATATATACATATATATATATATATATATATATATATATATATATATATATATATATATATATATATATATATATGTAGATAATCCATACAAACACACGCACACGTCGGGGGCCACTTCAAATAAATATTCAATTTTTCCGACAAATGTGTCTCTTTGTGACCAAGGCCACACCTCTTACCCCTATTAACCCAGATGGATCTACATATTCCTTACTTACACATATATAACGTTGATTTACCGGTGTAGTGCTGCTTACACATATATAACGTTGATTTACCGGTGTAGTGCTGCTTACACATACATAACGTTGATTTACCGGTGTAGTGCTGCTTACACATATATAACGTTGATTTACCGGTGTAGTGCTGCTTACACATATAAAACGTTGATTTACCGGTGTAGTGCTGCTTACACATATATAACGTTGATTTACCGGTGTAGTGCTGCTTACACATATATAACGTTGATTTACCGGTGTAGTGCTGCTTACACATATATAACGTTGATTTACCGGTGTAGTGCTGCTTACACATATATAACGTTGATTTACCGGTGTAGTGCTGCTTACACATATATAACGTTGATTTACCGGTGTAGTGCTGCTTACACATATATAACGTTGATTTACCGGTGTAGTGCTGCTTACACATATATAACGTTGATTTACCGGTGTAGTGCTGCTTACACATATATAACGTTGATTTACCGGTGTAGTGCTGCTTTTTTTGGTCTATATATTTGTGTATTTATTTATTTTTAAGTGTCTTCGATAGACCCCCATCAAGTTTAAAAAAACACCACCTAGAACCCCTTTCAAGATGAATTTGTAAATTTGTCAGTTGTTGTTGTTGTTGTTGTTCCCCAAGCTGCCTGGCCGAACAGCTCCAAGGCCCCGAGCAATTCCAAGGCCATAACCGAGTGCCCCCACAGAACCCTCCCCGCCGACCACAATAAAGCCTGGGTGACCGAAGCCACTCCATGGCGGGGAGCTGAGGAGGGTGCGGAAACGCCCGGGAAACCAAAGCCCCACCCAGGGCCCTGTGCCCCTCAGCAATTATGAAGAGAAAGTTGAGGGGCAAGGGAAAAATGGGACGCTTTGGCTTCCAATCTTGGTAGATTGGGAGGTCAATCCACAGAGACGCCGTCACTTGAGATCTAGAAAATATATAAGTTAAAGGAACAGTCAGAGTAAGCTATGGGTATGGTAGAGATTGCTCAGCTCTCCCTCTGATAGACCAGCCCATCACCACATGACTAGAACGCAATCCTCTTAGCATCAGCTAGGAAAGGCCCTAGAAAGCCGCCTATGGCGGGGGGATAGCTCCCCTATTTCAACCCCTTTCGGGGTTGGGCACCCGCCTAATTCAGTAGAAAAATGTCCCGGCCGAGGGCCGATTCCTTCTAAAATTGCAGACTTGCTATCCCTCGTCAGAAAAAATCGACACCTAAAAGGCACAAAATGTTTTAGCATCAACAACAAAATGAAGCGAAAGGTCTCAAAATCATCAAACTAACGGAACGAACGTCTACAAATATCAAAACTAATATGCTAACAGGAGGGAGAAGGGGATCCAGAAAAAGCGAGTAGCACCCCCTTACACAAATAATATGGCGGCGAATAGTTTGAAGAATTGGGACACACTGAATAAAGTCTGTTTTCTAACGTTTTTACCCTACGTTATAGCGGTAATTTTAATTGTGTTTCTGGAAATTGTGAAGTCTATTTTAGCACAAAAAAGAGAGAGAGAGAGAGAGAGATCAGCAGGAATATAGTAACGAAATATGAGAGCAGGAAGAGATAAAACCATGATTGATATTACAGAAAAGTGTATGAAGAAAAGAGACGTAGAAAAAAAAAAATATATAGGCCTAGAGGATCATTCTTGAGACAAATACATTTCAGAAAGAATGTACAGGGTGTCCTGCGAGTTTTGTCAAATACCTAAAGAGATGAAATATTAAGTAATTCTAAGTAAAAACTGTTATATAGACATAGGCTTTTGGGGGCATTGTTTTGTAGTTTTGGACCCATTAAGTCGGCATTTAGGTGTTTTTTGTAGTTGCTAACCCTGTTTTTCTTTAATAAGATGAGGATAGGAAATGTTTTTATAAAGTGTAGGCTATTATGAAGCATGACATCAATACTTCAAACTGACACCAAAAATGTCCCTACATCATACTTCATATTCCCTTGGCATGGAGTTGAATATTACAAGAAACCAACAAAACTTAATTTTAAGCTCATCATCACGGAAAGAAGAAAGGAGCTAAAGAGGATTTTTTGGTGTGTTCATTAAGTATTGATCCCATGCACCATCATACAGCATTAACGTTATCGCTATTCATTTTCATTACTCGGAAAATGGGTTTAAACTGACAGAAAACACCAAAAAATCCTCTGTAGCTCCTTTCTTCTGTCCGTTATCATGAGCTTAAACTTAAGTTTTGTTGGTTTCCTGTAATATTCAGTTTGAAGTATTTATATCATGCTTCATAATACACTTTATAATTGTTTTTCCTATCCTCATCTTATTGAAGAAAAACTGGGTTAGAAATGACAAAGAACACCAAAATGCCGACTTTAAGGGTCCATAACTACAAAACAATGCCCCAAAAAGCCTATGTGTATATAACAGGTTTAACTTAGAATTACTTAATCTTTCATCTCTGGAAGTATTTGACAAAACTCGCGGAACACCCTGTATGACAGGGAAATAATACGAAAAGGAAGATGGGGACAGAATGGGAGCAAGGAAAGTATAGGAAGAACACCAAGTGATAAATATATGACGCTAAACTTGTATATTTACATTAGGAAGGGTACCTACTATCTCATCATCTCAATGATAATGTGAACATAAAGAGGAGGTTGAGAGTAGGCTACATGATAGCAAACAAAAATAGAGGTTATACATTAAAGTCTGAAATATGAACTCCACTTTATACATATCTCGTGCAATAACATTCGAACTATAAATAATGTTTTATCTATATTTTTGTGTAACGCACTCTGGGATAGAATTAAATTTGCATATATTGCAACGTTCTTAATCCTGAATCTGTTTCTGCGTTAAATTGTTTACCTTTCCATTATTATTCGTAATCGGAGAACTACTTTCTTATTTGTCAGCATTGTAAATAATTTATCCTACATTAGTAAACCTTAGTAATTACTGGAAGTATTGTTGTTTCAACTGGAGTCATAACTGAATACTTATTATGTTAACGATTGTTGTGTTATGACTACTTAGTAAGTACAACACAGGAAGAAGAAAGGACGCAGAATCGTTGTATAATATACTTTACTGGTGCTTGATATACTGTTTAAGGGCTAGTATCTATTTGTTTATCTATTAATTAATGTATTAATATTTTATTTAGTTTCCTCGCTAGACCTTTCTCAAATTTAGAAAATCACCCCCTAGACCTCCCTCTAGATAAATTAGTAATTTTTTTGGTAGAACGATGTCCCGGCCGAAGGCCGGTTCCTCTTATAATTTCAGACTCGCTATCACTCGCCATTAAAAAATCAACAATTAAATGGCATGATAGGTCTTAAGATTAACAATGACATGGAACTAAAGGTGTTAAAATCGCCAAACTAATGGGCCAAACGTCTTAAAACTTCCAAACAAATCGGGCTAAACACGAGGGAGAAAGGGGTCCAGAAAACCCACCATCCCCCTTTAAAGGTGGTGGTGAATGGGTTGAGATAAACATGGAATAATAATCGATAACCTGCACATAATTATCTTGCAAAATGCAATGGCACCAAATTAATTATTAACAATAGTATAAAGGATTTTGTGGATCGTCTACACCGGACCTGTGACGTCATTGGAGTGAAAGTCCACCATCCAGCCCAGGATGAGGATACTCCTGTGACGTCCCAGGTCCGGTGGAGACTATCCACAAAATCCGTTATACCATTGTTAATAATGATTTCAGTTACATAACATATTGCAAGATAGTTATGTGCAGGTTGGTAATTATTATTCCATGTTTATCTCAACTCATGCACCACCACCTTTAAAGCTTAGACATACAGTATACATTCACTCTTTGTCTTTGCCTCCACAGTGTTACGAAATATATATCCTGGTATATACAGTATATACTAACTTCAAGTTATATATATCCTGGTATATACAGTATATACTAACTTCAAGTTATATATATCCTGGTATATACAGTATATACTAACTTCAAGTTATATATATCCTGGTATATACAGTATATACTAACTTCAAGTTATATATATCCTGGTATATACAGTATATACTAACTTCAAGTTATATATATCCTGGTATATACAGTATATACTAACTTCAAGTTATATATATCCTGGTATATACAGTATATACTAACTTCAAGTTATATATATCCTGGTATATACAGTATATACTAACTTCAAGTTATATATATCCTGGTATATACAGTATATACTAACTTCAAGTTATATATATCCTGGTATATACAGTATATACTAACTTCAAGTTATATATATCCTGGTATATACAGTATATACTAACTTCAAGTTATATATATCCTGGTATATACAGTATATACTAACTTCAAGTTATATATATCCTGGTATATACAGTATATACTAACTTCAAGTTATATATATCCTGGTATATACAGTATATACTAACTTCAAGTTATATATATCCTGGTATATACAGTATATACTAACTTCAAGTTATATATATCCTGGTATATACAGTATATACTAACTTCAAGTTATATATATATCCTGGTATATACAGTATATACTAACTTCAAGTTATATATATCCTGGTATATACAGTATATACTAACTTCAAGTACTTCAAGTTATATATATCCTGGTATATACAGTATATACTAACTTCAAGTTATATATATCCTGGTATATACAGTATATACTAACTTCAAGTTATTTCTTGCCGGCGCTTGTTAGGATGTGAGTTGTGAGAGAGGGGAGGAGAGAGAGAGAGAGAGAGAGAGAGAGAGAGAGAGAGAGAGAGAGAGAGAGAGAGAGAGAGAGAGCGAGAGAGAGAGAGAGAGAGAGAGAGAGAGAGAGAGAGAGAGAGAGAGAGAGAGAGAGAGAGAGAGAGAGAGAGAGAGAGAGAGAGAGAGAGAAGAGAAGTGAAGGGTAGGGAAGAAACTGTTAATGGTCAATTATACTGTGATAATGGGGCATTGGCCAATCTAACACACCCACCACAACTCAATCACCAAATATCTCTCACTCTCTCTCTCTTATTGATATGTTGTGTCAGGTCCGATGAAACGATACTGCTGATATCTGTAGACCTGCGTTGAAAGTCGAACTTACCCTTTTAAGAAATATTGTATTGCTATTATGTTTACTGTTATTACTATTATTACTTTCATTATTATTATTATTATTATTATTATTATTATCTTCATACTACCATTTTTATATTCAGTACTATTGCTGGCCTTAAATAACTTACGTATATGTAGTATTCCCCCCCCCCCCCCTCCCCAACACATACACACACACGCCTCCTCCCTGGAGTACCTTACCTCCTCCTCCCCCCCCCCCCCCCTTCCTCTTCCTCCTGCAAACCCCCCCCCCCCCCCCCTCCCTCTCTCCCATAACCTCACTCCCTACTAAATATTATATTACTTTGGGCATGTAAACTTCTCCACTGGTCATATTCCGCTAACTATGCCCTCAATAACCATTATTGTAATGAGAATATGAACCATGTCACTCATGATTGTAATATATTTGTAGTACTATACAATAATTGCATTATAACTTCAGTAGTTGGTAATATTAGTCGCATTATGTATGTAACTGTTGTATTCAGTTAACTATGACCTCAATAACCGTTGATGTAATGAAAAATGTGAAGTGTCCCTCATTATGATTGTCATATATTTGTGGTACTATTATTGCATAATTTATGTAGTTGGAAATATTAGTCACATCATGTATGTAATAATTGTATTCAGCTTACTATGGCCTCAATAACCATTTATATAATGACAAATATGAACAGTCTCCTCATATGATTGCACTAGTTTTGTAGTGCTATTTTTTTACAACCTGTCAATTAATAATTCAGTCACGACAAGCTTTTGTTTCTCTCCATTAATCATGAGCTATGTATATACAGCACATGTGGCAATTAAATGAGGAACCTATAATAACACATCTGAATAATGCCTACCTGATTTATAAACACAAATATGAATGTAACCAGACGACGATGCTGTTGTTTCAGTGGAATAATGGCTCTTTGAGGAGTATGTATCGCTTTACCAGTGGTTGTCCCCTCACAGGATGGGGACGCTGCTCAATAAACTCGCCCCTCGGGGCAATATCAAAATCACTCTCTCTCTCTTCTTCTTCTTCTTTGCTATCCTTTCCTTCCAATGTCCCCTACTCTCGGGCTATCTATCTCTACTAGACATTAATCGTGACCACCTCGCTGGGATCGTAGGGTCTGTGTGGTCAGTGTATCTGTGTAAATAAAATCTAGATAGATAGATAGTAAGTCAGTCAGTCAATACTTTATTTCATAAAAAGCCATACAGATAACTTTTTACATAATGTACATGAGGTAAAGTTATGGTTTTGAACATATATTATTCTGGATTTAATGGCATCAATATCATTACCTGCTAAGCTTGTGATATCATAAGTAGTTAAAAGAATATGTTTTACTTCGGTAATCATATAAAGACTATCGCATATATTCAAAAGACACTTTTCTAAAAATGTGCAAGGCTTCTTCAAAATCTTAGAAGCAAATATATTTTTTTGCCAATTGAACAAATGACTAAAAGTCATTAAACCAGCCATATCACATGCTTTATGATTGCTCTCCCAGTATTTTAATTAAACGATTTTCTTTATTGCCTTGTGGTACCCTATTGCAAATTTTGTCAAAGGAAGTTTACATTTCTTGTTACAAAACCATAGTTCTGAGCCGTAGAAACTCAAACAGTAACTTTGAAATAATTGAATAAAAACATTGGTATTTAAATTTGAGAATTTTCTTAAAATACAATTAAATTAATTGTACAATTTATTTCTAGATCTAATTATGTCCTTGTCGTGATTAAGGTTATTAACTATAATAAACCCTAGGTATTTATGTTCATTGGCAGTATTTAATATTTTATCATATAGCCTCATCTTTGGCTCAATATTAGTAGCATTATTACCTGTAAAGTACATACATAGTGATTTACTAGTATTAATCTGAATATCAATAGTTTTTGCTTCAACTTCTAGGATGTTTAATACAAATTGTAGTCCTGTTGATGAGGGCACTAAAATAACAATAACATTATTATTATTATTATTATTATTATTATTATCAGCGTATGCTATGATATTGCTTGACTTATTACCTAAAGTACATCCTATTTAACATTTAGACAAGTTCTTAATTAATGTATAAATGTATATAATAAAAATTAACGGTGATAAAACTACTCCTTGTCGAACCCCATTCATGATTCTCCAGGGTTCTGATACAGAATATCTATGTTTGGCAACCATTTGATTTCTATACAAATAAAATAACATATTTACATAAAAATGAGGAATGCCTCTATCTAACAGTTTTTCAACTAGTTTAAAATGGGTTACTTTGTCAAAGGCCTTTTTAAACTCAATAAATGATGCATAAATATTTGAGTCTGATAATCTATAACGTAAAATAGTTTCTTTTAAAACCACACCTGCAGAAACCGTTGAATGATTTGCTCTGAACCCATGCTGTCTTTCGTTAATATGTATATGATGCATTATTTTATATTTTAAACAATACTCAAACGCTTTTAGAAATACTGAAGAAGATATAATTGGTCTATAATTTTCAATTGAGCTTTGGTCTTGTAATTTATCTTTAATCATAGGCAAGATGAGTCCAGACGTCATCCCATTAGACATAATTATAACCATGTACAATAAATGATGAAACAATTTAGCAAGCAATTTCACAACACTTTCAGGACTATTTTTCAAATGATTGGAATGAATGTTATCATGGCCTATAACACAGTGAAGCTCAGATATTTCTGATCTAATATCGCTAGTATTAATGTTTCCTACCAATCTACATTTACTCACATTTTCATTCAACTTTTCATTTGCAGCTTCGAAAGTATCGTTATTTTGGCAATTAAGGTCATCAAATACCCCTCTAAACTTTTTAGAAAAAAATTCAGTTGTTGTTGTTGTTGTTGTTGCTGTTCCCCAAGCTGCCTGGCCGAACAGCTCCAAGGCCCCGAGCAAGGCCAAGGCCATAACCGAGCGCTCCCACAGAACCCTCCCTGCCGACCACAATAAAGCCTGGGTGACCGAAGCCACTCCATGGCGGGGAGCTGGGGAGGGTAAGGAAACGCCCGGGAAACCAAAGCCCCACCCAGGGCCCTGTGCCCCTCAGCAATTATGAAGAGAAAGTTGAGGGGCAAAGGAAAAATGTGACACTTTGGCTTCCAATCTTGGTAGATTGGGAGGTCAATCCATGGAAGAAACGCCGTCACTTGAGATCTAGAAAATATATAAGTAAAAGGAACAGTCAGAGTAAGCTATGGGTATGGCAGAGATCGCTCAGTTCTCACTCTGATAGACCAGCCCATCACCACATGACTAGAACCCAATCCTCTCGGCAACAGCTAGGAAAGGCCCTAGAAAGCCGCCTTTGGCGGGGGAATAGCTCCCCTATTTCAAAAAAACATTTCAGTTATAAGGGATGAGTCACACTCTTCTTCAATGTTCACATTAAGATAGCATTTATTGTTCTTTGTTTTTCCCACTTCCTTCCAAAAGCTATTGTATCTCTTATTGCACAAAGATTCGGCTAATTTTTCATTCCTTATGTTTATTTCATTATTTTTAATAAATTGTAAAGCCTTTTTAAATACTTTTCTAGAAGCCTTCATATCTTCAAGAGCCTTACCAAATGAAGGACAACCGGTTGTTTTCCACAATAGAAATTGATCTCTAGCTGATTATAACTGGTTTACATGATCATTCCATCCTGGCTTAATACGATAGTTTATATTATGATGCAATACATATTCATAGGATGAATCATTAAGTAACTTAACAAGGGTATCAAATATATGATTTAGATCTTTAATGTGATTTTCATCAGCACACTTAAATGTAAAACAATCTAAACAATTAACATTCATTAGATCAGACCAAGAGATAGCCGCATCCACATCATTCTTGTATTTTAAAGTAACATCGTTAGATACAAATATTTTCCAGTTTACAAACTGAGAAAATGTAGATTCATTACACACCTTTGTATTTATCATGTCAACATTTCGTTTACAAACTATAGGAAAGTGATCAAATATGGCAAGGTCATGTCGTATAGCAATATTACTAACATGAAGTTTAATACTGTCAGATGATAGGAAATGATCCAACCAACTGACAGTATCTCTACATTCTTCTTCTTCTTCTTCTTCTTCTTTAGAACCCGCCCGCAGACCGTGCAGATCCACAGGGCTGACCTTTGTATCGGTACTGGCTCAGAAACGTTAGTAGGAGGGAAAGTTTAGAGTAGGATAGTTTAAGAGACATTTTTTTTTTTTTTTAATAAACCCTCCCCCCCTCACTTCCTCCCCCCTCCCCCACACCTCCGCTCCCCCCCCCCCCCCCCCCCTTACCCCTTATCTTCCTCCACATTTTCTCCAACATCCTCTTCACCATCTCCATCTCCTGTGTTAACCCCAATAGCGCCCCTACCCCTCTATCTTCTCTCTGCTTAATCTCCTCCCACCCCCTCTCCCCAACTCTATTCCTCATGTACCTCTCCAACTCGTCTCTCTCCTCATTATATCTTGTACATTCCGTTATTATGTGTTCTACATCCTCCACTATTGGGTCTCCTCCCATTTCACATTGACTGCAGTGCGGTCCCACTCCATTCCATCTCCTTGTTCTCTCATTCGTTTCTAGCGATCCTGTTCTTGCTTTAAATAGAAGTTTCGATCCCCATCCTCCATCATAGTATACGATAATACGATAGTTACGATTACCTGGACACAGATAAGTAAAGGTATCATCTGGTAACACAGCATCGCTAACACACACATTGTTATTACTAATAAAATTAAGGAGCTCTTCCCAGAATCTACCTTTGTTATGGTTAGCATTAAAATCCCCACTGGTTATGATGTTGTTAATAATGTTGATCAAAAATAAAATTTTCAAGCATGGCAAGTGACTGTCGATACTCATCTAAGGAGTCGTCATTCTGTTTATCGCATGGCAGATAGACATTGATAATAAAATATTGCTCATCCTTTGTGTTTAATGTTATTCCAACAATTCTATCATTACAAAAGACAGATTCAACTATATTACTTAGATTTTTCTTCCACATAATAGAAGCCCCTTTGGATGGGCGACCCTCAATTATACCCTCATTAGTTCTGTCTTCTGCACAAGCTACACAGTCAAAAGAATGATCTATTGTATTCATAAATGGTATATCATCTTTAAGTAGCATTAACTCCTGAAGCAATAGTATATCATATTCTAGGGTTAATGTTCTGACTGTTTCTATGTTATTTCTGATCGAATTACAATTGTATGAGGCAATATTAATCATTTCCTATTGATTTTGGGGTGTAAAACTTTCGGACGGTGACATTTTTTGGCCAGCAACCTGGTTGAAATAACTGTTCCCTATCTTCAATGGGAATTGTTAATTTAAAAGATTTTCAATCCCTTTAGATAGATAGATAGATATATAGATAGTTATATAGATAGATAGATAGATAGATATATAGGTAGATAGATATCTTTAAAAACAAAATAATTCCATCTCTGAAACATAAACTTTACAAAGAGAGATATAACGAACTCGATCTTATATCACCACGTAAACGGAGAATGTGGTATCTATATAATATTTTCGATTGTCTGTCTGTGTGTCTGTCTGTCTGTTCTTAATAGGCGGCCGCAGTTTTGGACCTGGGGAGCTGAAACTTTGCATGTGGGTGTCAATTGACCTGGGTCAGGTCATAGAGGGGGCGAGGCCACGATCGGAGGTAGTTTCGAGGCCGAAATTGAAAAAAATAAATAAAAAAATAAATAAATAAATTGCCGTTTGGGGCAGAAGGAGGCCTCCGATCGAAAAGTTGTAAGGAACGAAAGTTGTTCGCAGCCTCCCAAAATGGGGGTACGCATGAGGTCAGATCCAAAATCGGAGGTCATTTAGCGGCTGAAATCGAGGTCGCCGTTTAATGAGGCACAGGGAGGTCGAGGTGATTATGGTAGTAGTAGTATTGTGATGATTGTGGTAGTAGTGATTGATGATGGTGATTATGGTAGTAGTAGTAGTGGTGGTAGTAGTAATGGTGATTATGGTGGTACAGTATTATTACCCGGGCAACGCCGGGTACCCCTGCTAGTATATTTATAAAATGTTTCACACATTTGAAGGAACATAACACAAACGGCAACAATGTATGTAAGGGGGGTCGCCTGCTTTTGTTCTCTCCTTTTCTCTCTTTCTCTGGCTTGTATCCGTTCGGCCCCATTCAGCCTACTGTTTTAACCCTTAATTAGCGGCTCACCATCAGCACGTAATGTTTGCTGAGAGAGAGAGACAAGTGGTGGCAGGAGAGTAGCGAGCGTATGACTGCTAAATGATCACGTTAAGATGTATATCCCCATCCAGATGTCGATTGCTTCCTGGCGAGCGATAGCGAGCCAGCATTGTATGGAGAAATCCGGCTTCGCCGCTGGCATTTTTCTATCTACAAATTTACAAATTTAGCCTGCTGTCAAAAAAATGTAAAACAATATGCTGGCTTGCTACCGCTCGCCAGGAAAAAATCGGCACCTGGATGCGGATAAACTTCTAGAAACAGTAGGATGAATGGGGCCGAAAGGATACAACCAAGAGAGAGAAAACAAAAACGAGGTGGACCCCCTTAAGAAAGCCAAAGAGAGTGTAGCGATGAGAAATGAAGCAAAGCTAATAGGCAAGAAAATAAACCTAGACACAACAAGAAATGGTAAGGCCCCATATTGAGGATGGGGTGCAAATATATGGTGCACTATATTATCTCCTTCTGTGCCAGCGAAGTCTTTTTAATTATAGTCTATCTATATTTAGACGATTTTATGAAGCTTAGGAAGGATAAATGGTAGGTAAAAGGGTTAGTTGAGATAATATGTAGCCTTGTAATAGGTAGACGTCCTTCCTAACCTGAATTCAATCATCTAATAGTTTCCAGAATATAATGAACATTATGTCAACGGTTCTGTATGGGTTAACTAAAGCAAGGCATTGATATACACTGCAGTAATTTAAATAATCGACACCTAAATGGCACGAAAGGTCTTAAAATTGACAACGAAAAGGGGTGACAGGTGTTAAAATCGCCAAACTAATGGGCCGAACGTCTTATAATCTCACAACTAGTGGGGCTAAACATTAGGGAGAAGGGGGTCCAGAAAAACGGTCTGCCTCCCCTTAATATAATAAGATTACAAGTTAAATCAATCGATTGTTTTCAAGGCATTGGCAATGCTGATGCATATGCACTAATCATATATAACTCGTGCAAATAAAATTACATTAAAGACAGTAGGGCTTAACAAAATTTTACAAAATGTTTCTTCACCCGATCCATAATTCGGTAGGAATAGTCTGTGAGGAGAGAGCTTTCTGGTTTATTGTCCCTGTCTTCAACTCAGCAGCGATTTTTTTTATATATAAATGGCCAGACTGTCTATAGTCTATTATCTGTAAGTAGGCGAGATATCATGACCTCTATCCTCTGTAACTCAAAAAGGGCTAGAGAAAATTGGCTGTCAATTTCCACATCTATTCTTTGACTGACTCTTCCCAAATGGTAGAAATATTAGCTTGATTACTCTAGTCGTTTTTGAGTTACAGAGGTTAGAGATCATGATCTCTCGCCTACTTACAGCAAATAGACTATAGTAAGGATTGTACAGTTTGCGTGATTTGTGTTTCTATATAACTCTGCGTAAGTATGTAACTCTCTCTCTCTCAGTTACATACACACACAGTTTACCAATCTCTCCCTAATTATTTCTATCTTTCCTTGCTTGTATTATGGAAGACTTCAGGAATTAACCTAAGAAGCACGCCACCCCTCTTCAACGTAATTACTCCTGGTGCGAGTTGATGGCCGAAAAATAGAGTTTATCAGAATTGAACGAAAATCAACTTGTTGGAAAGAAATATCCGCATCCGCCCATACATAACTGTCCGCCAAAAAGGTATGTGGTTGTGGTGTGGTTGTGGTTGTTAGTTGAATAATTGGGCGGGCATAGGCATGACAGATGGGCGCGCGGGAGTGAGAGAGAGGGAGGCCTGCAAGGGAGGTGAGAGAGGAGGAAGGGGAGGAATTATTTAATATCCCTAATATCACCCTTATAAAGCAATGTTATTGCACCACAAGGAATATGTGAAGAATTAGGACCCAGATATTATTTATGTGTAGGGGAAGAATAACGCACGTAATTCTATCAAGTCAGGTATAAGCGGTTTGGGAGTGAGAGAGGGGTTGGGAAGGAGGGAGGGAAGTTGGCTATTTTCCCTCCCTCCCTCCCCTTGTTATTGATCGGTGTTTGCAAGGTTGCGCTCATTGCAGGGCCTTTCGTATTCGCTCAATCATATACATATATAGTATATGGGATACATGGGATATATTTTGGATTGAGGGATGGTCCCAGACACCCTGCCATCGCCTTAATGATAATACAGTGTATGAGTGTGTGTGTGAAGTGTAATCCCTTATACTTCAACAACATACAAATCAACCTTTCGTCTTCTCTCAGCATTCTTGCTGTTTCTGTATTTCCTGGCCTTTCATTTAAAGATCCTATTACCACTCTTGCTAAAATAGCTTCCCAGAAGTTAAGTGTGCTCAACCGTCTCTGTGAGTTCTTTACCCCCACACAGCTTCTTGCTCTGTATAGCGGCATAGTATGCCCATGTATCGAGTATTGTTCGCATGTGTGCGGAGATGCAACCCGTACCGCACTTTTCGAAAGAGTAAAGTCAAAAGCATTTCGCCTCATCAGCTCAATTCCTCTTACTAGTTCTTTGCAATCTCTTTCTACACGTCGTAATGTTGCATCTCTTTCACTCTTCTATCGCTATTACAACAATCAGAGTTCTTCATCGCTCTCTCAGTGCATACTCCCTCCCCACCTTTCAACACAGTCCCACTCCTACGCTGTCCAGCTATCCAACCCAACAATTATCAAATGTTTTCAGTCTTTCTTTTACTCAACAAGTGAACTCTGGAACTCTCTCCATCAATCAATTTTTCCTTCATCCTATGACTTAGACTGTTTTCAGCTTTATGTGTCCATGCATTTTGACCCCAAACATACCTTGAATTTGGCCCTTGAATTTGGGTCTTTGTCACGCTTGTGGCTTTGGGGGACACACTCGTTACAGGCAGCATGTTTTTTTTGCCTCCTTCATTCACAAAGAAATACAATTTACCGCGGTATACTATACAGTATATATATATATATATATATATATATTTATATATATATAATTATATATTTATATATAATATATATTTATATATATATATATATATATATATATATATATATAGAGATATATATATATATATACTGTATATATTAATTATATAAACAACAAAAACTAAAGGTAATTAACGACAATCTACACACTAACGTCAACATTACTATAGCAACCATAAATGATGCAAGGCTTAATAAAGGACCAAGATTGAGGGGGCCCCCTAACGACCCACTACACCCAAGGCATTAAAGTTGAGAGAAGGGTGAAGACAAGAGGGGGAACGAAAGGGGGCAGGAGCAAGGAAGGACGGAATAAGAAAACCTGTAAATTGGACGATATATATATATATATATATATATTTTTTTTTTTTTTTTTTTTTTTTTTTTAATACAGTAGTTTAATCAGACCAATGAGTTTCAGAACAAAACTATCATAGGCTGGCCCGAAGGATTAGGGCAAAATGAGAATAGTCTGTTAGATATGAGGACGCATGAACTGATACAAACTAAACCAGATTAAGGTGTGAAAGGAAAACAACGCTCAGATGTGTTGAATGTAAGAATATGCCAAAACAAAAATTTGGACGAATATATTGAGTGTTAGGTAATAAGAACTATAAGGCAAATGTATCGCAATGAGGGTAAGAAAAGTATGTAATGAAACAATAAATCAGAAATAGTATATCAGATGGGAAAATACAAGTGCACCATAGACATTGAGCGTCACACATGAGAAAAACAAGAGGCAAGAAATAAAGTCGGCTCAACCTCCAACGCGAGACAAATTCTTGAAAAAACATATCATACAGTTAGGAAAAACCTTAATGATGTATCCACACTCCCACCCTTATTCTGTCCAACTCTGAGTTAACTAATTTTTCCAGACCTTCTTCCATTCAATAAGTGAACTCTGGAACTCGATTTATCCCTGAATATATGAGTTAAACTGCTTCAAGCTCAATGTGTCCAGATATTTGACGTATCCTTAATTGGGGGGACACTCATTACTTACAGCTTTACCTTTTGTCTACTTCTTACATATACCTCCCTCTCCAAATGATCATAATAATAATAAATAAATGCATTTTTAAACAACAGAGGATAATTATACCAAAATAGAATATATATTTATATATATTGTATATACTGTATATATATATATATATATATATATATATATATATATATATATATATATATTTTCTTTCAGGCAGGTGAGATTAAAATAATAGGCACAGTTTGCATTATTGAGTTTTTTATTGATACTCTCAATTTTTCGTATAGTTTTTCTGGTATTTTCAGGAAGTTGGTAAAGGAGGTTTGCAAATGGTTCCGACGTTTCAATGGGCGCAGCCATCATTATCAAGGAGAAGTGAAGTTAGAAGGTGATAAGTCGAGTTTATATAGGCGATACAAGATCAAAAAGGGGATTATTGTGTGCTAGCTGCACGCTGGTTGGCTAACCTAAGACTAGCTCTGGTAGGCTGGCCGGACGCAGGAGTGGGCGGGGCCTCTGCGTCGTTCATCTGCGTGTGTGGAGGGGGCATTCCTGGGGGCATCATGGGGGGCCTCGCTGTGGAAGAGCGTGCCGAGGGTAGGATCTGGCTGTATTCCGCTTGTGTGTTTAAAGTAGGTTGGTATGTTTGTATATATATAGCTTCAAGAATGAATAGGCGGCGTGAGTCTATTTCTTTATCAAGAATAGAGGTGTGTTTATCTAAGTCGGGTCTGGTGAGTTCCTGATGGTGTGGGGATGTGTGGTAGTGGTCCTTGATAGCTCCGGCTTGAAGGTGGAAGGTAAGGCGACGTGACAGACGAGTCCTTGTCAAACCGACATAAGTGTGAGGTCCACAGTCCTCACTGTTACAGGTGTGTCGGTATATGACATGGTCCTCTTGTGACGGTTTCTTAGCGGTAGCCGGGCTGTTGCGAATGACTAGTTGTGATGTTTGCCTCGATTTGTAGTATATGGCGAGTTTAAGGTGTTGTTCGTAGTTTTAACGTTGTTGCTGATAATGTCTCTCATTATGTTTTCGTCTGTTTTGTGATCTGAGGACATGTGTTTTTTATAGTAAATTTTTATGTATTCAGTGTTTGTATTAGTAGGCATGTCGTTTTTGTACCATGTTTCAAGGTGTTTGTTGATGGTGTAGGCGATGTCCGAGTTACTGTACCCATTGTTTACAAGCACCTGGGTGAGCCTCTCGAGTTCCTTGTGAGTATCTCGCCAGGAGGTGTAGTGTGATAGGGCTCTCCTGACGTAGGCGGCGATGGTGGATCGTAAATATCGCTGGGGGCATTCACTTTCGCCGTTGAGACATAATCTGTTGTTGGTGGGTTTGGTGTAGACAGTGGTGGTAAAGCCTGAGGTGTTGTTGTTGTTTACGAGGACATCAAGGAAGGGGAGATGACCGTTAGAGGACTCCTCGAAGGTGAAGTTTAGACTGGAAGAGGCGATGAATCGTTGTTGAAGGTCACGTAGCTCCTGTGGGTCCTTCACACGCACGAAGATGTCGTCCACATATCTGCAGTAGACGGAGGGGCGGTTGGTAGTCAGGAGCTCTTCTTCGATGGTGCCCATGTAAAAATTGGCAAAGAGGACTCCTAGCCCATTGCCACACCATCAATCTGCTGATACATGTCACCTCGCGGGCAGGTGAAGGGCGCCTCTTTGGTGCATATTTCCAGCAACGTCTTCAGGGCTGTTTCTGGGAGGTCTAAGGGCGTGTTGTCTGGGCAGTGGTAGACTCGATGTAGGATGAGCTCAATGGTGCGGTCCACAGGCACGTTGGTAAAGAGACTTTCTACATCTAGGGAGGCGATGATATGGTCGTCAGTAGAGGAGGCATCTCTTAAAATCTCCAGGAAGTCAGCTGACGAGGAAAGACTGTACTGGCTGGGGGTGTAGGGGGTTAGAAGTTTGTTCAAAGTCTTGGCAATTTGGTAGGTGGCGGTAGGGATCTGGGAGATGATGGGGCGAAGGGGGTTACCTGGTTTGTGGGTTTTGACTGTGCCGTAAGCGTACCCAGGGGAGAAGTCACCGATGAGTTTTTTAAGGTGGATCCCTCCTGTCAAAACAAAAGAGGTAGAACGATTGAAAAGGAAGCATAGGAAATCCGATTTTAATAGAAAAATTAGGAAATAATACAGTAAAAACAATGAGTCCGAAGGAAAGGGCTATGCAATGCAGAGAGAGAGAGATAGATAGATAGATAGATAGAGAGAGAGAGAGAGAGAGAGAGAGCTAGGGACATACGGGACACCTAGTTATTATAGGGAGATTACCAGTGTTATGAGGGAGGAGGGTGGAGGTGGAAAGGAAGGGAGGAGGGAGGGATACATTAAGGGGAGCTGGGGCGTATTTCTGGTTCCCCCTTCTTCCTCATGTTTAACCCCATTAGTTTTGAAATGTTAAGACGTTCGGACCATTAGTTTGGCAATTTGAACACCTTTCATCCCCTTTCCTTGTACATTTTAAGACTTCTGCCATTTAGGCGTCGATTTTTTCCTGGTGAGCGAAAGCGAGCCTGTAATTTTAACAGGAATCGGCCTTCGGCTGGGACATTTTTCTACCGAAAAATGTACAAATTTATCTTGAAGGGAGGTCTAGGGGATGTTATTCTAAGCTTGATTGAGGTCTAGGGTGGAAACTAAAACAATAGAAAACACAAATAAACATATAAGCAAATAAATACGCCCATCCCTCCTTAACCTCTCCCCTGCGTACCCCCTATAGTATGCAGGCACCCCTGTGCGGAGGTATGACGATTTGTTGGGCGACCCTTGCAAATATCGATGAAAATTACATCAACGTGTAGGGAATGTTCGCGCGCATCGAGCCATATATATTTGACCCCACAACAAATGTCTGGGGTGGGGGGAGGTGGTGGGGGGGGTGGGGGGGGGTGTCCGTAGTTGAAGAAAGTGGAGCGAATGGCATCGTGCGGCCAGATTGTCATCGCGCGGCAAGATTTCCCGGGTGAATATTCGCGCGCCCAGGGTATAGGATGAGAGGGAGGAGACGGAGGGTTAGGCCGTAATCTCGCGTATTTATCCTATTTTCATCACTTCTATGCTATGTGGAGTATGTGTAGGTATGTGCACGTATGTAGGCCACCCATATTCCAAGGAATATGCCGCATATATACCAAATATGCGACATATAAGCAAATTATGAGAGAGTTTAGAGGCGGGAACTGAGGTGAGAGAGTTTATGCGAGAGACAAGTGCTTGTGGAGTGAGTGCGGGTTTAGCGTGTGGCGGGGTGGTATCGAGAGTTGCCAAGTTGTACAGGGTCTCTTGGCTGTTATATCACGTATATATCGTATTTTCAGCACTGTCATGCTATATATAAAGTATGTGTACGTATGTAGGCCACTCATATACCAAGGAATATGCCGCATATAGACCAAATATGCGACATATAAGCGAATTATGAGAGAGTTTAGAGGCGGGAACTGAGGTGAGAGAGTTTACGTGGGAGACAAGTGCTTGTGTACCGCTTGAGTGAGTGCAGGGTGGCGGGGTGATATCGAGAGTTGCCAAGTTGTACAGAGTCTGTTGGCTGTAATATCACGTATATATCTTATTTTCAGCACTGTCATGCAATATATAAAGTACGTGTACGTATGTAGGCGACCCATATAACAATGAATATACCGCATATAGACCAATTATGCGAAATATAAGCCTTATGAATGTGTTTAGGGGAGAGTTGGGGTGGGTGGGTGGTGAGAGGGAGGATGGGAGGGAGGGAAGTCTGTGTGTTTCTCAGTAACAGTTACACAGTAACAGTCGCTGTCCAAGGCCAGGCACGGCAGTCAGCTGTATGTTAGGGCGGCGTCGGCAGGGCCAGCAGAGGTCCTGGATGGCAATATTATGGTTGTCCCTGACGCCTTGCCCTTCGTCCTTGTCTTCCCTTTGGCAGGGGCAGTGGCAGGGGCAGAAGGGCCCGCAGGGGCGGCGTCGGCAGGGCCAGCAGAGGGTCTGGATGGCAATATTATGGTGGTCCCTGTCACCTTTGTCGCCTTGCCCTTCGTCCCTTTCTTCCCTTTGGCAGGAGCAGGGACATGGGCAGTGGCAGGGGCGGCAAGGGCAGAGGCGGCAGGGGCGGCTGGTGGTGGTGGCAAGGTGGTAGTGGCAGAGGTAAAAGTTTCTTTACCCATGCCCTTCCCTGTCTTCCCAGTGGCCCCCGCAGGTCCTGCAGCCCAAGGGCGGCCTCCTGCATCGGTGGTAGTGGTGGCAGTGGTGGTGGTAGTGGTGGTAGGAGTTGCCTGGGTGGTGGTGGCAGTGTCCCAGAAAGACAATGACTCTGTGCACTGCCCTTGCTTGCACGTGTTTTTACGTGCTTTACGTGCAGGTTCCTCGTCCTTGGACCTACTCGTGCCATAGTAATGGTAGGTAGGGTCTTTGGCAGCCACTCTCTGCCTTCCACGGCCACTGACACCACCAGAAGGAGGGCTGGTTGTGTCATCAGGGCGAGAGCGTGTGGGTGGTGTATAGGCTCCAATGCGTGTGTACGATTGTGCGTGTGTACCGCTTGCCTGTGTGCGGGCCGAGCATGTGGGGTGGTGGTATTGAGAGGTGCCAAGTCGTACTACACTCGCACCAATTTGTAGCCGCCTGGCTGTAAGACCGCGGTTTTGGTACGCGTTCAAAAACCGGGATTATATAAGGGGTTCCGCAGCGCAGCGGTAAAACTCTTATTAGTGTTTCAGCACTTGCTGGGTTAAGGGAATGAGGAGGAGGGAGGATATTAACATGGACAGAAGGAAGGCATTAAGGGAGGAGGGAGGGAGAGATTTTGTGAAGAGAGGGAATTATTACACATTAGGGAGACATTAATTTATCAGTACAGTAAAAGTCCTATACTGTGTATATATATATATATATATATTACATTTTACTGCACCTACACACCGATTTGGAGCTGATGATAGTAGGTCTTCGAAGGTCACGTATTCCAAGTTACCTAATATATACTATATTTCTTGACAGTCTCTCTCACACACACACACACACACACACACACACACACACATACATAACCTTAGTATCAATAAACCGGACAGCTGAAGACCAACGTAGAGTGACAGATGAGTGGACGGTAAACCAAATCCCAACAGACAGTATGATACCCTGGTTGGCTGGGGAGGAGCCCGGAATAAAACATGTAAGGAGGACGTCATTTATGGAGTGAGGTTACCTGCAACATCAACACAAAACACTGAATTATTGGAATATCCTACGTTAACAACCCTATTTTTCACTTACTGATTCTCTCATGTTGGTTCGGACACTGTGTCATTACCTAGCAAGATAAAATAGTTATATATGTGTATATATATATATACTGTATATTGATACGAGGGCAGGTTTAGGGGAAAACAGATGCTCAAATAGCCTAGCCCACAGCACCCTCACCCTGCAACAGACACGCTCTTAATATCTGACTCAAACACCAAGACATGCAGATTCTCTAGGAAATATGGTTATCTTCCTCTTGGCTCTATTAAAGCAGCAACAAGGAGACACAAAAATATCGATTGCCCCCCCGAGTCTGGTAGATAATGCGTATAATATTTAAGAGTCCTTCTCTTCTAGACTGCACCTAACTGAGGAAATATAACGCTGCCAGACTCCCAGACACTTCATAGTATGCCCAATCGCTTAGGAATTAGGAATAATATAAAGCCGAAACATGGGGGAGAGTCTGGAGCACTAATCTAAGACATGGAACACAAGAGTTGACATACCAGTAGGTTGGGGATATGTTACCCTTGAGCATACATCCAAACCACTGTGAATGTCAACTTCAATAATGAAGGAGAAATATACATATAATATCAATAGGCAATGCAGTTAAACAGTGGGAAAGAATGCACGGAAGAACAGGGTGCAGCTTATATCTTAAAATTGCCAAAGAAGTGAATGCAGTAATTTATAGTAAACTAAAGATGTTAAAATAAAACAATATGCTCAATATGACTCCAGCCCCTGCTATGCTCCAATCAAATAAAGAACCAAAAAGAAATATGCGGTATGCAAGGGAAACAAAAGGAGCACGCTCGACAGACACCCACAAGCGATGTTGACACAACGAAAAGCAAGACTAGAGTGAGCTCCGCGGCCACGAGATATCCCAGGGCCACACGAGGGAGGGAAGGAGAGTGCCAGGCACCACCAGACTATGCAATTAACTAGGCAGCCTGTGCTCTCATTAACAATGCAAAAGTAATCGGGTAAAACATTAGACAACATTGTGTGAACTTATGATAACGAAAACAATCGCACAAAGGCTAAATTAACTAACTTATTTATAGGGCTGCCCTGACGGCAACACTAGACTACAGGGCGCCACCAAGGGCTCGCTCGTGGGAATGAAGACAGAGGCTAGCCTCGCTACCAGGCCCCTCACATGGCAACATGACGTCACTGCTGGACACAAGGCTATGTAAATTAGTATAACTCACATACAACTGAACTGAGGTTATATAATGTGACGCACCCCAGTGCTGGGCAACGCAACCTGATTGTACTCCTTGGTACTCCACTGTACCGCCCGTGATCTGGCTACCGTCAGCCGCTATGTATATTGAGTGTGACAACTTATAACTATGTTCTTTGTATCTCTGCAAAGGTCTCGTCATGTGCTAACCAGTGGTGGGTTTTGTTTTAAGCCATGTCGAGACCTTCCATTTAATATGTAGTATCAATAGAGAAGTTGATAGATAGGATAATGGGAATTCAGAGAGAGAGTGAGTTGGGCTTCAGAGCAAGAGGGTAGCAACACGCCGCGCTGCCGGCCGGGTGGTTGCCAGACGTATGGACTGGTTGGCAGCCTTGCCCTTATAGCTAGGCGCGATAGGGTTGGTAGTCCATTGTTGCCTGCCTGGGCTGGGCCCATGTTGTCGTACAGCACACTGCCTGGAGGTTGGCTGTGTGTTCCTGGACTAGGTTGCCTAGAACCTTTGAGATTCTAACATCCCTTGCTCTCTCTCCCCACTTCTCACGGTTGCACTCTTTCTCTCTGACGACATTACTCTCATTTCATTCTTCTCTCTATTTAAATGCATAACCTTCCCTTGAGGTCCTAAAGGAGTTTCAGCACTCACCTCTCGTATTACTCTTAGGACAAGCATATATTTACATGTATTAGATTTAAGGGGTTAATGTGAACAGCGATCTTCTTGATGAGGATAGTTGGTGAACGTTCTACATGTTCACAAGTTATATGCCCTGCTCATCATCCAATTTGTGACTAGACTGGTGCCATGTGTAAGAGCCCGACCATGCCCAGGAGTTGTCTGTAGAGGGACGAGGACTTAGCCTTGATTTGCATACCGAGCCAGGAGCGAGTGTAGCACCCGAGACTACAGCTCGCTCGTAGTGCCGGTATAGTAGAGTAACGTAATTTATCTGTCCTTGTGTTCTCTACAGTCTTCTCCTGGGTTCTCGCTTTCGGTGCTGGGACTCGTTGTTCCTGTGACTTGGCCTGCTAGCTAGAACACATGGGGATGATGAGTGGGATATATCTTTATTTTACTATGCATTGCAGCTCTCTTTAAGTATATATCTATAACACTTTACAATACACATTACTCACACACAAGACAACACTATTAATACTTTCATGTATCAATTAACTGCACTGTCGTTTTGCTGCTGTGTCCGGAGTTCTGTTGCGTAGGGCGCATACGGACTCGGAGGGGAGACAGAGTGAGAGAAGCGAAGTAGCCTATGCGGTAGTAGGCTACCGGCGCAGTACTGTTGCCTGCAACCTTTTAGTTATTCCAAGTATAGATTCATTATTATAATAAGTGACTACTGTTTATGTTCCTCCCATGTGTATTATTAGGTATCTACTGGATCATGAACATCTTGTATGCTACATGCTAGTGCATGTTAGTAGGGGACAGTTAGTGTAGTGCACGCGCTTTCAAGTAGGCGTGTACATTTGTCATTTAGCATTTCACTGTCATACCTTTAGCCTGCTTCTATTCTACATTATTAGAGGCTTAATATTAACGTAGTTTCTTGAGTATTGCATTTCTTTAGTAATAACGTAACCTATAAATGTCTGAGGGAGTTTAGCCTCATAGCCTACCCCTGTTGTACACTTTCGCCGAGTTAAGGTACCTCGTTACCGTAGACGATAACTCTGTAGGGCGTTGGTGCTTTTGTTGTCTGGAGCATATAGTATTTGGGACTGGAATCGAGCGTGTCGTTGTCACTTAAGCCATTTCTGTCCTACGATCAAGAATCCCGAATATGTATTGCCGATCCAGCCGTAACAAAATGGCGACCTTGCACAAGATTCAGTAGTATCCTATCACATGTTTTTTGGAGAACTATTCTATGCTACCTAGTAGAGCTGGCTAGAATTTTCTTGCATATTGGAGGAATTTTTATTGTGTCATTATTGTATTGGTGGACTTGCAGATTGTTTCGTTAGGTGTCTAGAGTAGAGTCATTCAAGCATCTTTAACATTTTGTGAGTCGAGACTGCAATTAGTAATAAGCACTTTTTTTTGTTTATGAACAGCAATTGTATAACCAGCACTATGTCTAATGACTCATCATTTACGGGGGAGGATAACACGGTACAGCCTAGTGACCAGCAAGAACAGCAGATATTTAGGGAGGGGAGTGTTATAAGTGGAGAGAGGGATGCCCGGGCATTTTTGCAGACACCTTTGACCGAACAGCGCCTGCAGGCTATTGATTGTTACGGTCTTCGCTGTTTAGCCACGGTTTTGGGGCGGGACTGTCCTGACAGTTGGCCCAAGAAGAATTTGGTGGCATGTTTGTTGGGTGATGGCGATGGGGCGGTGGGTGGAGTGGGGTCTTGGGGGGTTCCCTCCAAGCCTCCATTCCACTCTACCCCTGAGCTGGGCCCCCAGCCAGCGAGTCTTAGCACGATGCAGCAGGAGGGTTCTCAATGGCAAGCTGGCTTACCCGTAAACACGTCTCGGTGTGGATCCCCCATTTTGTGCTCTCCCCCCAGGCCTGTCTCCTGAGATGTTATTTCAGCTAGAACTAGCTAAGTTTAAGCTGCAGGAGACTCAGATACAACAGGCTAGTATAGAATCCATAGAGGTTGCTAGAATCCAAGCCAAGCAGGATGCAACCAGGTACCAGGCTGAAATGGATGTCGAGAAGTCTAGAGTAGAGACCACGGGGGGGCGTCATCTCGGTGGTGGGCACCGGGTTACAGACTCACTTTCGCATTTAATTAAGTTAGTACCCGCATTTGATGAGACAGCAGTGACTGAGTTTTTTGCTCGTTTCGAAAAGAGTGTCGTGAGTATGACTGGCCGGAGGTTAAATGGGCAGCATTAGTTTCATCACGTCTAGTGGGTAAGGGGTTGAAAGCCTACGATGCACTGTCACTGGACGAGAGTGTCGTGTATGGACTGGTGAAGGAGGCTGTGCTCCGGGCCTACGAACTGCAACCCGAAACTTATAGATTGAAGTTCCGTGGCGTGAATAAGAAGAGCGACGTCAGTTTTATGGAGCACGCACGGGACTTAACAGATGCATGTAATAACTGGTTTCGGTCCGAGCACGCAGAGTCGGCTGAGGAAAATTAAGCAACTTTTCTATCTGGAACAGTTTTACAAATGTACTGGAACCGATCTAACGCTGAACATTAAGGAAAAATGTCCCAAGACAGTAGAGGAGGCTGCCAAGATGGCAGACCTCAGATTATCATTGATTCGTGGTTTGGGTGCCGCTCAGAGGGCTGAGTCAGGGCAGAAGGGGCGCTATACCCCCCCACCAGAGTTTTCGATAATAACAAATCCTATGACACACATAACCACACTAAAAGCATTGCACCTAATAACACCTACAAACACAAGCCTCTCCCGTTTACTAAAGGTCAGGCCCCTTCTTCGCCCGCACAAGGGAAGAAGCCCATTGGGGATGTGAAATGTTACAAATGTCAGAAGCTAGGCCATTATTCACGTGAGTGCCCTAGTAACACTCCCGCTAAGCCGGTGTCATTGGTTCACAGTATCGGTGTGTCTCTGAAGGCTGCAGCAACTGCCCGGGGTAGGTTGTCAGCAGCTGAGGCACACGCGGTAAAGAAGCGTACGGAAGGCTCGACACCTGTCCGGGACACTTTCTGTAGCCATCGGGGACACGGGTTTGTGAGCTGGGGGAGTGAACTACGGAGGGTTGACTTGTTGAGGGATACGGGGGCTTCGCAAACTTTGTTGAGGAACTTCACAGGGAAACCGATAAATGCGGCCAGAGTTGTTGTGGTGCAGGGTATAAATGCTACGAGGTCATACCCACTTGTGAGGTTGGAGTTGAGAGTGGGAGAGGTGTGCAGGGAGCTGGATGTAGGGATCGTTGAGTGTTTGCCAGTTGAGGGCGTCGACCTTCTTCTCGGCAACGACTTTGCGGTGCCCACTTCCGGGACTCCACCCTTAGTCGTTGCCGAGAGGGCGGCCGACGTGGATGGTGAGAATCGGGAATGGGTTGGGAGGTGCCAACAGGATGAGATGGCCTGTGTGGTAACCCGATCTCGCTCTGCGGCTCCTGCACAGCCTAGCACTCAACCTCGGGGACAGTGGAGGAAGGATCAGGAGAAGGTTGCTAAGGGCAGGAAAAGGGACATTGATTCTGCTGCACTTCTCGGTGATTCGGTACTTGGACCTATAATAAACACGGGAGTTGACTCTGGCCCAGAGATGGTGTGTAACAAGGCAGAGTTGGGTAAGACTTCGCGTGAGGCAAGAGCTGTAGCGAGAGCCACTAAGGCAGTAGAGCCTACTAGCCGGGGTAATGTCTTATTACAAAACCATCTTGATGCATTGACGCCCGGGGACATAAGTGAGCAGCAGCTGCAAGACGCTAGCCTAGCTCGTTATAGCAATGGTGCCATAGAGTTGGAGGAAGATGGGGATGCGAAGCCGGGAGATTTCTTTAGGCTCAACAGGATATTGTACCGCAGATTTTTAGACCCCAAATCGAAGTGGGAGGGCGGTGCGAGGGTAGTAGACCAGGTGGTTGTTTCCAAATAAGTATAGAGAGTCCTTATTGTGTCTGGCGCATGATGTGCCGGTGGCGGGTCATTTGGGGGTAACAAAAACATTGGCGGCATTGGGCAGGTTTTTCTGGTGGCCTGGGGTCAAGGCTGATGTCTGTGCATGGGTGGCTGGGTGTGCGACCTGCCAGACAACGGGGAAGCCTAACCAGACAATCCCGAAGGCACCTTTGTTTCCCATACCTGTCACCGGGCCTCCGTTCAGCAAAGTTGTAGTAGATTTGGTTGGCCCTTTCCCGCCTACTAGTAGTGGCAATAAATTCCTGTTGACAATCATGGATGTGGCTACGAGATACCCGGACGCATACCCCATGAGAAACGGCTCGGCAAAGGCAGTTGTTAAAAACTTATTATTGTTCTGTTCCCGTTATGGATTTCCACGTGAGGTGCAGTCAGACCAGGGGAGCAATTTTACATCCAAATTGTTCAAGCAAACCCTTCAGTTGCACGGTATATGTTCTGTAGTGTCGTCAGCCTACCATCCCGAGAGTCAGGGAGTCTTGGAGCGGTGGCACTCGACCCTGAAGAGTATGCTACGCTGTTACTGTGCAGAACATGACACTGATTGGGATTTGGGTCTGCCGTATGTTCTGTTCGCTGCACGTGAAGTCCCAGGAGAGAGCCTGGGGTTCAGTCCAAATCAGCTAGTCTTTGGCCATAATGTGAGAGGACCTTTAAGTATGGTGAAAGAGATCTGGGAGGGCGAAGAGAAGCCGGGGTCTGTACTTAAATATGTCCTTGAGAGCCGGGAGAGACTTATAGGTTGCATGGCACCGGCAGGTAATAACTTGGTTAATGCACAGGCGGTCATGAAACACCAGTATGACGCCAAGGTGAAGCTTCGGGAGTTTTCGGTGGGTCAGGAGGTAATGTTGCTTTTACCTTTGCCTGGACACCCCCTTTCTGCCAAGTTCATTGGGCCGTATGTGGTGGCTAAGAAACTGTCCAACCCTGATTATCTCGTTGCAACACCTGACCGTAGGAAAAAACATCAGTTATGTCATGTTAACCTCATGAAAGAGTATGTGAGACGCCCCTCAGAGCCTCTCACTGTCCCTGTGCTGGCCTGCAGCGGCCAGGGTGGAGAAGGAGGTGGGGACAGTCATGCTGCTGAGGAGGATAGCTGGGACTGTGTCATTTCCGCGGAACAGTGGGCGGGGAATACTGAACAAGAGGCTAGGCAAGCTGTAAGTCACCTGCCTGAGCACCAGGGTGCTGCTGTCCTAGGCCTGTTCAGGTCATACCCCTCTGTTTTCGCCGAACACCCAGGTCTCACTACTCAGGTAACGCACGACGTGGACGTCGGTGATAATGTGCCCTTCAAGTCAGTGCCCTACCGTGTGCCCCCGGTAAAGTTGCCAGCTTTACGGGAGGAGTTAAAGTACATGGTTGAGAGAGGGATGATCACTGAAGGTTATGTGAAGTGGACATCACCCGTCACGTTGCAGCCAAAACCTGACGGCAAGGTGCGGTTCTGCATAGATTTTCGTAGGCTAAATGGCTTGACCACCACCAACCCTTACCCTTTGCCTCGAGTTGACGACAGCGTGGACAAGATAGGGAATGCAAAGTACCTTACTAAAATTGATCTTGTAAAAGGCTACTGGCAAGTACCCCTGTCGGACCGAGCTAAGCAAGTTTGTGGTTTGTGGTAGATGGCAAGACCTACCAATGTAACGTAATGCCTTATGGGCTTAAGAACGCACCTGCCACGTTTCAAAACCTGATGAACGATATTTGTGACGAAATCCCTAACTGCACGGTCTACCTTGATGACGTGATAGTATATGATGACGATTTTGAAAATCACCTAAGGCACTTAGAGACCCTGTTTAGGAAGTTGCACGATGCTGGGCTGGTGGTGAACCTGAGGAAGTGCGAGTTTGTAAAGGCTACTGTGCAGTATCTTGGCTTTGTGGTGGTTAGGCCGGGTGTGCCCCCCCCTGAGCAAGATACAGGCTATCAATATGTTTCCCAGGCCCACCACTAAGCGCCAGGTCATGCGGTTCCTAGGTATGATAGGCTATTATAGGCGCTTCATCCGGGGATACTCTACTGTCTTGGCACCGTTAACTGATCTACTGTCGAAGTCAGTGAAGTTCTGTTGGGCTGCGGAGTGTCAGAGGGCTTTCGACCTAGTCAAGCACCTGCTGTGTACACATCCGATTTTGAGGGCCCCAGACTTCTCCAGGAGTTTTCAGCTGGCGACTGATGCCAGCGGTGTGGGTGCCGGGGCAGTGTTACTGCAGACTGATTCCGAGGGCTTGGAACACCCAGTGAGCTTCTTTTCTCGCAAGTTTAATTCGGCACAAAGGAATTACTCGACTATAGAGAAGGAGCTTCTGGCTATCGTTTTGTCGCTCAAACATTTCGAAGTTTATGTTCCAGCCTACGGCCCGGTAGTGACGATTTATACGGACCATCATCCCTTGAAATTCCTAAATCAGTTTCACAATCGGAATATGCGGTTGACCAGGTGGTCCCTAATGCTCCAAGAGTATAATCTCAACATTCAGCATATTGCCGGGAGTGAGAACGTGATAGCAGATTGTCTATCAAGGGTTGATGATCCAAGATAGTCGTGCACGGTGTGTGGGTTGAGCAGGAGTAAAATTAGGCTATCATAACGCCGTCCAAAAAGATTATAAAACAATAAAATAAACGAGAAAACTCTTTCTTTTGTTTTAGCTTTGTAAGTCTTTATTGTTGTAGCATGATGCATGCAATATTGTGTTTTATGTATAATTCACACTTCAGTTGTTGTGCACCTTTTGCAATTAGTGGCAGCTAAGGGTAGCAGGTCGGTTGGTTGCCTGTCAGATTTTGATAATGCTTCTAAGGTCGATTATCTAAAATCTTGGGGGGGCTGTGACGCACCCCAGTGCTGGGCAACGCAACCTGATTGTACTCCTTGGTACTCCACTGTACCGCCCGTGATCTGGCTACCGTCAGCCGCAATGTATATTGAGTGTGACAACTTATAACTATGTTCTTTGTATCTCTGCAAAGGTCTCGTCATGTGCTAACCAGTGGTGGGTTTTGTTTTAAGCCATGTCGAGACCTTCCATTTAATATGTAGTATCAATAGAGAAGTTGATAGATAGGATAATGGGAATTCAGAGAGAGAGAGTGAGTTGGGCTTCAGAGCAAGAGGGTAGCAACACGCCGCGCTGCCGGCCGGGTGGTTGCCAGACGTATGGACTGGTTGGCAGCCTTGCCCTTATAGCTAGGCGCGATAGGGTTGGTAGTCCATTGTTGCCTGCTTGGGCTGGGCCCATGTTGTCGTACAGCACACTGCCTGGAGGTTGGCTGTGTGTTCTATGATCAGGTTGCCTAGAACCTTTGAGATTCTAACATCCCTTGCTCTCTCCCCCAACTTCTCACGGTTGCACTCTTTCTCTCTGACGACATTACTCTCATTTCATTCTTCTCTCTATTTAAATGCATAACCTTCCCTTGAGGTCCTAAAGGAGTTTCAGCACTCACCTCTCGTATTACTCTTAGGACAAGCATATATTTACATGTATTAGATTTAAGGGGTTAATGTGAACAGCGATCTTCTTGATGAGGATAGTTGGTGAACGTTCTACATGTTCACGAGTTATATGCCCTGCTCATCATCCCATTTGTGACTAGACTGGTGCCATGTGTAAGAGCCCGACCATGTCCAGGAGTTGTCTGTAGAGGGACGAGGACTTAGCCTTGATTTGCATACCGAGCCAGGAGCGAGTGTAGCACCCGAGACTACAGCTCGCTCGTAGTGCCGGTATAGTAGAGTAACGTAATTTATCTGTCCTTGTGTTCTCTACAGTCTTCTCCTGGGTTCTCGCTTTCGGTGCTGGGACTCGTTGTTCCTGTGACTTGGCCTGCTAGCTAGAACACATGGGGATGATGAGTGGGATATATCTTTATTTTACTATGCATTGCAGCTCTCTTTAAGTATATATCTATAACACTTTACAATACACATTACTCACACACAAGACAACACTATTAATACTTTCATGTATCAATTAACTGCACTGTCGTTTTGCTGCTGTGTCCGGAGTTCTGTTGCGTAGGGCGCATACGGACTCGGAGGGGAGACAGAGTGAGAGAAGCGAAGTAGCCTATGCGGTAGTAGGCTACCGGCGCAGTACTGTTGCCTGCAACCTTTTAGTTATTCCAAGTATAGATTCATTATTATAATAAGTGACTACTATTTATGTTCCTCCCATGTGTATTATTAGGTATCTACTGGATCATGAACATCTTGTATGCTACATGCTAGTGCATGTTAGTAGGGGACAGTTAGTGTAGTGCACGCGCTTTCAAGTAGGCGTGTACATTTGTCATTTAGCATTTCACTGTCATACCTTTAGCCTGCTTCTATTCTACATTATTAGAGGCTTAATATTAACGTAGTTTCTTGAGTATTGCATTTCTTTAGTAATAACGTAACCTATAAATGTCTGAGGGAGTTTAGCCTCATAGCCTACCCCTGTTGTACACTTTCGCCGAGTTAAGGTACCTCGTTACCGTAGACGATAACTCTGTAGGGCGTTGGTGCTTTTGTTGTCTGGAGCATATAGTATTTGGGACTGGAATCGAGCGTGTCGTTGTCACTTAAGCCATTTCTGTCCTACGATCAAGAATCCCGAATATGTATTGCCGATCCAGCCGTAACAATATATTGATGATATTCTCGTTTGCTATTTGTTAAATTTTAATCAAGTTGCTAAACTTATTTATCCTAATTCTATTCCCCTCACACAATGTAACGTAAATTATAAAGTTGAAAATGTTCTTGATATAAATATAGAGATTGTTAATGAACAGTGCATACTTAAAGTATGTCAAAAAGTTGATGATTTTAATTTTAATGTAATAAACTTTCCTTTCCCTAGTAGTAATATCGATAGTAAAATAACTTATAATTGTTTTTATTCCCAGTTAATAAGATTTTGTAAAATTTGCACTAAAGTAGATTACTTTTGGGCTAGAGCTAGATTACTATACAGACTCTTATATTAGTAGACAGAGGTTTTGAGGCAAGTAAATTGTTACATAAATATAATCTTTTTAGGGTCAATTATTGTGACTATTCTAAAATTTGACATCAATAATTGTAATCAAGCATTTTTAACTTGAAGTTTCTTGTATAACCTCTGCTTACTTTTTGTCTGTATTTATTGTTTATCTTTTTCTTTTTCTTTTTCTATTATTAATATTAATAGTGATGATTTTTTATAATTTTAAAATGAATTGTTGTTCTTGTTAAAAAGAGTACTCTTTGTTTAAATCTGTTGTTACTTCTTCATATTTTGCAATTATTTGTCTTTCTATTATATATATTCATTGTCGATAGTATCAATTGCTTGCTTTTGCGATTTCCTTAGTTTATTAATTTTGTGCGATAAATGTAAGGTTATTTGTAGGATAGTTGTTGATAGGGGTCACTTGAGGAATGCTATGCTTACAGGTACCTACCCGATAGCACTATCGTTAGTGAGTGCTGTACTGTACTTTATATATTATTATCCTGAATATTATTAGGGGTAAGGAGAAACGGATAAAGTAAATGTTCAGACCTGGAAAGATGAATTGGCCTAGGCTATAAATTGATACCGATCGGCGTTGGACTTACGTGTTAAATTGTATATGTAGGCTATCTGTGGTAGTCCCAGTAATATCTATGAAGTATATACTTCTAGTATTAAAGGAACTTAGCTGTGATGCAAAGAGTGTACGTTAGGTGATGGACATGTCGGTAGGTGTAGATCAGTGAAGTTCTGTTGTTATGTGGCAGCAACTGGTGGTTTGTTGTGAACGGGAAGAAGTCTCTGTGTGAAGTGTACTGAGATTCCCTCTTATCGTAACAATATAAATATATTTAACCTAAGAAGTGCGCATGGGGGTAATTAGAAACGTCCCCCTGTGCTGACGTATTTGAGGTGTTTCCATCACTAAAATATTCATTTTACCATAAATAGCATTAATACTTATCCATATGCGCCTATTATGGGTTGATTATAAAGGTATTAACCTGAAACAACAATAAAACGACTGAAAACAGCGTTTGGATGGTCAAAATCGGAGATATAGGCCGCGAGTTATAGAATGTATGGGTGAGGCAACCTGCTTTCCCGCCAATTTCCCCCAAGGCCACTGAGACACAGTCGATCGATACTCTCTCTCTCTCTCTTGCACTCGCTTTCTATCAGTGATGACAACGCTCTGCTTGCAACTCGCTAATGTTAGCACGAAAATATACCTCATAATAAGGGAATAACAGGGAAAATAGGTGATAACTGAGGGAGGGGAGGAAAGTGGGGAAGGAGGGGAGGTAGAGGACTGAGATTTTGCATGGCCCAGGGGCCAAAAAAAAAAAAAAATACAAAAAAAAAATACAAAAAAAAAATCGGTTTTAAGTTGATTTTTTTTTCTCTGACTCTTAACCTCTGAAGTGCGCATGGGGGTAATTAGACACCTCTCCCTGTGCGCATGTATTTGAGGTGTTTCCGTCACTAAAATATTCATTGTACCATTAATAGCATTAATACTTATCCATATGTGCCTATTAGGGGTTGATTATAAAGGTATTAACCTGAAACAACAATAAAACGAGTGAAAACAGCGTTTGGATGGTAAAAATCGGAGATATAGCCCGCGAGTTGTATAATGTATGGGTGAGGCAAGCTGCTTTCCCGCCAATTTCCCCCAAGGCCACTGAGACACAGTCGATCGATACTCTCTCTCTCTCTCTTGCATTCGCTTGCTATCAGTGATGACCACACCCTGCAACCGGATTTCTAATGTTAGCACGAAAATATACCTCAGAATAAGGGAATAACAGGGAAAATAGGTGATAACTGAAGGAGAGGAGGAAAGTGGGGAAGGAGGGGAGGTAGAGGACTGAGATTTTGCATGGCCCAGGGGCAAAAAATAAATAAAAAAATAAACAAATCATTTTTTTTTTTTTTTTCGATGTCAAAAGTTTATTTTTTTGTTTCTCTGACTCTTAAGAGTCTCCCCGCAGTCCGCCGGGGGAACTCTTAAGAGTCTCCCTGCAGTTCCCGGGTTAAGAGTCTTCCCACAGTCCGCCGGGGGAACTCTTAAGAGTCTCCCTGCAGTTCCCGGGTTAAGGGTTCTATATCGCCCCCCGTGATTAAATAATAAGGGAAAACAAACTAAGATATAATTGGTGCAACCACAGTAATACTTATCCACAAAGATAAATAAAGTAATGCGTATAAACAAAAAGGAACCAGCTGTCGTGAACCCGGGAAATTCAAACTACGGTATATATACCAGCTAGGATTCACGACATACTTCGCCATCAGTTATATACAAAGTATTTACAATTGTCCCGTCCCGATCATGGATCGCCACAACTGGGAGGAACCCAAAGCAGCCCGACGTGACGGCCTCTGAGGGGTATCACCTCGGTCCGCTCCAGTAGCAGGAAGGATATTATCAGAGTTCGGCTTGCTGTCGCCATCCACTACCTCGAAATCTATCTCTAGTGGGTATAGCTTAACCACCGGTCTGGTGGTCAAACCGGCTCCTGTTTTTACCTGAACTACCCTACATTCGTGGTCAGGACCACGAAGAAGTTTCATTATCCAACCTATACGCCAAAAAAGACGGGGGCCGTCATCATGTACTAGAACGACGTCCCCAACTTGCGGCGATGCTATCCCTCTTTTTACCATTAAGTGACGATGTTGCTCCCTGAGTGATATTAAATAATCAGTGTTCCACCTTTTCCACAGGTCATGTGAGAGCTTTGTAACATATTGGAAGCGTTGGTTGACGGAATCATTGTTACGCCAAGTCGTGTCCTTAAGATCTTCATCCGTGACTTCCCGCCTTGGAAAGCTTCTGATCCGCCTCCCATGAACCAGTTGTGAAGGAGTGATGGGTAGAGGGTCTTCAAGATCACTGTAGCTGTAGCCAAGCGGGCGATCATTGACTGTGGCCTCGAGCTCCAGTAATACCGTATTCAGTTTCTCTGTGGTAACCAATGCTCGACCCAGTACCTTCTTCAAGCCAGCCTTTAGGATGCCAATGACCCGTTCCCATATGGCACCGAACCATGGTGCCCTGGCCGGTATAAACCACCACTCGCACTTGAATTCCGCTAGAGTACCCTTTAACCTTGCATCATCCATCAACTCCCGTAATGTACTGGCTCCGCTAACAAATGTGGTGGCATTATCACTCATCATAATCTCAGGGTAACCCCTCCTGCTACTAAACCTACGGAACGCATGCAAAAATGATTCGCTGAAGAGGTTAGACACCATCTCTACATGGACCGCTCTAGTAACTGCACAGGTGAATAAGACTACATATAATTTACTTACAGTACCCCCCTTCTCTTTTACTGGCAAGGCACCTGTGTAATCAACCCCCGTTACCTGGAAAGGACTCACTTCCTGAACCCTAAACTCCGGCAATGGAGGGGCCTGTACAGCACGGTATGATGTACCTTGCAATCTCTTGCAGATGATACATCCCCTTAAGGCTTTCTTTACTACCTGTCTAATCTTGGGGGTCCACCATCTTTGCCTTATGTAATTTACAACATAACTAACACCACTATGGTTACACACTTTGTGGCAGTAATTACTAAGGCTATACGATGTTTATTAGGGATAAGGATAGGGTACTTGGCGCTATCATGTAAAGCTGAAAAGTGTAGCCTACCTCTACAGCGTATCATGCCTCCCTCCATATAGAGGCCTAACTGCTTCACTATATTGCTTGGTGTGCCCTGTCCTTTTGACAAATAGTGGTGTTCCTCAGAGTAAGCTTCTCTCTGAGCTACCTTAATCATGGCTGACTCTGCTGCTCTGAATTCCGGCACCGTCAAGTATGCCGGTTTTGCCTGATAGTTCCCTTGTGTCTTCTCTCTAAGAGTCCTAATAAACCTAAGGACCCATGCCATTACATGCCATGACTTCATATGTAAGCCATACCGGTCCCAATTCAATATGGCAGTAGGGGCAACCGGTACCGGCAATGACAGGGTTCCTTCTTGACTCGTGTTACAACCCACAGTGATGTCCCCTCCTATTGAGCCCCCTATTGGGCCATGATCAGGCCATACCATTTGGTGAGGTAGCCATGTGGGCCCTCCCCACCAAAGCGAAGAAGCAACTAAGGACACATATGAAATCCCTCTGGTAACTAGATCACTGGGGTTGTCCTCTGTGGACACATAACGAAAATGAGCACCGGGGACTAATGACTTTATCTCATCAACTCTATTTTGAACATAAATAGGCGAATCTTTTTACTAGACAACCAGCATAGGGTTATCTGGCTGTCCGACCAGAGGTATATATTCTCTATAATCAGCTCGTCCGCGTAGGCCTCACATATATAACATGCGAGACGAGCTGCGAGAAGAACTGCAGTCAACTCCATCTTAGGTATGGTGAGGGACTTAATAGGCGTCACCTTAGCTTTGGCCATTACTAACCTACTCACCTCATCACCAACCGCATAGGCCGCTACACCATATGCTACTGAGCTAGCGTCACTAAATAGGTGCAGCGTAATCCTCTTAGAATTAGTGACCTGACGGGGAAACATGATACCTGTACTATCTATCATATCGTTATAAATACCCTGCCAGTTAGCTCTCATGTCATCTGGAATGGGGACATCCCACACACACTCTAATCTCCACAAGTCCTGTACGAACCTCCGCGCCCGGATGGTTACCGGTAGCAACACTCCTAGAGGATCGAACACACTCGCGGTAGACTTAGAGCCTCGCGTTTCGTAACCAATGCAGGGCTACTTCCGCGGCAATTAACCTGTAACATATCCTTATTAGTTAGCCACCCAACGCCAAGCACCCTAACCCCGTCTTGTTTGGCGGAAAGCTATACCCTTCAGGTGCAACAGTTCCCGCAAACTCTCATTATTTGTGACCCACTCACGTAAAGACAGGTTAGCGCTGGAAAATATTCTACGGGCATCCCAACATTGTTGTTGCAAATAACTTACATCATCACCAGTCCCCTGCAAGTTATCAATATACAGCCCCCTTTTGAGCTTATTAACTACTTCACTGTTCTCCTGTATCATAGACAGGTGTTTTTGAATGGTAGCATCAAGGAGGAACTGGGAACAGGTGGCCCCGAACAGAACTGCACGGAACCGGTAGACAATGTAAGGACTTGCAACATCCAAGGGATCAACGGGCCACAGAAACCTAGTAGCATCCCTATCCTTCTCACTCAACCCAACCATGAGAAACGCTTTCTCAATATCACTCACCCATGCAAATTGATGGCATCTAAAGCGCAGAAGCACCTGGGTGAGGTCAGCCACTAGCAATGGACCTGTATGGAGACAGTCATTCAGACTGAACGCCTTCTCGTCCATCCTAGCCGAACAGTCAAACACTATCCGTACAGGCGTAGTAACACTATCGTTGGTAATACCATGGTGAGCCAAGTAGTGAATGGGATGACCAGCTTGATTCCTGTTTTCTACCCTTTCAATAAACCCCCTTTCTATCTGATTATCCAGAACCTTTGTATACTGTTGACAGTAGTTGGGATCCTTTATAAACTTACGCTGCAAGCCTCTGTTACGACCTGGCACTCGGGTACACAAGGGCTCTCAATCAGGACTCGAATACGGCTCGCTGCCACAACGGAAACACACGATCCCAACCCCTGAGTACTGCCAGCCGAACAAAAAACACCAATACCCTCCAGAGTTCAATCTGCTATAACGGGGTATACAAGAACTCGGTACTAGTGTTCAACAACAGACTAATAAAGAGACAGGAATTCTCTAGTCTGGTCAACAATCAAACAAAGAAGTAAGAAACAACAACACCAAAGAATAGTGTTGGCCGAAGCCGAAGTAATCCACCCTTGACTAAGAACTTAAGAAGTCCTCCACCCTCTACTTCGGATCGGCACTATTACGTTACGTTAATTAATAGTCCTTAAGCATCGAGCAAGGAATCTTCTGAAAAAAGTTAGATGCTTCTCGGATGCTCGTAAGAAGTACGTATCGGATTTTGAACAGTAATTCAATAAGAAAAACATTGGCAATTAAATACTATTAAAGGTTTAAATTGGCATAAGAATAATTAAAAGAATATGCAATAGTAAATGGCAAACATTAAAAAGAAGTACTCCGCAAATGCAACGGCAATAGCCTACTCGGATTGTGCTCGTGGGCCACTAATCACTAAAGTAGCCAAGCTTGCAACACATGAAATCAATAGTGCATAAACAATATCATACATAAGGAAAGCTTCAATACTATTCTGTATCTACTAATCGAGTAAAGTCTAGCGGGGGTACTGTGGGCAAAAGGTAGCAGTGACTGAGCAAAAACGGCTCGTAGCCTAGCGAAGTCCTCACAACTGTTTAAAGTATTACGTTAACACTAACAAGTGCACTTTGAGAAATCCAGATCCCTTGTATCTGGTTTTCTCCCGGCTCCTTGACAAAGTAAAAACAAGCTGTTAATAAAATACAGGGTGGTTAGGCTCTTGCCCTCACGCACTGTAAATTATTAACTCAACACAGTCAGCCGCGAAGACAACCTAGGCTTCACTGAACCGAAACGAGTATGCAGGTTTATCGCTTAACCACTGCATCAAACAACAACTCGTAACACAGAAAAGCCTTACCCCAGTCTAGCATTACCTAGACTAGCAGAAAACAGGAATAATAATAATAACACACAGGGAAATGCATATACAAGTGCAACAAACATAAATCAATCCTATTCTAAGTCAACCCTTCCAAAATAGGCTATCTAATAGGCAAGTATCTCGTGAGAACTCAAGCGATAATATGCTGGCTGACTAGCTCTGCACCAACGGAACCATGGAAGTTAAACAGGGTAGGGAAAAGAGGAAATACAAATGTAAGGTAGTAGAGAAAGTTCCCAACAGTCAGAAGAATATAAATAGTTAGCAAGGGAAATGAGAAGTCGCTCTGCCTAATGAGTTCTGATGAAAAAATGGCTAGACTTCCCTTTTATACCCGGCCCTCTAGTGAGCCCAACGTGAACTACTAAGGACCGCCCACTGACAACCATTACGTAATTTCTCTCTCTCCTCTGGGATACACAAAGGCTCCCCCTAGCACTGAGGGAGGGAGGAGTGCTAGTGAGTTAGGCCTACCTCCTGCCTGGCGTACCCACTGACACCTAACTGTGGCTGTTTCTCTTCCCATCATTACAAATAAGTTTTACACACAATACTTATAAATAATGATATAAAATAGAACTCGTTGACTCAGATGAAAACAAAATACATATCCATAATACTTATAGTACAACGGCTCACACGAACTAAGTTAGGAAACTCTACATAGACTACAGCCAAAGTTCCTGCCCTGACGATCCTAGCGAGAGTGGGGCATGACTAGGCGTTCTGTACAGCATGCTCACACGTGGACATGCGTCACAGTGTGGACTGTGGAGGTTGGTGTGGCTCTCATCTTTGTGGAGGGTTGTATTGCTGTCTTGGTTGGTTTAGAGTTGTATTGTTGTGGCTTTTATGTGTGGACTGTGGAGGTTGGTGTGGCTCTCATCTTTGTGGAGGGTTGTATTGCTGTCTTGGTTGGTTTAGAGTTGTATTGTTGTGGCTTTTATGTGTGTGGACTGTGGAGGTTGGTGTGGCTCTCATCTTTGTGGAGGGTTGTATTGCTGTCTTGGTTGGTTTAGAGTTGTATTGTTGTGGCTTTTATGTGTGTGGACTGTGGAGGTTGGTGTGGCTCTCATCTTTGTGGAGGGTTGTATTGCTGTCTTGGTTGGTTTAGAGTTGTATTGTTGTGGCTTTTATGTGTGTGGACTGTGGAGGTTGGTGTGGCTCTCATCTTTGTGGAGGGTTGTATTGCTGTCTTGGTTGGTTTAGAGTTGTATTGTTGTGGCTTTTATGTGTGTGGACTGTGGAGGTTGGTGTGGCTCTCATCTTTGTGGAGGGTTGTATTGCTGTCTTGGTTGGTTTAGAGTTGTATTGTTGTGGCTTTTATGTGTGTGGACTGTGGAGGTTGGTGTGGCTCTCATCTTTGTGGAGGGTTGTATTGCTGTCTTGGTTGGTTTAGAGTTGTATTGTTGTGGCTTTTATGTGTGTGGACTGTGGAGGTTGGTGTGGCTCTCATCTTTGTGGAGGGTTGTATTGCTGTCTTGGTTGGTTTAGAGTTGTATTGTTGTGGCTTTTATGTGTGTGGACTGTGGAGGTTGGTGTGGCTCTCATCTTTGTGGAGGGTTGTATTGCTGTCTTGGTTGGTTTAGAGTTGTATTGTTGTGGCTTTTATGTGTGTGGACTGTGGAGGTTGGTGTGGCTCTCATCTTTGTGGAGGGTTGTATTGCTGTCTTGGTTGGTTTAGAGTTGTATTGTTGTGGCTTTTATGTGTGTGGACTGTGGAGGTTGGTGTGGCTCTCATCTTTGTGGAGGGTTGTATTGCTGTCTTGGTTGGTTTAGAGTTGTATTGTTGTGGCTTTTATGTGTGTGGACTGTGGAGGTTGGTGTGGCTCTCATCTTTGTGGAGGGTTGTATTGCTGTCTTGGTTGGTTTAGAGTTGTATTGTTGTGGCTTTTATGTGTGTGGACTGTGGAGGTTGGTGTGGCTCTCATCTTTGTGGAGGGTTGTATTGCTGTCTTGGTTGGTTTAGAGTTGTATTGTTGTGGCTTTTATGTGTGTGGACTGTGGACTCGTGGAGGTTGGTGTGGCTCTCATCTTTGTGGGTGTTGTATTGCTGTCTTGGTTGATTTAGAGTTGTATTGTTGTGGCTTTTATGTGTGTGGACTGTGGAGGTTGGTGTGGCTCTCATCTTTGTGGAGGGTTGTATTGCTGTCTTGGTTGGTTTAGAGTTGTATTGTTGTGGCTTTTATGTGTGTGGACTGTGGAGGTTGGTGTGGCTCTCATCTTTGTGGAGGGTTGTATTGCTGTCTTGGTTGGTTTAGAGTTGTATTGTTGTGGCTTTTATGTGTGTGGACTGTGGAGGTTGGTGTGGCTCTCATCTTTGTGGAGGGTTGTATTGCTGTCTTGGTTGGTTTAGAGTTGTATTGTTGTGGCTTTTATGTGTGTGTGTACTGTGGAGGTTGGTGTGGCTCTCATCTTTGTGGAGGGTTGTATTGCTGTCTTGGTTGGTTTAGAGTTGTATTGTTGTGGCTTTTATGTGTGTGGACTGTGGAGGTTGGTGTGGCTCTCATCTTTGTGGAGGGTTGTATTGCTGTCTTGGTTGGTTTAGAGTTGTATTGTTGTGGCTTTTATGTGTGTGGACTGTGGAGGTTGGTGTGGCTCTCATCTTTGTGGAGGGTTGTATTGCTGTCTTGGTTGGTTTAGAGTTGTATTGTTGTGGCTTTTATGTGTGTGGACTGTGGAGGTTGGTGTGGCTCTCATCTTTGTGGAGGGTTGTATTGCTGTCTTGGTTGGTTTAGAGTTGTATTGTTGTGGCTTTTATGTGTGTGGACTGTGGAGGTTGGTGTGGCTCTCATCTTTGTGGAGGGTTGTATTGCTGTCTTGGTTGGTTTAGAGTTGTATTGTTGTGGCTTTTATGTGTGTGGACTGTGGAGGTTGGTGTGGCTCTCATCTTTGTGGAGGGTTGTATTGCTGTCTTGGTTGGTTTAGAGTTGTATTGTTGTGGCTTTTATGTGTGTGGACTGTGGAGGTTGGTGTGGCTCTCATCTTTGTGGAGGGTTGTATTGCTGTCTTGGTTGGTTTAGAGTTGTATTGTTGTGGCTTTTATGTGTGTGGAGGTTGGTGTGGCTCTCATCTTTGTGGAGGGTTGTATTGCTGTCTTGGTTGGTTTAGAGTTGTATTGTTGTGGCTTTTATGTGTGTGGACTGTGGAGGTTGGTGTGGCTCTCATCTTTGTGGAGGGTTGTATTGCTGTCTTGGTTGGTTTAGAGTTGTATTGTTGTGGCTTTTATGTGTGTGGACTGTGGAGGTTGGTGTGGCTCTCATCTTTGTGGAGGGTTGTATTGCTGTCTTGGTTGGTTTAGAGTTGTATTGTTGTGGCTTTTATGTGTGTGGACTGTGGAGGTTGGTGTGGCTCTCATCTTTGTGGAGGGTTGTATTGCTGTCTTGGTTGGTTTAGAGTTGTATTGTTGTGGCTTTTATGTGTGTGGACTGTGGAGGTTGGTGTGGCTCTCATCTTTGTGGAGGGTTGTATTGCTGTCTTGGTTGGTTTAGAGTTGTATTGTTGTGGCTTTTATGTGTGTGGACTGTGGAGGTTGGTGTGGCTCTCATCTTTGTGGAGGGTTGTATTGCTGTCTTGGTTGGTTTAGAGTTGTATTGTTGTGGCTTTTATGTGTGTGGACTGTGGAGGTTGGTGTGGCTCTCATCTTTGTGGAGGGTTGTATTGCTGTCTTGGTTGGTTTAGAGTTGTATTGTTGTGGCTTTTATGTGTGTGGACTGTGGAGGTTGGTGTGGCTCTCATCTTTGTGGAGGGTTGTATTGCTGTCTTGGTTGGTTTAGAGTTGTATTGTTGTGGCTTTTATGTGTGTGGACTGTGGAGGTTGGTGTGGCTCTCATCTTTGTGGAGGGTTGTATTGCTGTCTTGGTTGGTTTAGAGTTGTATTGTTGTGGCTTTTATGTGTGTGGACTGTGGAGGTTGGTGTGGCTCTCATCTTTGTGGAGGGTTGTATTGCTGTCTTGGTTGGTTTAGAGTTGTATTGTTGTTGGTTTTATGTGTGTCGACTGTGGAGGTTGGTGTGGCTCTCATCTTTGTGGAGGGTTGTATTGCTGTCTTGGTTGGTTTAGAGTTGTATTGTTGTGGCTTTTATGTGTGTGGACTGTGGAGGTTGGTGTGGCTCTCATCTTTGTGGAGGGTTGTATTGCTGTCTTGGTTGGTTTAGAGTTGTATTGTTGTGGCTTTTATGTGTGTGGAGGTTGGTGTGGCTCTCATCTTTGTGGAGGGTTGTATTGCTGTCTTGGTTGGTTTAGAGTTGTATTGTTGTGGCTTTTATGTGTGTGGACTGTGGAGGTTGGTGTGGCTCTCATCTTTGTGGAGGGTTGTATTGCTGTCTTGGTTGGTTTAGAGTTGTATTGTTGTGGCTTTTATGTGTGTGGACTGTGGAGGTTGGTGTGGCTCTCATCTTTGTGGAGGGTTGTATTGCTGTCTTGGTTGGTTTAGAGTTGTATTGTTGTGGCTTTTATGTGTGTGGAGGTTGGTGTGGCTCTCATCTTTGTGGAGGGTTGTATTGCTGTCTTGGTTGGTTTAGAGTTGTATTGTTGTGGCTTTTATGTGTGTGGACTGTGGAGGTTGGTGTGGCTCTCATCTTTGTGGAGGGTTGTATTGCTGTCTTGGTTGGTTTAGAGTTGTATTGTTGTGGCTTTTATGTGTGTGGACTGTGGAGGTTGGTGTGGCTCTCATCTTTGTGGAGGGTTGTATTGCTGTCTTGGTTGGTTTAGAGTTGTATTGTTGTGGCTTTTATGTGTGTGGACTGTGGAGGTTGGTGTGGCTCTCATCTTTGTGGAGGGTTGTATTGCTGTCTTGGTTGGTTTAGAGTTGTATTGTTGTGGCTTTTATGTGTGTGGACTGTGGAGGTTGGTGTGGCTCTCATCTTTGTGGAGGGTTGTATTGCTGTCTTGGTTGGTTTAGAGTTGTATTGTTGTGGCTTTTATGTGTGTGGAGGTTGGTGTGGCTCTCATCTTTGTGGAGGGTTGTATTGCTGTCTTGGTTGGTTTAGAGTTGTATTGTTGTGGCTTTTATGTGTGTGGACTGTGGAGGTTGGTGTGGCTCTCATCTTTGTGGAGGGTTGTATTGCTGTCTTGGTTGGTTTAGAGTTGTATTGTTGTGGCTTTTATGTGTGTGGACTGTGGAGGTTGGTGTGGCTCTCATCTTTGTGGAGGGTTGTATTGCTGTCTTGGTTGGTTTAGAGTTGTATTGTTGTGGCTTTTATGTGTGTGGACTGTGGAGGTTGGTGTGGCTCTCATCTTTGTGGAGGGTTGTATTGCTGTCTTGGTTGGTTTAGAGTTGTATTGTTGTGGCTTTTATGTGTGTGGAGGTTGGTGTGGCTCTCATCTTTGTGGAGGGTTGTATTGCTGTCTTGGTTGGTTTAGAGTTGTATTGTTGTGGCTTTTATGTGTGTGGACTGTGGAGGTTGGTGTGGCTCTCATCTTTGTGGAGGGTTGTATTGCTGTCTTGGTTGGTTTAGAGTTGTATTGTTGTGGCTTTTATGTGTGTGGACTGTGGAGGTTGGTGTGGCTCTCATCTTTGTGGAGGGTTGTATTGCTGTCTTGGTTGGTTTAGAGTTGTATTGTTGTGGCTTTTATGTGTGTGGACTGTGGAGGTTGGTGTGGCTCTCATCTTTGTGGAGGGTTGTATTGCTGTCTTGGTTGGTTTAGAGTTGTATTGTTGTGGCTTTTATGTGTGTGGACTGTGGAGGTTGGTGTGGCTCTCATCTTTGTGGAGGGTTGTATTGCTGTCTTGGTTGGTTTAGAGTTGTATTGTTGTGGCTTTTATGTGTGTGGACTGTGGAGGTTGGTGTGGCTCTCATCTTTGTGGAGGGTTGTATTGCTGTCTTGGTTGGTTTAGAGTTGTATTGTTGTGGCTTTTATGTGTGTGGACTGTGGAGGTTGGTGTGGCTCTCATCTTTGTGGAGGGTTGTATTGCTGTCTTGGTTGGTTTAGAGTTGTATTGTTGTGGCTTTTATGTGTGTGGACTGTGGAGGTTGGTGTGGCTCTCATCTTTGTGGAGGGTTGTATTGCTGTCTTGGTTGGTTTAGAGTTGTATTGTTGTGGCTTTTATGTGTGTGGACTGTGGAGGTTGGTGTGGCTCTCATCTTTGTGGAGGGTTGTATTGCTGTCTTGGTTGGTTTAGAGTTGTATTGTTGTGGCTTTTATGTGTGTGGACTGTGGAGGTTGGTGTGGCTCTCATCTTTGTGGAGGGTTGTATTGCTGTCTTGGTTGGTTTAGAGTTGTATTGTTGTGGCTTTTATGTGTGTGGACTGTGGAGGTTGGTGTGGCTCTCATCTTTGTGGAGGGTTGTATTGCTGTCTTGGTTGGTTTAGAGTTGTATTGTTGTGGCTTTTATGTGTGTGGACTGTGGAGGTTGGTGTGGCTCTCATCTTTGTGGAGGGTTGTATTGCTGTCTTGGTTGGTTTAGAGTTGTATTGTTGTGGCTTTTATGTGTGTGGACTGTGGAGGTTGGTGTGGCTCTCATCTTTGTGGAGGGTTGTATTGCTGTCTTGGTTGGTTTAGAGTTGTATTGTTGTGGCTTTTATGTGTGTGGACTGTGGAGGTTGGTGTGGCTCTCATCTTTGTGGAGGGTTGTATTGCTGTCTTGGTTGGTTTAGAGTTGTATTGTTGTGGCTTTTATGTGTGTGGACTGTGGAGGTTGGTGTGGCTCTCATCTTTGTGGAGGGTTGTATTGCTGTCTTGGTTGGTTTAGAGTTGTATTGTTGTGGCTTTTATGTGTGTGGACTGTGGAGGTTGGTGTGGCTCTCATCTTTGTGGAGGGTTGTATTGCTGTCTTGGTTGGTTTAGAGTTGTATTGTTGTGGCTTTTATGTGTGTGGACTGTGGAGGTTGGTGTGGCTCTCATCTTTGTGGAGGGTTGTATTGCTGTCTTGGTTGGTTTAGAGTTGTATTGTTGTGGCTTTTATGTGTGTGGACTGTGGAGGTTGGTGTGGCTCTCATCTTTGTGGAGGGTTGTATTGCTGTCTTGGTTGGTTTAGAGTTGTATTGTTGTGGCTTTTATGTGTGTGGACTGTGGAGGTTGGTGTGGCTCTCATCTTTGTGGAGGGTTGTATTGCTGTCTTGGTTGGTTTAGAGTTGTATTGTTGTGGCTTTTATGTGTGTGGACTGTGGAGGTTGGTGTGGCTCTCATCTTTGTGGAGGGTTGTATTGCTGTCTTGGTTGGTTTAGAGTTGTATTGTTGTGGCTTTTATGTGTGTGGACTGTGGAGGTTGGTGTGGCTCTCATCTTTGTGGAGGGTTGTATTGCTGTCTTGGTTGGTTTAGAGTTGTATTGTTGTGGCTTTTATGTGTGTGGACTGTGGAGGTTGGTGTGGCTCTCATCTTTGTGGAGGGTTGTATTGCTGTCTTGGTTGGTTTAGAGTTGTATTGTTGTGGCTTTTATGTGTGTGGACTGTGGAGGTTGGTGTGGCTCTCATCTTTGTGGAGGGTTGTATTGCTGTCTTGGTTGGTTTAGAGTTGTATTGTTGTGGCTTTATGTGTGTGGACTGTGGAGGTTGGTGTGGCTCTCATCTTTGTGGAGGGTTGTATTGCTGTCTTGGTTGGTTTAGAGTTGTATTGTTGTGGCTTTTATGTGTGTGGACTGTGGAGGTTGGTGTGGCTCTCATCTTTGTGGAGGGTTGTATTGCTGTCTTGGTTGGTTTAGAGTTGTATTGTTGTGGCTTTTATGTGTGTGGACTGTGGAGGTTGGTGTGGCTCTCATCTTTGTGGAGGGTTGTATTGCTGTCTTGGTTGGTTTAGAGTTGTATTGTTGTGGCTTTTATGTGTGTGGACTGTGGAGGTTGGTGTGGCTCTCATCTTTGTGGAGGGTGTATTGCTGTCTTGGTTGGTTTAGAGTTGTATTGTTGTGGCTTTTATGTGTGTGGACTGTGGAGGTTGGTGTGGCTCTCATCTTTGTGGAGGGTTGTATTGCTGTCTTGGTTGGTTTAGAGTTGTATTGTTGTGGCTTTTATGTGTGTGGACTGTGGAGGTTGGTGTGGCTCTCATCTTTGTGGAGGGTTGTATTGCTGTCTTGGTTGGTTTAGAGTTGTATTGTTGTGGCTTTTATGTGTGTGGACTGTGGAGGTTGGTGTGGCTCTCATCTTTGTGGAGGGTTGTATTGCTGTCTTGGTTGGTTTAGAGTTGTATTGTTGTGGCTTTTATGTGTGTGGACTGTGGAGGTTGGTGTGGCTCTCATCTTTGTGGAGGGTTGTATTGCTGTCTTGGTTGGTTTAGAGTTGTATTGTTGTGGCTTTTATGTGTGTGGACTGTGGAGGTTGGTGTGGCTCTCATCTTTGTGGAGGGTTGTATTGCTGTCTTGGTTGGTTTAGAGTTGTATTGTTGTGGCTTTTATGTGTGTGGACTGTGGAGGTTGGTGTGGCTCTCATCTTTGTGGAGGGTTGTATTGCTGTCTTGGTTGGTTTAGAGTTGTATTGTTGTGGCTTTTATGTGTGTGGACTGTGGAGGTTGGTGTGGCTCTCATCTTTGTGGAGGGTTGTATTGCTGTCTTGGTTGGTTTAGAGTTGTATTGTTGTGGCTTTTATGTGTGTGGACTGTGGAGGTTGGTGTGGCTCTCATCTTTGTGGAGGGTTGTATTGCTGTCTTGGTTGGTTTAGAGTTGTATTGTTGTGGCTTTTATGTGTGTGGACTGTGGAGGTTGGTGTGGCTCTCATCTTTGTGGAGGGTTGTATTGCTGTCTTGGTTGGTTTAGAGTTGTATTGTTGTGGCTTTTATGTGTGTGGACTGTGGAGGTTGGTGTGGCTCTCATCTTTGTGGAGGGTTGTATTGCTGTCTTGGTTGGTTTAGAGTTGTATTGTTGTGGCTTTTATGTGTGTGGACTGTGGAGGTTGGTGTGGCTCTCATCTTTGTGGAGGGTTGTATTGCTGTCTTGGTTGGTTTAGAGTTGTATTGTTGTGGCTTTTATGTGTGTGGACTGTGGAGGTTGGTGTGGCTCTCATCTTTGTGGAGGGTTGTATTGCTGTCTTGGTTGGTTTAGAGTTGTATTGTTGTGGCTTTTATGTGTGTGGACTGTGGAGGTTGGTGTGGCTCTCATCTTTGTGGAGGGTTGTATTGCTGTCTTGGTTGGTTTAGAGTTGTATTGTTGTGGCTTTTATGTGTGTGGACTGTGGAGGTTGGTGTGGCTCTCATCTTTGTGGAGGGTTGTATTGCTGTCTTGGTTGGTTTAGAGTTGTATTGTTGTGGCTTTTATGTGTGTGGACTGTGGAGGTTGGTGTGGCTCTCATCTTTGTGGAGGGTTGTATTGCTGTCTTGGTTGGTTTAGAGTTGTATTGTTGTGGCTTTTATGTGTGTGGACTGTGGAGGTTGGTGTGGCTCTCATCTTTGTGGAGGGTTGTATTGCTGTCTTGGTTGGTTTAGAGTTGTATTGTTGTGGCTTTTATGTGTGTGGACTGTGGAGGTTGGTGTGGCTCTCATCTTTGTGGAGGGTTGTATTGCTGTCTTGGTTGGTTTAGAGTTGTATTGTTGTGGCTTTTATGTGTGTGGACTGTGGAGGTTGGTGTGGCTCTCATCTTTGTGGAGGGTTGTATTGCTGTCTTGGTTGGTTTAGAGTTGTATTGTTGTGGCTTTTATGTGTGTGGACTGTGGAGGTTGGTGTGGCTCTCATCTTTGTGGAGGGTTGTATTGCTGTCTTGGTTGGTTTAGAGTTGTATTGTTGTGGCTTTTATGTGTGTGGACTGTGGAGGTTGGTGTGGCTCTCATCTTTGTGGAGGGTTGTATTGCTGTCTTGGTTGGTTTAGAGTTGTATTGTTGTGGCTTTTATGTGTGTGGACTGTGGAGGTTGGTGTGGCTCTCATCTTTGTGGAGGGTTGTATTGCTGTCTTGGTTGGTTTAGAGTTGTATTGTTGTGGCTTTTATGTGTGTGGACTGTGGAGGTTGGTGTGGCTCTCATCTTTGTGGAGGGTTGTATTGCTGTCTTGGTTGGTTTAGAGTTGTATTGTTGTGGCTTTTATGTGTGTGGACTGTGGAGGTTGGTGTGGCTCTCATCTTTGTGGAGGGTTGTATTGCTGTCTTGGTTGGTTTAGAGTTGTATTGTTGTGGCTTTTATGTGTGTGGACTGTGGAGGTTGGTGTGGCTCTCATCTTTGTGGAGGGTTGTATTGCTGTCTTGGTTGGTTTAGAGTTGTATTGTTGTGGCTTTTATGTGTGTGGACTGTGGAGGTTGGTGTGGCTCTCATCTTTGTGGAGGGTTGTATTGCTGTCTTGGTTGGTTTAGAGTTGTATTGTTGTGGCTTTTATGTGTGTGGACTGTGGAGGTTGGTGTGGCTCTCATCTTTGTGGAGGGTTGTATTGCTGTCTTGGTTGGTTTAGAGTTGTATTGTTGTGGCTTTTATGTGTGTGGACTGTGGAGGTTGGTGTGGCTCTCATCTTTGTGGAGGGTTGTATTGCTGTCTTGGTTGGTTTAGAGTTGTATTGTTGTGGCTTTTATGTGTGTGGAGGTTGGTGTGGCTCTCATCTTTGTGGAGGGTTGTATTGCTGTCTTGGTTGGTTTAGAGTTGTATTGTTGTGGCTTTTATGTGTGTGGACTGTGGAGGTTGGTGTGGCTCTCATCTTTGTGGAGGGTTGTATTGCTGTCTTGGTTGGTTTAGAGTTGTATTGTTGTGGCTTTTATGTGTGTGGACTGTGGAGGTTGGTGTGGCTCTCATCTTTGTGGAGGGTTGTATTGCTGTCTTGGTTGGTTTAGAGTTGTATTGTTGTGGCTTTTATGTGTGTGGACTGTGGAGGTTGGTGTGGCTCTCATCTTTGTGGAGGGTTGTATTGCTGTCTTGGTTGGTTTAGAGTTGTATTGTTGTGGCTTTTATGTGTGTGGACTGTGGAGGTTGGTGTGGCTCTCATCTTTGTGGAGGGTTGTATTGCTGTCTTGGTTGGTTTAGAGTTGTATTGTTGTGGCTTTTATGTGTGTGGACTGTGGAGGTTGGTGTGGCACTGTGGAGGTTGGTGTGGCTCTCATCTTTGTGGAGGGTTGTATTGCTGTCTTGGTTGGTTTAGAGTTGTATTGTTGTGGCTTTTATGTGTGTGGACTGTGGAGGTTGGTGTGGCTCTCATCTTTGTGGAGGGTTGTATTGCTGTCTTGGTTGGTTTAGAGTTGTATTGTTGTGGCTTTTATGTGTGTGGACTGTGGAGGTTGGTGTGGCTCTCATCTTTGTGGAGGGTTGTATTGCTGTCTTGGTTGGTTTAGAGTTGTATTGTTGTGGCTTTTATGTGTGTGGACTGTGGAGGTTGGTGTGGCTCTCATCTTTGTGGAGGGTTGTATTGCTGTCTTGGTTGGTTTAGAGTTGTATTGTTGTGGCTTTTATGTGTGTGGACTGTGGAGGTTGGTGTGGCTCTCATCTTTGTGGAGGGTTGTATTGCTGTCTTGGTTGGTTTAGAGTTGTATTGTTGTGGCTTTTATGTGTGTGGACTGTGGAGGTTGGTGTGGCTCTCATCTTTGTGGAGGGTTGTATTGCTGTCTTGGTTGGTTTAGAGTTGTATTGTTGTGGCTTTTATGTGTGTGGACTGTGGAGGTTGGTGTGGCTCTCATCTTTGTGGAGGGTTGTATTGCTGTCTTGGTTGGTTTAGAGTTGTATTGTTGTGGCTTTTATGTGTGTGGACTGTGGAGGTTGGTGTGGCTCTCATCTTTGTGGAGGGTTGTATTGCTGTCTTGGTTGGTTTAGAGTTGTATTGTTGTGGCTTTTATGTGTGTGGACTGTGGAGGTTGGTGTGGCTCTCATCTTTGTGGAGGGTTGTATTGCTGTCTTGGTTGGTTTAGAGTTGTATTGTTGTGGCTTTTATGTGTGTGGACTGTGGAGGTTGGTGTGGCTCTCATCTTTGTGGAGGGTTGTATTGCTGTCTTGGTTGGTTTAGAGTTGTATTGTTGTGGCTTTTATGTGTGTGGACTGTGGAGGTTGGTGTGGCTCTCATCTTTGTGGAGGGTTGTATTGCTGTCTTGGTTGGTTTAGAGTTGTATTGTTGTGGCTTTTATGTGTGTGGACTGTGGAGGTTGGTGTGGCTCTCATCTTTGTGGAGGGTTGTATTGCTGTCTTGGTTGGTTTAGAGTTGTATTGTTGTGGCTTTTATGTGTGTGGACTGTGGAGGTTGGTGTGGCTCTCATCTTTGTGGAGGGTTGTATTGCTGTCTTGGTTGGTTTAGAGTTGTATTGTTGTGGCTTTTATGTGTGTGGACTGTGGAGGTTGGTGTGGCTCTCATCTTTGTGGAGGGTTGTATTGCTGTCTTGGTTGGTTTAGAGTTGTATTGTTGTGGCTTTTATGTGTGTGGACTGTGGAGGTTGGTGTGGCTCTCATCTTTGTGGAGGGTTGTATTGCTGTCTTGGTTGGTTTAGAGTTGTATTGTTGTGGCTTTTATGTGTGTGGACTGTGGAGGTTGGTGTGGCTCTCATCTTTGTGGAGGGTTGTATTGCTGTCTTGGTTGGTTTAGAGTTGTATTGTTGTGGCTTTTATGTGTGTGGACTGTGGAGGTTGGTGTGGCTCTCATCTTTGTGGAGGGTTGTATTGCTGTCTTGGTTGGTTTAGAGTTGTATTGTTGTGGCTTTTATGTGTGTGGACTGTGGAGGTTGGTGTGGCTCTCATCTTTGTGGAGGGTTGTATTGCTGTCTTGGTTGGTTTAGAGTTGTATTGTTGTGGCTTTTATGTGTGTGGACTGTGGAGGTTGGTGTGGCTCTCATCTTTGTGGAGGGTTGTATTGCTGTCTTGGTTGGTTTAGAGTTGTATTGTTGTGGCTTTTATGTGTGTGGAGGTTGGTGTGGCTCTCATCTTTGTGGAGGGTTGTATTGCTGTCTTGGTTGGTTTAGAGTTGTATTGTTGTGGCTTTTATGTGTGTGGACTGTGGAGGTTGGTGTGGCTCTCATCTTTGTGGAGGGTTGTATTGCTGTCTTGGTTGGTTTAGAGTTGTATTGTTGTGGCTTTTATGTGTGTGGACTGTGGAGGTTGGTGTGGCTCTCATCTTTGTGGAGGGTTGTATTGCTGTCTTGGTTGGTTTAGAGTTGTATTGTTGTGGCTTTTATGTGTGTGGACTGTGGAGGTTGGTGTGGCTCTCATCTTTGTGGAGGGTTGTATTGCTGTCTTGGTTGGTTTAGAGTTGTATTGTTGTGGCTTTTTTATGTGTGGACTGTGGAGGTTGGTGTGGCTCTCATCTTTGTGGAGGGTTGTATTGCTGTCTTGGTTGGTTTAGAGTTGTATTGTTGTGGCTTTTATGTGTGTGGACTGTGGAGGTTGGTGTGGCTCTCATCTTTGTGGAGGGTTGTATTGCTGTCTTGGTTGGTTTAGAGTTGTATTGTTGTGGCTTTTATGTGTGTGGACTGTGGAGGTTGGTGTGGCTCTCATCTTTGTGGAGGGTTGTATTGCTGTCTTGGTTGGTTTAGAGTTGTATTGTTGTGGCTTTTATGTGTGTGGACTGTGGAGGTTGGTGTGGCTCTCATCTTTGTGGAGGGTTGTATTGCTGTCTTGGTTGGTTTAGAGTTGTATTGTTGTGGCTTTTATGTGTGTGGACTGTGGAGGTTGGTGTGGCTCTCATCTTTGTGGAGGGTTGTATTGCTGTCTTGGTTGGTTTAGAGTTGTATTGTTGTGGCTTTTATGTGTGTGGACTGTGGAGGTTGGTGTGGCTCTCATCTTTGTGGAGGGTTGTATTGCTGTCTTGGTTGGTTTAGAGTTGTATTGTTGTGGCTTTTATGTGTGTGGACTGTGGAGGTTGGTGTGGCTCTCATCTTTGTGGAGGGTTGTATTGCTGTCTTGGTTGGTTTAGAGTTGTATTGTTGTGGCTTTTATGTGTGTGGACTGTGGAGGTTGGTGTGGCTCTCATCTTTGTGGAGGGTTGTATTGCTGTCTTGGTTGGTTTAGAGTTGTATTGTTGTGGCTTTTATGTGTGTGGACTGTGGAGGTTGGTGTGGCTCTCATCTTTGTGGAGGGTTGTATTGCTGTCTTGGTTGGTTTAGAGTTGTATTGTTGTGGCTTTTATGTGTGTGGACTGTGGAGGTTGGTGTGGCTCTCATCTTTGTGGAGGGTTGTATTGCTGTCTTGGTTGGTTTAGAGTTGTATTGTTGTGGCTTTTATGTGTGTGGACTGTGGAGGTTGGTGTGGCTCTCATCTTTGTGGAGGGTTGTATTGCTGTCTTGGTTGGTTTAGAGTTGTATTGTTGTGGCTTTTATGTGTGTGGACTGTGGAGGTTGGTGTGGCTCTCATCTTTGTGGAGGGTTGTATTGCTGTCTTGGTTGGTTTAGAGTTGTATTGTTGTGGCTTTTATGTGTGTGGACTGTGGAGGTTGGTGTGGCTCTCATCTTTGTGGAGGGTTGTATTGCTGTCTTGGTTGGTTTAGAGTTGTATTGTTGTGGCTTTTATGTGTGTGGACTGTGGAGGTTGGTGTGGCTCTCATCTTTGTGGAGGGTTGTATTGCTGTCTTGGTTGGTTTAGAGTTGTATTGTTGTGGCTTTTATGTGTGTGGACTGTGGAGGTTGGTGTGGCTCTCATCTTTGTGGAGGGTTGTATTGCTGTCTTGGTTGGTTTAGAGTTGTATTGTTGTGGCTTTTATGTGTGTGGACTGTGGAGGTTGGTGTGGCTCTCATCTTTGTGGAGGGTTGTATTGCTGTCTTGGTTGGTTTAGAGTTGTATTGTTGTGGCTTTTATGTGTGTGGACTGTGGAGGTTGGTGTGGCTCTCATCTTTGTGGAGGGTTGTATTGCTGTCTTGGTTGGTTTAGAGTTGTATTGTTGTGGCTTTTATGTGTGTGGACTGTGGAGGTTGGTGTGGCTCTCATCTTTGTGGAGGGTTGTATTGCTGTCTTGGTTGGTTTAGAGTTGTATTGTTGTGGCTTTTATGTGTGTGGACTGTGGAGGTTGGTGTGGCTCTCATCTTTGTGGAGGGTTGTATTGCTGTCTTGGTTGGTTTAGAGTTGTATTGTTGTGGCTTTTATGTGTGTGGACTGTGGAGGTTGGTGTGGCTCTCATCTTTGTGGAGGGTTGTATTGCTGTCTTGGTTGGTTTAGAGTTGTATTGTTGTGGCTTTTATGTGTGTGGACTGTGGAGGTTGGTGTGGCTCTCATCTTTGTGGAGGGTTGTATTGCTGTCTTGGTTGGTTTAGAGTTGTATTGTTGTGGCTTTTATGTGTGTGGACTGTGGAGGTTGGTGTGGCTCTCATCTTTGTGGAGGGTTGTATTGCTGTCTTGGTTGGTTTAGAGTTGTATTGTTGTGGCTTTTATGTGTGTGGACTGTGGAGGTTGGTGTGGCTCTCATCTTTGTGGAGGGTTGTATTGCTGTCTTGGTTGGTTTAGAGTTGTATTGTTGTGGCTTTTATGTGTGTGGACTGTGGAGGTTGGTGTGGCTCTCATCTTTGTGGAGGGTTGTATTGCTGTCTTGGTTGGTTTAGAGTTGTATTGTTGTGGCTTTTATGTGTGTGGACTGTGGAGGTTGGTGTGGCTCTCATCTTTGTGGAGGGTTGTATTGCTGTCTTGGTTGGTTTAGAGTTGTATTGTTGTGGCTTTTATGTGTGTGGACTGTGGAGGTTGGTGTGGCTCTCATCTTTGTGGAGGGTTGTATTGCTGTCTTGGTTGGTTTAGAGTTGTATTGTTGTGGCTTTTATGTGTGTGGACTGTGGAGGTTGGTGTGGCTCTCATCTTTGTGGAGGGTTGTATTGCTGTCTTGGTTGGTTTAGAGTTGTATTGTTGTGGCTTTTATGTGTGTGGACTGTGGAGGTTGGTGTGGCTCTCATCTTTGTGGAGGGTTGTATTGCTGTCTTGGTTGGTTTAGAGTTGTATTGTTGTGGCTTTTATGTGTGTGGACTGTGGAGGTTGGTGTGGCTCTCATCTTTGTGGAGGGTTGTATTGCTGTCTTGGTTGGTTTAGAGTTGTATTGTTGTGGCTTTTATGTGTGTGGACTGTGGAGGTTGGTGTGGCTCTCATCTTTGTGGAGGGTTGTATTGCTGTCTTGGTTGGTTTAGAGTTGTATTGTTGTGGCTTTTATGTGTGTGGACTGTGGAGGTTGGTGTGGCTCTCATCTTTGTGGAGGGTTGTATTGCTGTCTTGGTTGGTTTAGAGTTGTATTGTTGTGGCTTTTATGTGTGTGGACTGTGGAGGTTGGTGTGGCTCTCATCTTTGTGGAGGGTTGTATTGCTGTCTTGGTTGGTTTAGAGTTGTATTGTTGTGGCTTTTATGTGGACTGTGGAGGTTGGTGTGGCTCTCATCTTTGTGGAGGGTTGTATTGCTGTCTTGGTTGGTTTAGAGTTGTATTGTTGTGGCTTTTATGTGTGTGGACTGTGGAGGTTGGTGTGGCTCTCATCTTTGTGGAGGGTTGTATTGCTGTCTTGGTTGGTTTGAAGTTGTATTGTTGTGGCTTTTATGTGTGTGGACTGTGGAGGTTGGTGTGGCTCTCATCTTTGTGGAGGGTTGTATTGCTGTCTTGGTTGGTTTAGAGTTGTATTGTTGTGGCTTTTATGTGTGTGGACTGTGGAGGTTGGTGTGGCTCTCATCTTTGTGGAGGGTTGTATTGCTGTCTTGGTTGGTTTAGAGTTGTATTGTTGTGGCTTTTATGTGTGTGGACTGTGGAGGTTGGTGTGGCTCTCATCTTTGTGGAGGGTTGTATTGCTGTCTTGGTTGGTTTAGAGTTGTATTGTTGTGGCTTTTATGTGTGTGGACTGTGGAGGTTGGTGTGGCTCTCATCTTTGTGGAGGGTTGTATTGCTGTCTTGGTTGGTTTAGAGTTGTATTGTTGTGGCTTTTATGTGTTAGGACTGTGGAGGTTGGTGTGGATCATCCTGTTTGTGGAGGGTTGTATTTGCCTGTCTTGGTTTGGTTTTAGAGTTGTATTGTGTTGCCTTTTATGTGTTTGTTGGACTGTGAGGTTTGGTGTGGTTCGCATCTTTTTGTGGAGGGTTTGTATTTGCTGTCTTGGTTGGTTTAGAGTTGTATTGTTGTGGGCTTGTATGTGGTGTGGACTGTGGAGGTTGGTATGGCTCTCATCTTTGTAGAGGGTTGTTATTGCTGTCTTATGGTTTGGTTTAGAAAGTTGTATTGGTTGTGGATTCTTATTATGGTGTGTGGGACCTTTGGAGGGTTGGTGTGGCTTCATCTTTGATGCGAAGGTATGTGTATTGCATATATTGTCCTTGTGTGGACTGTGGAGGTTGGTATGACTCTCATCTTTGTGGAGGGTTGTATTGCTGTCTTGGTTGGTTTAGAGTTGTATTGTTGTGGATTTTATGTGTGTGGACTGTGGAGGTTGGTTATATTGATAGTATATACATATATATCCTTCTATTGATATATATGCCTCCTGTCCCACATGAGCCAGGCTGGAGGCAATATAAAGAACACTCTATTGCGACGGATATACAACCTCCAAAGGAAATACCTAATATCCTCTCTCTCAGAAAGTGAGATCGGCTTAAGAGGATTAATGTCCATATAGCCGTTTATAATGAGTCCAATTAAGAGAACATGTGTAATTCACTCACTTGTTCGTCAAGAGGAATCCACGCAATGCAAGCTAAGGCTTAAATTTATCTACGCTCTTATTAAGCGCCTTCTCAACACTGGGAATGTTTTGGCATGAAATGCATGTTTAAGTGTTTTTATGTAATCGTTGGCATGGCTCTGTGGATGTGTGTGGTTAGTCTGTATTTTACGCCCAATTGGCGACATCTGGGAAACGAAGGCTTAGGGTTTAGATCTAGTAACGGTAACCATTCTCACTACAGGTACCAGCTCACCCGAAGGCTTAGGTTGCGTGACCAGTTAAGCTTAGGTTTGACCATCACGATAACCCATATCGCCTTGTAACCGATCACGCAACCCCAGAGGGGAGTCACCAATTATCGTCCAACTTATTCCAGGTTCCTATTTATACTGATAGGTGAAACAGAGGCTACACCGTTAGAAGACTTGCCAATGTCTCTTCCTCGCCCGGGTCTCGAACCCGGGACCTTCTGGTTGTGAGCCAGACGCGCTATCCGTTACGCCACGGGGAGGTGTATGTATGTGTGTGTATGTGTTTTTGTGTGTGTGTGTGTGTGTGTGTAAAGATAATTGTCGGTTTATTGTTCATTGCAGCCCTGAGGCTGAAAATCTACAGTTTTTCTTAATCCTAGCTACAGTACAATATTTATTCTAACTTTACGAGGTCACATGCGACCTTTGTCGACTCTGAGGTGCCTGGCTTCCCACCAAGTACATACGCAGATGCACTTTGTATTGATGAGAAGATGTGTAGGCTAACACATGCTGATACCAGCTTGGTTAGGGAGGAACCACGATACAATTTTCTCCGTCGCTATGGCCGAAAAAAAGACTTTAGGATTCTGGTGGATTCGAACCAACGGACGGTCAGCGCAAAACACAGCACATTAAACCACTGGACCACAATGTGTGCGTGTGTGTGTGTGTGTGTGTGTATGTGCAACAGTGGTTGGAGAAGGAGAGATTAGAAGAAATCGACCATTGAACTAATACTATACGTTATATTCCCTTCGTTGACAATCATAAATCTTTTTTAACCCTTAATTAGCGGCGAGCAACATAAGTCGAGTTAAATAAAGCTGGACTATGTGGCGGCGCTCGACATAACTCGAGTGGCAATTTCAGCACGTAATGTGGCTGAGAGAGAGAGACAGTGGGTGGCAGGAGACTAGCTGAGCGTATGACTGCTCCAGACCACCGCGTGCGAACATACTGACACCAAATCTCAGCTCCCTCCTCCTCTCTATCCACTCGCTACATACTCAATTTATGTACCGAAAGTACCCACCGAATTACCTGCTTTTTGCACTCGCGTTGCACGGTTAATTGCCAAGGAAAACTATCCTCATACAAGGATCGTTATGGTGTCATTCGAACAGCTCTGTTTATGCACCTTTCAGGGGATAGGTAGCTTGTTTTTACTTCTGGGTCTTATTTAGGCATGAAAATGATCACGTAAACAGCCCTATTTTGGCTAAAAACACCCCGCTGGGCGGTACACATAAATAAACCGCATAGGCCGCTCGTAAGGTGTTAAGCAGAGTAAAATCGCCTAATGATAGCCAGAATTAAAAGAAAAATAACTGAGAGGGTTAAAGGTATAATTTCTTTCTGAATATGATACAAGACCTTCATACATAATTATTTACATATTAAAATGCAATTAAAAGTGTTATGGTAATATTAAAATTAATAAGAACCCGATAGCACAGGGCCTTGGGTGGGGCTTTGGTTTCCCGGGCGTTTCAGCACCCTCCTCAGCTCCCCGCCTTGGAGTGGCTTCGGTCACCTGGGCTTTATTAGTGGTCAGCAGGGAGGGTTCTGTGAGGGAGTTCGGTTATGGCCTTGGCCTTTCTTGGGACCATGGGGCTGCTCGGCCATACAGCCTGGTGAACAACAACATGTATACAAATATCTCTATGTCTTTATAAATCTGTTTAATTTCAACTGACGGTATATTGAATCCCTTAGCAGCTAATTTATCGATACTTAATGGAAAAATATGAAACTACCATGTATCTGCATCATATTAAGACAAATCTTATATAATTAGCACCATAATTCACTACACAATCTTCAAAATAACTGAGAAATCTTAATGGGAACTTTGCAATTTACCGTCAGTTGAAAAGAAACCGAGAATAGTGATGTGAGAGGGAAGCCATTGGTGGTGGTGAACACTGAAGGGTAGAGATGGAAAGAATGTGTTTCACTTCAGAGGTAAGATAGCCAGAGACATGTATAGTCTGAAGAATTAGGGTGGGGGGGGGTGGATGAACAGCACAGATATAGCTTGCTTGACAATTACAAGATAGCTTAAGGGGAGATGGGCGCTTTTATTTGCTTATTGTTCTATCTTTCTATTACTTTTTAGTTTCCACCCAAGACCTCCATCAATCTGTAAAAAACATCCCTAGACCTCCCTTCAAGATAAATTTGTACATTTTTCGGTAGAAAAATGTCCCGGCCGAAGGCCGATTACTCTTAAAATTACAAGCTCGCTTTCGCTCACCAGGAAAAATCGACACCTGAATGGCACGACAGGTCTTAATATTGACAAAGAATTGGGGCGTAAAATCATAAAATTGCCAAACTAATGGGCTGAACGTCTCAAAATCTGAAAATGTATGAGACTAAACACGACGAAGAAGGGGGCCAGAAAAACCATCCCATCGGAGGGATGGGATGGTTTAAGCCAGAGAATTAACAGTTCATAAGAGTCAAAGTTGGGAGCACGAGAACAAGAAAGATTGTTGGGCACATATAGTAAACACAACATTCACCTTTGACTTGAAACTGAGGATACAGAAAGTTGGAAGATAAAGAGAAGGGTTTGCTGTCAATTGCCTCAGATAACTGTGTTTCGGTGAGGAGAACAAGATCATGTATGACAAAGGAAAGGTTATGTTCCACAGAGTGAAAATTAGAGGAGAGGCCACGAATGTTGCAGAAATGTATAGTTAGCAGCCCAGTACATTTTTGGGAGTCTTCACCAGGGTTCAAGTTGCTGCTTCACCAGGGTTCAAGTTGCTGCTTCACCAGGGTTCAAGTTGCTGGGGGCCTTTATGGCCTCCCCTCCCTCGGATTGGTCGTCGTTGTGCCACGTTTTTTGTTTTTGTCTAATTTTGGGGACTCGAACCTCCACCATTCAGAACGAGTATCCAAGCTTTTAATCCACTACACCACGGCGTGATGAAGGACTCTTAACATTTTCCTATTTATATTAAGGATCAGAAGGGAAATCCTACTCGGAGAATTTATTTCAGTTCATGCACAAGTCACAGGATCCATATTCCAGGATACCATACATGGATGTTTACAAGATTCCTCACGCAACTAGGGTTATAAAGATTTCATTTAAATTCTCGATCCTGCGACTTGTGTATCAATTGAAATACATTCTCCAAGTAGGATTTCCCTTCTTAATATAAATAGGACAAAGTTAAGATTCCTTTATCACGCCGTGGTGTTGTGAATTAACAGCTTGGACACTTGTTCTGAATGTCAGAGGTTCGAGTCCGGCTGGGAGTATACACACATTTATTAGCTCACGTGTATTTGTGAGATATTTTTGATATATATATATATATATATATATATATAATTGTTGTGTGAAGTCTTATAAATGTAATATGTGACGCATAAATATAGCTATTATTCTGCTTCAAGCCTCACCTTTTTCTATATGCTGGAGTCATATTTCCATCAAAAGGTCACAAGGCCATCACGTGTTGCGGATGACATTTGAGTTTATACTGACAGGTTGTGGCAGTAAAACATTTCATATATTGCTCCACTTCCCGGAGTTTCATGATGCTTGCTGTTATTTAAAGTCAGCCAACATTGTATTATATTTCATACCCCTTAATACATATCCCAGTTAAGGGGGAGTTAGTCGTTTTTTCTGGACCCCCTTCTGCCTCATGTCTAGACAATTATATTTGAGTTTTTTAACACGTCCATTTCGTTAGTTTGGCGATTTTGAGACCTTTAGCCCCATTTCTTTGTCAATATTAAGACCGTTCATGAAATGTAGGTGTCGATTATTTCCTGGCGATCGATAGTGAGCCTGTAATATTAGAAGCAACCGGCCTTTGGCCGGTAAATTTTTCTATCAAAAAATTTGCAAATATATTTACTGGGTGTAGTTTTAAGTTTGCTGGAGATCTAGCGAGATAACTCAAAAATACATTAATATATAAATATAGGCTATAGACCATAAATCAAGCACTACCCCCTTAACCAACCTCATATTTACACTATAATAGTACGCACTGTACCTCTTCAGTGTTGTATTGCGCCTCACAATATGTTATTAAAACATTATACTGTAATATGAATTAGTTTTCTTCCCTTTATATTACGTATCATTTTCCTCTCACGAATGGATCTGTATAAGTGTTCAATCTCCTACAATACTTTATAGTCAAATCAATGCACTATTTGTATTTATATATTTATTTATTAATTTATTTTTGCATCATACCGGTTATTGTGGTTATCAGCGGTGTGGGTGGCTGTTATATGTTTCATAAACCCTTTTCTAAACATAGTCAGGATAACATTGTTATGTTGCATATTACATTACATGATGAATCTATATCGACATTGATTTATTGCATGGGGACATATTCAGGTGCAGATATTTCATAAATAATAGTGCCATGAAAAATGTACATTATAATTATTATGAAAACGGCATAATCTAATTTCTAATTTAACAGGAATTCATAATAAACTCCTGATGAAAGTTGTCCTGCCTCAGAATAATACAAAACATACCGGCGCATACACACACACACACACACACACACACCTCCTCTTGGCGTAACGGATAGCGCTTCTGGCTCACAACCAGAAGGTCCCGGGTTCGAGACCCGGGTGGGGAAGAGACATTTGAGCAATTCCTATAACGGTGTAGCCTCTGTTCACCTAGCAGTATAAATAGGAACCTGGTATAAGTGGACGACGTTGTGACTTCCCCTCTGGGGGTTGGTGGTCTGTTACAAGGTGAGAAGGGTATCTCAGAAAGGTTTTGGGTAAATGGGCTGTAAATATCCACACCTACTCCCTGGCTGACTCATCCCAAATAGTAATATTATTAGCTCGATTACTCTTGTAATTTATGGAGGTTAGTGGTAATTGTATTTGCCTTAATTCCAATGAATAAACAAGTGTATAATGAGTGTAGCACAGTTACAATTTTCAAAAATAGTCTAGCTACATATCTCGCTCTTTACCCCCCGATTAACTGCGTTTACAAACGAATAGCACCACTATATATTGTGCTATTATTTGCTGGTTCACATAGGATCTGTAGTTTAGTTACAAGCAGCCTCGTATGGAGCAGTAAATATGTTGTTGCTTGTTTTCCTTTGTATCACTTCCCTCAGTACTCTTTCTCTAACACACTTCACAGTTTTGCCAATGAGTGTGAATGATTTGATCTGATTTTTCTGTTTAACTTTTTGTCCAAATAGATAAGTGGAAAAGAAACCCACGAAAATGTTGTGTGCTCGTTACTTAACGTATTTTCTAGAAAACTCGCATTTTTTCCTTACTGAATCATGTCCTGTATTGGTCATAGTAAAAGTTGTTTGTGGCAAAGTTTTTTTTTATTGTTCACAAAGGTTTTAAATTTGTCTTTTGCGCATGGAAATCAACGGGAAGTATTTGATGTTTTTATTTGTTTATATTTCCAATAACGTACCATTATCTGTGAGATGTGTTAGTACTTTTATATTAAGGGGACCGACCTGCCTTTTCTCTCTGGGTTTTATCCATTCGGTCCCATGAAGCCTACTGTTTTAAGATGTTTCTCCCCATTCAGGTATCGATTTTTCCTGGCGAGCGATAGCGAGCCATCATTGTATGGAGAAATACGGCTACCGAAAAATGTACAAATTCAGTCAGCTGTATAAAACATAATCCACAATTTGCTGGCTCTCTATCGCTCGCCAGGTGTAAATCGAAACCTGGATGAGGATAAACGCCTTAAAACATTAGACTGAATGGGGTCGAATGGCTACTACCCAAAAAGAAAAACATAGCGGGTTGGTCCCCTTAGGACGAACATATAAGCATCAACGTTGTGCATAGTATCCTGACATAGCATATTAAAATAAATTAAAATTACACAGTTTAGTACTTAAAGTTTATATGAGCAAAATGTGTTGTCCTTTTTCTGCATCATATTTTGGCTGTAAATGAATGGTTATATTATGTTTGTATATCTATATATAAATGTAATACCCCCTTCCTGTCACCCGTGTTCCCTCCTCACACCTTCTACATATTTCTTTTACAGTTTCTTCAACTTCAACCGTCTGGAACCTGTGTAATCTATGTTAGCGAAATATCCAAACAGTATAACACTTATCTAAGGTATTACTTAACTTTTCCAAAATAAATATCAGTAAATATGTTACATATTGATATCGTGCTGGACAAAATATGGAAATAGCTAACATGGTAAGATGTCACCTATAAATCTCTTGTATTATTATATTTTATTCCACCAACTAACTTCACTTCTAAACTCAATTAATGAAATCAACTAATACATGTGGCACTCCAAGGACTCGAACCTAGGATACTCACATCGAAATTCCGCGCATTTATGCATTACGTTATCAAGACAGTTACAGAAATATGCACAAGCTTACGATTTATTTTGCAGTTTCGAATCTTGTATATTAATCTGAGCATGTACGTACATATATTCCAACTGCGCTATGGTAGCCTAATGTATAGACGAATGGTAGAGACACATACTTGCCAATTTTCATATCGGCATTTCAACATTTATGACAAAAAATCTAAACAGTCTTCCACAAAGAATACTAAATCCAAATCACAAGTTTAAGAAAGTGTTGAAATGTTGCAGGTTTAGAACATGGAGAATGCACAGGAGGGAGAAAAACAAAACCTCAAAACGATGAAAATAGTGGTAGGCAGTGGTATGAATTAGGCGTCAACATGTAAAAGTTCACCTCAGAATATTGACCTGCCTCAGAATTACTTACCCCCCCCCCCCCCTCACACACACACACACACACAGACCTCTTGGGGTTGGTGGTCTGTTACAAGGTGAGAAGGGTATCGTATAGGTTAACCTAAGACTTCGGGTGAGACTGGTACCGTACAGATCAACCCAAACCTTCAATTTCAGATGTAGCCAATTGACTGATTACTGACTACACTCACATCCACAGCAAACGATACACTAACACATGACATGCACTTCACGCAATGCATTCCCAGTTAAGGAGGTGCGATAATAATGAGCTGAAGCTCGCATTGCGGGGAATCCCCTTGACAAACAAGTTCAGTTAATTACACTCAGGTCAGTATTACTTGTGTACACTTACATCTTACACTAACAAGCGTTCCAACACTATCCAAATATATATTATTTTTCTGGCCCAAGAAAATGTTCTCCCATGTTGTCCACAGAGTATCCCTCTCACATACATTATCTTGCTCTTACAGTTTTTCCAATATTATATTTTTCTCTTGAGATCTAGACTTTAAATAGCTAGTCAATATTGCCATGGTATCATCATGGCATCATTACATGGAAACATACAGAACTATTCACTTACAAACTAGTACATTAATAAATCTATGGGAGCTAACAAATGTATAGCCTACTTCTAAACTTGCAAAAAAAAAAAAAAAAAAAAAAAACAGCATAGTTTCCATTGTAAGTATAATCTGACTAACATAAGACAATCTGAATATTGACAAGGACATTAGGCTAAAAGTCTTAAAATCGACAAAGTAATGGGCCGAACGTCTTAAAATCTGAAAACCAAAGGGGCTAAGCATGAGGGAGAAAGGGGGCAAGAAAAGCCGGCCATCTCCCCTTAAGCCGATATATGGTTCAAAAGTTAGGGATTTAATGAAAGGTAGACAAATTATGATTCGTCCTCAGTTTCTTGTCTTTCTTTATGTTCTATCTTTCTTCTGTTTATTTCTCTCATCTATCTCCACCCGCCGGCTTTAGCACCGCCAACAGCTCCGCATCGCCACTGAGAAAACTCGATCCTAATTTGAGTATTTCATATCCCAATTCCCTTTATTCATTGCATGAACAGTAGTTAAGTGCTTGTTTAACCTCCACATAGTTCTGTAGTTGCCGTGCATGTTATTTTATTGCTTTTCTGACTGATAAACATTGTTGTTTACATTTGTTATCCTACCTTGTAGCAGACGACGCACGCGCACCTCTAATCGACCTAGCTTTGTATTTTCTTATTAACTCTAGTAGTTATCGTATTCAGTATCCTACTGTAGCTATAAATATCTGTAATTTTAGTTGTTGCTTGCATGATCTTGTAGTAACCTTTGACTGATAACTTTGTTTATCTAAATATAATCCTGCTTGACTAGCCTACAGTGACACCAGCGCCATCTGTTGATACAGTGTGTGCAGTTACACTTTATTTCTATATAATCTCTATTTGGTGAATTGTATATTTAGTCACATATTCTATTATATATATATATATATTTGTTTTGCTTTTTTAGGTAGGTTATCACCCCTGGTAGCCTACTTCTGCACATTTCATACTTTTTTGTTTTTGGTTATTTTTGTTTTCGGTTAGTCTAGGCTATCATCCCTGGTGGCCTATTTCTGCGTACGGTACTTCAATTTTTAAATTTTCAGTTAGTCTATCACCGCTGGTGGCCTATTTCTGCGTACCGGTATTTCATAATTTTAGTTTTCGGTTATTTTTGTTTTCGGTTAGTCTAGGCTATCATCCCTGGTGGCCTATTTCTGCATACTTCAATTTTTAAATTTTCAGTTAGGCTATCACCGCTGGTGGCCTATTTCTGCGTACCGGTATTTCATAATTTTTGTTTTCGGTTATTTTTGTTTTCGGTTAGTCTAGGCTTTCACCGCTGGTGGCCTATTTCTGCGTACCGGTATTTCATAATTTTTGTTTTCGGTTATTTTTGTTTTCGGTTAGTCTAGGCTATTATCCCTGGTGGCCTATTTCTGCGTACTTCAATTTTTAAATTTTCAGTTAGGCTATCACCGCTGGCGGCCTATTTCTGCGTACCGGTATTTCATATTTTTGTTTTCGGTTAGGAGAGGCTATAACCCCTGGTGGCCTATTTCTGTTTAAATAAACATAAAATTGTTTTCCGTTCGGCTATCACTGCGTATTCAAATTTAATTTTGTTTTGTTTTTATTTTCGGTTTGGCTATCACCGCTGATAACCTATTTGTGTGTATTTCAAATTTGTTGTTTTCGGTTAGGCCTATTTAAGTAAGTGAAGCGACCTGAAGGGAGTGAAGTGTTTTTAAAGTGAGTTTAGTGTTTTTAAAGTGAGTTAAGTGTTTTTAAGTGAGTGAAGTGATCTGAAGAAAGTGATCGTCACCATGCCTCGTGCCTGAATGAACTGCGCCGGTAGGTTTGGTGCTTCAATGTTTGCTCCTGCCGATCCACAAGTCTGCCGACTCTGCCAGCAACGAGAGGATTTGACAGCAAAATTGGATGAAGCCCACAACAAGATCAACGCCCTCACCAGGAAGCTGGAATCACTCCAAGAGGTTGTAACACTCAACGTTGGAGTATCACTAACTCCAATTGTTTCAACTCCAGCATCCACCACCGCCCCAACGTCATCTGCCAACAATCCAACACCTGGAGTAGACACTGCAGCAGATGCTTCTGACGAACCTGAGCCGACATCAAACCAGGACAGCCGCCCTGTTCACCTTAGTCTCTCCCCCACTCCTCGTGCAAGAAGCCTGCTAGCACGAACAGTACCAACCCCTCGCCCCCGTTCTAACCACTCCTCTCCCCGACCTGTACATAGAGTATCGCCACCACAGGTTTCCGGAATTACACCAGTGAGGAACGGTGCACGGCCAACGCAGAAAAGGTCTCATCTACCAGTCACAATGTCAAACAGATTTGAGATATTGGTAGAGATGGAAGACGAACCAGAAGAGACTGCAGGCTCGTTGGGGATTCCATCCTGCGAGGACAGGTCAAAGAGTTCTGCGATAGAGTCCCAAATCAACGAAAAAAAATTTGCATCCCAGGAGCTCGACTGGACGACATTGTGGAAGCCTTCGAAGATACCACAAAGGATGCAATGAAAATACCCTTTTTGTCATCCATGCTGGTTCAAATGACGTCATGCGCACCAGATCCGAATAGTTGATGGAGAAATATCTCAAGATGATCCAGCACTACAAAAACAAGTCAAGGAATATCATCATCTCAGGCATTCTCCCCAAGATCGACGCACTTGACAAATTCTACGACAAGGCCTTCAGCACAAATAGCCGACTAAAATATTTGTGTCTGAGGGAAGAAGTTGAATTCATCAACCTCTGCGACAACTTCTACAACCAGCCTACTCTGTTCCGCAAGGATGGCACTCATCTAAACCCTGTGGGTTCAGCATGCATGGGTCGTCTCCTACACGAAGCAGTCCGCAGCCATGGATCAAAAAACGCCATCCGAGAAGAAGCAGCAGTGACATAAATCATCCAACGCCAAGAAAAAAACAGAGGCAACCGAGGACCACCAGCGATAAGGACCGAAGACAGCGAGGACCGAGGACAGCCATGAACATAAATGTAGATCCGACAAGAACCAAAAATATTATTAACCCTTAAAAAGCGGCTCACCACTTAAGTCGAGTTAAATAAAGCTGGACTATGTGGCGGCGCTCGACATAACTCGAGTGGCAATTTCAGCACGTAATGTGGCTGAGAGAGAGAGACAAGTGGTGGCAGGAGACTAGCGAGCGTATGACTGCTCCAGATCACCGCGGCGAACCTACTGACACAAATCTCAGCTCCCTCCTCCGTCTCTTACTCGCTACATACTCAATTATGTACCGAAAGTACCGAATTACCTGCTTTTTGCACTCGCGTTGCACGGTTATTGCAAGAAAACTATCCATCATACAAGGATCGTTATGGTGTCATTCGAAAGCTCTGTTTATGCCCTTTCAGGGATAGATACTTGTTTTACGTTCTGGGTCTTATTTAGGCATGAAAATGATCACGTAAACAGCCCTATTTTGGCTAAAAACACCCCGCTGGGCGGTACACATAAATAAACCGCATAGGCCGCTCGTAAGGTGTTAAAGAGCGTTCCGTGAGTTCTAAAATAAAAAATGTAAAGGTTTTCTATGCAAACGCTCGTAGCATACGCAATAAATTTTCAGATTTAGAGGAGCTAGTGTTTACAGAAAATTATGATGTGATTGGCATAACAGAATCTTGGCTCAATACAGAAGATAGAGACTTTTTAGCAGAGTATTCACTTCCCGGTTATGTAATGTTTGAAAAAAGCCGAATAAATCGAAATGGAGGTGGCGTTTTACTTTATATCAAAGAAAGTCTTAACCCTACCCTCTTGTCAAAACCTCAAATTGTGAACGTCGACGCATCTTTTGTGCTAATAAAGAATAATAAAGGTACAAAAATAATACTTGCATTAATATACAGACCTCCAGCTCAATCAGTGCAAACTGACCGAGAAATTTACGAACAAATTGCAGATCTAAGTAACTCACAAGATACCGTAATTTTTGGCGACTTTAATTTACCTGTGACCAAGTGGGGCGATACTCTTACTTCACACTCCGGACATGACTTGTATACGAACTTGCAAGAGAGTTCGCTTTATCAATTTGTTCGAACGCCGACCCGTGGTAATAACGTTCTTGACATTGTACTTGCAACAAAAGAAGAATTAATAGAGAATTTGAATGTTGGTGATGAATTCAGTAACAGCGACCATCGTACGATAACTTTCACTTTAAAGTTTACTAGTAACGAACCAAATAGTAGCATCGAAAAAGTCCCTAATTTCAAGAAAGCAAACTTCCATAAACTTAGAGCTATGTTTAAAGAAACTGACTGGAGCTATTTTATTCACAATAACGACATAAATACATCTTGGAAGTTATTCGAAGCCACTTACCTAAAAGCAGTGCAAGTCTGCATACCATCGAAAATACGGCGTCCAGGCCATAATAATAAGCCCAAATGGTGGAATAAAGATATTTCAAACTGCCTGCTTGCTAAAAAATGTGCTAATGATAGATTAAAATCCTCTCAAAATGACGAAGAACGGCTGAAATTTGTAGAGCTACGACGCAAAGCCAAAAAGTTAGTTAAGCAAAGTAAAAAGACCTTAGAGTTACATATTGCGAATCAAAGTAAAACAAACCCGAAAGAATTCTATAGTTATATCAGAAAGAAAAAAGTAGTTACTTCAACTGTTGGACCGTTAGTCGATGAAAATGGAGAATACACCAAAGACGAAGTACAAATGAGTAATGCCCTCAATAACTTCTTTGCATCAGTTTTTACAACAGAAGACCTCAGTGATATCCCTACACCATCGCCGATTCAGATTGATAATTCAGATGTTCTAAGCAATATCACCGTTACAGAAAGAGAAGTATTGAATTGTTTAGATAAACTCAAGGTAAATAAAACGGCTGGACCTGATACAATCTCGCCTAGAGTTCTAAAGGAAGCTAAGGATGAGCTCTCCAAACCACTGACATTACTATTTAACAAATCCTTGCAGTCTGGAACTATGCCCGATCAGTGGAAGCTAGCCAACGTAACACCGATATTCAAAAAAGGCAGCAAATCCCTACCCAGTAACTATCGTCCAATTAGCTTAACCTCAGTTGTATGTAAAATGCTAGAAACGGTCATACGAGACAGACTCGTAAATCACTTAGAGGAAAATAACATACTTAAAGATACTCAACACGGCTTTCGTAAAAAACGTTCCTGTTTAACAAACCTCTTAGACTTCTTCCACGATATCCTCAACCTCTACGATGAGAGTAAAGCTATAGATATTATATACCTTCATTTCCAAAAGGCCTTTGACAAAGTTCCCCACAAACGTTTACTGCTAAAATTAAAAGCGCATGGAATACAAGACGGTGTGTTGAAATGGATAGAAAATTGGCTCAGCGACAGAAAGCAAAGAGTAGTCATAAACGGTAAGGCATCTAAATGGACCAATGTAAGTAGCGGGGTACCCCAGGGATCGGTACTAGGACCAATTATCTTTCTAATTTACATCAACGACATAGATGAGGGTCTCACCTGTACAATCTCAAAATTTGCTGACGATACAAAAATTGCAAATAGCGTACTCTCAAAAGAACAAGTTGACGATATGCAACACAATCTAGATAAATTGTCATGTTGGGCCCAAATTTGGCAAATGAGTTTCAATGCGGATAAATGTAAAGTACTACATATCGGATACCTAAATGAGAAAGCAAACTATTCGATGAATGGCACTCAGCTTAAGAATGTAAACAGAGAAACCGATCTGGGAGTAACAATATCGAGTAACCTAAAACCGAGTCAACAATGTTCAGAAGTTGTTAAGAAGGCAAACAAAATAATTGGCTTTATAGGCAGGTCATTTGAGCATAAATCCAAAGAAGTTATCCTAACCCTTTACAATTCCTTAGTCCGCCCTCTCTGGAATACTGCATTCAATCCTGGTGCCCTTATTACCAAAAAGATATAAACAAGCTAGAACGAGTTCAATGTAGAGTTACCAAAATTATACCTAGCCTAAAGAACAAACCATACGAAGAGCGTCTTAGAGAATTAAATCTATTTCCATTAACCCAGCGCAGATTAAGAGGTGACTTAATTCAAGTGTTCAAAATCATCAAAGGCATTGACAATATGAACTGTAGTAAGTACTTCACTATCGACCAATCTAATTACACGCGGGGAAACGGTTGCAAAATTATTGGTAAATCTTTTAACTCACACGAATCTAAGAATTTCTTCTTCAATCGAGTTGTCAACTTGTGGAATGGGCTTCCCCGAAACGTTATAGACTGCATCACCGTTGATTCATTTAAACTCTGCGTAGACAAATATCTCGCATCAAACCCGCGACTGACTGCGTTTGTAAATTAATAACTTTATTTAATCCCCCCCTCAGTTACTAACCCATCTGTCCCCTACTAACTTCCTAATCCTGCCACGGACATTAGTTCCAGGGCAGTAATTCCCTTTCCAATGTTCCCTTACCCACTCTAAACCACTGTTTGGACACTTGATCCTCAGAGTTTTGGAGGACAAGCAACCTAGAAGGGTCACTAGATATGTTGTTGCTTGATTTCCTGTGTACTCCTTTGTACTCCTTTGTACCTCTCACTCTCTCTGTCTCATTCCTTTATTTCCTTAACCCTTTATGTAACAGCGATGTCTGTTACATTATATTCTAGCCATATTTAGACGATTTTATGCAGTCTAATAAGGATATGTGGTAGTTAAAAGGGTTGATCGAGATAGTTCGAAGCCCATACAATTAGTAGAGATCCTTCCTAAATTGAATAAAATCTATTAGTAATAATAGAAAGAATAAAGTAAAACGAATGTCGACGGTACAGAAGGGGTTAATCTTCAACACGTCATTCTTCTCTCTTCCGTAAACTTAACCCTCTGTTTATATACGTAAACTTGCGAACACTCTCATGTAGTATCGTCATACTAGGTCTTCATTTTCAAGTAATCTCCCGTCTTATCGAAGAAGTATTTTGTCTAAATATAGCTAAAACTAAATTAAAGAGACGTCACCGGTACAGAAGGGGTTAATAAAATGCTTAAATCTAGCGTTATAATAAATTATACGGCCCCCCCTCCCAAAAAAAAATGTCAGAGGTGATTTTTTTTTTTTTTTTTTCATTTCTCATCCTTGTCTTCCATTTTAGCAAACAAAAAAAATAAGTGAAAATGGCTTGGGACTGGGGTGAACAAAATATTATAACTAGCCGGGGCTCAACGGGTTAAAAATAAATATGTAAATTTTTTGGTAGAAAAATATTCTGGCCGAAGGCTGGTTACTCTTGAAATTACAGGCTCGCTAACGCTCGCCAGGAAAAATCGACACCTAAATTGCACGAAAAGTCTTAATATTGACAGAGAAATGGGGCGTAAAATCTTAAAATCGCCAAACTAATGGGCTGAACGTCTTAAAATCTAAAAAACAATGGGGCTAAACATGAGGGATAAAGGGTGGTAGACAACCGGCCCATCACACGAGAGCTTTTATAGTCAACATTAGATGATCAAAAAATTTCTGGCAACATTTCTGGAATATTTTGCACTGGTATCGGAAACTAAACTGATGGTAGATGAATTTAGGTAACCGAAATATAATATATGTTTACCTCATAAGCTGCCAGACCAGTGTTGAGGAAAAAATTTGGGGGAAAAAGTGCTTGTGTGATATCGCCTCTACCCCTATTTGTTTATCTCCAAAAACACACCCTTATGCCATGTGTGTATCTGTAATGGTATTTTGCAGTGATATAGATATGAATTTTGACAATTATAATGTAAAACTTTCCCAAGCGAATTAATCGCACACATAACAGCGCACTCTCGTTATGTTCAAGGAATTAGTCAATTTGGGAAGTTCAGGACGTTCTGGCAAATTCTTTTAGATTCGGTATGAATAAAGAAACTACAATTTATGTCAAAATGTACTATTCAAACAAATATTTAGTTTATGTCAAACAAGATTAGGTTTGCTAATATCGACGGTACCAAATGTACAATCACTTATACAAATTTGTGGACCCCCTATGTTTCTATTTATGCCATTATAACTATATGGACTGATTTTGGGATGGAACTAGCTGGTTAATACATCGTTTATATATAGTTTTGTAGTTGATGTATAGACAAATATATTCATCATATATACTGCCACAATAAGAAACAGGTGAGGTTCACAAATGTTTATGAGTGACTGTACGAACTGCCCAAACTAGGTGGGCTGACAAATTTAGTGGTATAATCCTGCAAAAGAAAAGAAAAAAGAAAATCGGTACCGTAAAATATGGCCGACGGGTACCTGGTTCGAATTAATAAAAAACGAGAACTAAGATATTTTTTTACCACGAGAGAGAGAGAGAGAGAGAGAGAGAGATTTACATAGATTCACTGGTCACACAGACCTTACGGTCCCTGGGAAATGGTCAGGACATAATTCTAGTAGGGATAGCAAAGAAGAAGGCACTCTCCCTACCCTTCATCCTTCCGGAACAGGCTGAATGTTTGCTTCTTCGAGGAGAGTGGGACATATGTATGTGTATATATATATATATATATACCTAAAGAAGCACACATCGAGGATACCACAATATCTACTTGACAGACTCACTGCAAGTGACAAAACAGTTGGCCATATATTATTCAGAATAGTGCCGAGTATCTTTCCACTAATAATAAAACATTCCAGACTTAATATTATACAGTGTAGATATTATGAACAAGTATCATTACTTCCGTACTTTACTAATTTATAACAAGGGTCTAGTAAGAGGCTCCAGTCCTGGTTTCTTTAAAGGAAGAGGCAGGGGTTCTCCAGTTAGGCAAACCCAGGGTTTATATTCCCAGTATATCTTGGGGGGTTCAGGGGCTCCGGTCTTGGGGGGTTCAGGGGCTCCGGTCTTGTATACTTCCTGACTGTTCGTGGGCTTAACCCATTCATTACCGGGGACGTCCTTTTAATGATATTCTAGTACTATTAGACGATTTGATTCAGCTTATGAAGGACATCTACCATTTAAGAAGCTACAAACTATCATAATCAACCCTTATAACTACCATATACCTTTCCTAAGCTTCATAAGATTGTCTATATATAGCTATAATAAAATACAAAAGACGCCGCCGGTACTGAAGGGGTTAATGCTGCTCTAGGTCCGGGTCTATAGCCTCTGAAGTCCTATTTTAACTAAGTAATTCCTAACACGTAGTACAATAGTGAAACCTATCACAATAATATAAATCATATAACTGCCGTGTGTGCAACATAGTCTACATACACAATAGGTGCACATAGCCTCACACCCACACATTCAACAATTACGTTTCACATACATAATTTTCTGCACAAACAACAAAGGCTTTGACTGCAACAGGTATGCTATCCGTTTAAGGGGGGATGGGCTGTTTAGTCTGGTCCCCCTTCTCACTCATGTTTAGCCTAATCCGTATTCAGATTTTAAGACGTTCAGCCCATTAGTTTGGCGATTTGAACACCTTTCACCCCATTTTGTTGTAAATGTTAAGACCTTACGTGCCATTTAGGTGTCGTTTTTTTCCTGGCGAGCCATAGCGACCCTGTTAGTTTAAGAGGAGCTGGCCTTCGGCCGGGACATTATTCTACCAACAAATTTATAAACTTATCTAGGGGGTTGGTTTTTTAAGCTTGATGGAGGTCTACGAAGGAAATTAGAACAAAATATTTAATAAATGAAAAAAATCGACCAAAAAGTGAACCATCCCTCCTGAAACAAATTACGTTACACAAATTAGCAAAATTTAATTGTGATTTCAATAGTAGGCAGAGGGGGTATAGGGGTGATTATATATATTTTAGGGTAGAGAGATTTGATATCAATTTATATAATGTATCCCATGTGTTGTTATTGTTGTTGTTGTTGTTCCCTAAGCTGCCTGGCCGAACAGCCCCGAGTCCCTGAGGAAGGCCACGGCATTGATCGGGCTTTCCCACAGAGCTCTCGTTGAGTGTAGATTGTGTTGTTGGCATAAGTGGTTGTGTGAAATGCAGTCTTCTATGATGTGTTTGATGGTATGGGGTGCTGTGTTACATCCCGGGCAGGTGTCGACGACGGAGTCATCCAGTCTCTTCTGATAGCTCAGAAGAGCTGGATGGTGTCCGCATCTCAGCCTGGCCAGGTGGACTCTGTCCTCGCGAGGAAGGGAGGATTTGGAAGGATGGATTTCGGGAGGTCGTGCTTGCAGCTGTGTGTTGTCTATGAGTGAGTGGATGGATCGGCGAGAGATATGAGTATGGATGTGCTTCTGGAAGTTGGTTTGGGGTGGACAGGGAGGGAGAGAGGACAGTATTTGTGTGTGATACCGTGTGCTGGGTGTTGTTTTGATATTTCTTGGTGTCTGTGGGTGTGTTGCCATGTAGTGTAGTGGGTGGTTTTGGTTCGTAGAGGCTGCTGCCAGGAATTGAGTATCTCTCATGTCCAGATGGTCTTTGACTTTGAGGATTTTGGTTTCTTGATGTAGGTGATCTGTGGGTGTAGTAGCTGTGCAGCCTGTAATGATTTTTAGGGCTTTGTTTTGAATAGTCTATAAGGTCTTATGATGTGTTTCAGCTAGGTTAGAAGCCCAGGCTGGGCTTGCGTATTACATCACTGATCTTGTGTATTGTTTATAAACTGTGGTGGTGGTTTCTTTGTTGTGTCCAAATTTGTTGTGAGCAAGTGACCTGAGGGCGTTAAGTCTGGGTGTCAGTTTCATTTTCGTGTTTGTGGTGTGCTGTTTGAATGCCATATAAGTATCATATGTTACTCCTAGGATATTGGGTGAGTGTGTAGGTGTTAGGGGTGTGTTGTTTATGGTGAGTTGAAGGATGTATTCGTGTTCTCCTGTCCAACTTGTGAGCAGGGTTGCGGTGGATTTGGCTGGGGCTAGATTAAGTCTGTTTGTAGTGCACCAGCCATGAAGTGTGTTGAGATAGGGTTGAAGGAGATCTGTTGCTCTGTTTGAGTCATGGTGTGTGCATGTGAGTGTTATGTCGTCTGCATAGGAGGCTAAGTTTATTTGGGGTGTATTGGGTATAGTTATGTCGTGCATGTACAGGTTGAAGAGTGCGGGCGATAGGACGGATCCTTGTGGGACTCCGTTTGGAAAGTTTCTGATGCTAGATGACTGACCGGCAAAAGATACGTGTGCACATCTGCCTGCTAGGAAGTTGGCTAGTTTATATGCTCATTTATGCATCTTTAAATCTTGTCTATCGGGACCCGACTTAAGTCTGTATCGAAAAATTTGGACTATGTGGTGGGCCCCGACTTAAGTCTGTGTGTAATTTTGGCGCAATATTGGCTCTGAGAGTAGAAAAATGTCCCGGCCAAGGCCGATTCTTCAAAATATACAGGCTCACTATCATTCTCCAGGAAAAAAGTCTTAATGTTGACAACGAAATGAGGCGAAAGGTCTTAAAATCGACAAACTAATGGGGCAAACACTTTAACCCTTAAAAAGCGGCTCACCACTTAAGTCGAGTTAAATAAAGCTGGACTATGTGGCGGCGCTCGACATAGGTCGAGTGGCAATTTCAGCACGTAATGTGGCTGAGAGAGAGAGACAAGTGGTGGCAGGAGACTAGCGAGCGTATGACTGCTCCAGACCACCGCGGCGAACCTACTGACACAAATCTCAGCTCCCTCCTCCCTCTCTCACTCGCTACATACTCAATTATGTACCGAAAGTACCGAATTACCTGCTTTTTGCACTCGCGTTGCACGGTTATTGCAAGAAAACTATCCATCATACAAGGATCGTTATGGTGTCATTCGAAAGCTCTGTTTATGCCCTTTCAGGGATAGATACTTGTTTTACGTTCTGGGTCTTATTTAGGCATGAAAATGATCACGTAAACAGCCCTATTTTGGCTAAAAACACCCCGCTGGGCGGTACACATAAATAAACCGCATAGCCCGCTAAAGAAGGGTTAAAATCTGAAAACTAATGGGGCTAAACATGAAGGAGAAGGGGATCTAGAAAAATTACCCATCTCCCCTTAAATGAGCATGTCTTTATTTTGTTATTGTTACACAGATGACATTTAATAACTGTTTATGTGCAGTATTTTCATAAAAGTTTGTATTCTACTTAACATGTAGGCTACAGGGAACATTTAAGTACCTGACATGACTTGGAATTCAAAACATCCGGAATCTCTCTTTCTCTCTCTCTCTGCATCACACACACACACACACACATACACTAACTCTCTCTCTCTCTCTGCAACACAGGTCTCAGTACTAATGTTGCAGCCATGGGAGGAGGGGGCAGGAGAACAATAGATACAAGTTAATGACGTGAAGAAGCCTGCAGAATACAGTACAGTAACGTAAAGAAAAAGTATAACAAATAAATACAATTATAAAATACATATAAGATCCATATTATCACCAACCCACCAACTAACTTACAAATAAACCTAATTAATTATATCAATGAAACTACTGAATACATGTGGTACTCCAGGATTCGAACCTAGGATACTCACACCAAAATTCCGCGCACTAACCATTACGCTATCAAGACAGTTAAGAATAAGAATAAGAAGAAACGTCAGAATCAGAGTACAGAAGGATAGAGCTAAAAGCGTGACGTCACACGGTTATTTTGCCACGCGTCCTAGGGATTTGGTGGCAGCACTGTTGTAGGGCATACAACCAAAACACCTCAGTCGTTTTTCCTTATTAGATACTCCTTGATATCTGTGCGCCTGGCTTGTCTGCAGTGTTACCAAAGTTAAGGGAAATTCTGCAAAATGAGGGGGCAATAGATTAAAGAGGGAACGTCTTTAAGAGTGATTTAATGTTGGTAAAAACACTTGTAAATTATTGAAAATAAATTAGATATATAAAAACAAGAGGAAAATATTAGGAATACATACACAATATAAAAAATACTTATATATGATGGAAGCTGTATGACTACAAGCAACATAACAAGAATTAAAATTACATTTTGAATATATATTATTAGTTACATGTTATGTAGATGTTAATTTATACAGTTGCACTAAAACAGGACATTTCACGAAATACGTTCACAGGTTATACTTATGACATCTAGGGATATTTTGGCCCATCATGCATGGCGTTGGCAACTCCCCACTCTCACATCAACAATGGTGGGGGTAAAAGAGACGTGGCTGTGAACCTCCTCATAATGACGACAATTTCACGATGATCTGGCCTTTACAGTAGCCTCTATTTATGTCTATTTAACTCTTGTCATGTCTATACAGTCTCTGGATAGCGTAGAATTGATTATTAATAGCGTTATTAGTACAAGGTAGGGATTATTACGAATTAATGGGGACCTTCCCATTTTCGTTTGCGATCGTGGGGCCATCGCTCGAACGTGCGGCACGCTATTTTCAGATTTATACTGTAGCGTCTCTCTTTCCTCTCTATCCTTCTGTATTCTATGGTCAGAATGAATACTAAATAGAGGATACAAATAACAAGAACAACAATAATTAAGGTATATTGGATAAATAAGTAAAGTGAAGAATAGCGAGGAAAACATTGCTTGAGTGATAAACCTCTTGAGGATTATGAAGCATTTTGACAGTTTATTCTGGCTATTGTATGTATGTATGTACTCAGGTACATACCCCATAACTGGGGTTGGCTGACTCGAGACAGAGCCCGATCAGAAACAACATCTATAGTTCCAATTTTTAGGGTTCGGGACCACTTTCGCGTTCCCTCACCCCTTTCTCTGTCTCATCAAGTAGGTAAAGTCTACAATAAATAAGTAAAGTGTAGAATATCAAGTAATACATTGCTCGAATTATTAATCCCTTAAGGATTATGACACATTTTGACAGTTTATTCTGGCTATCATTAGACATTTTTTTTTAGTAAAGGCGGGAACTGCGGGAATCAAATGGTTAATGGAGATCGACTTTTAACCCTTTCATTTCTAGAAGTCTTTCCTAAGCTGTATACAAGTGTGTAATAATAGTCAGGTGAAACTGCTAAATCGTGTCATGATCCTCAACGGGCTAACCCTTTCAGTACTGGTAATGTCCTTTTCAATTTATTCTAGCCCCATTACTTTGGCGATTTTAAACACTTTTTCCCCATTTCTGTTAAATTTAAGATCTTTCGTGACAATAAGGTGTCGATCTTTTCCTGGCGAGCGACAGCGAGCCAGTAAATTAAGAGGAACCGGCCTTTGGCTGGGATATTTTTCTATCAGAAAATTTACAAATGTATCTTGAAGGAGGGTCTTGGGCTGGTGTTTTTATAAGTTAATGTAGGTCTACGGAGGAAACTGAATAAATAGTAAACAGATACATAAATGAACAAATAAATACGCCCATCCCCCCTTAAGGAATGACACGTTTAACCCCTTCTGTACCGGAAACGTCTTTTATATTTTATTCTAGCTATATTTAGACGATTTTGTGCAGTTTAAAAAGGGCCTCCAGCAATTAACAGGCGCTTCAACTATCTCACTTAACCTTTTTTTACTACCACAGATCCTTCTTAAACTTCACAAAATCGTCTAAATATAGTTAGAAGAAAATAAATGCCGTTGCCGGGACAGAAGGGGATAAATATGAATAATATATTATAGTAAGTTACTTTATATAGCTTACAATATTATATGGTAGATAACAGAGGGCCAATAACTGTATAATTAATATCTCTCTCTCTCTTTCTCTCTCTCTCTCTCTCTCTCTCTCTCTCTCTCTCTCTCTCTCTCTCTCTCTCTCTCTCTCTCTCTCTCTCTCTCTCTCTCTCGATAATAGAGGGCCGATCACATTGTTTAATCTCAATCTCTCTCTCTCTCTCTCTTCCCTTTTAAGATGTCAAGAATGCACAATGGCGGTACTTGAACCCTGAATAACATTGCTTGTGTGGCCGCCTTCTGTAGTAAAGAGCCCAATTGAGTGGTTTGTGGAGCCGACAATTCTCTATTACTTATGGTACTGTCAGGAGGGGAGGGTGGCTGGGTGTCCAGATAAATAGATAGATAGATAGATGTATGCATGTGTATAATCCAGCACATATCCCTTAGCTGGGGGTGGCCGACTAGAGACAGAGCCCGAACAGAAACAACATTTAAAGTTCCAAGTCTTAGGGTCCGGGACCATTTTCGCCTTGTCTCACCCCTTACCCTGTCTCGTCTAGTAGGTGAATTTTACAAGTGGAGGAGGATTCCTAGCCTCCTGCCCGAAGAAGGTAAAGTAGGACAGTAAAAATAGACAAACAGAAATGGCTAAGGTTGGGTAGAGGATGCCAAACCTCACTCTGTATAGGACTGGCCCTCACCCAATTTATATACAATATTTAAATATTTTAAGTTGTGCTACCTTCTTCTTAACTTTGCTTATTACTCTGTTCGTGTTTATATTTGTGTTACCTTATACACCTGTCACTCCTCCAACCCCTACCAACACACACACACACCCTACCACACACACACACACACACACACACACCCTACCACACACACACACACCCTACCACACACACACACCCTACCACACACACACACACACACACACACCCTACCACACACACACACACACACACACACTTCCATATATTACCATCGTTTGTTCACCTTACAGTATGTGTACTCTCCTGGTCCTCCTATAACCCCCCCCCCCCCCCCTCACCCCTTCTCTACTTGATCTGAAGATTTAGTGGGATTACCTACTGTAGATTGGTTTAGAGCTTAATTATTAGGGTGGGTGGATGTGTGTGTATGTGTGTGTGTGTGTGTGTGTGACTGTGTGTGTGTGTATGTTTGGATATCCACACTGAAAGCGCGGTAAACAAATAAAGATACAAACTATGCTGCAACCCGTGCATGACTCGCGTTTAATTTATACACACTATTAAATGCAGGAAAGAACCAGATATATTGGGAAGAGAAACTCATATACTTTTACCTCTCCCACATGACACATACACATGCAAGCAAGCAAACATGTGCTCCCTACCAATATTTATACTTGCATCGATATTTTGTTGTATAGAAGATTTTATCTTCAGTTCCCACTTTCACAAATTTTACACCGATGTACCAAGACCTATAAATCGTAGTGAGTCGCTGTCCGTTTGCCTGTCGTCGATCGCAAAATACTGTCACGGAACGATTGTTATGATACCTACAATGCTAGTACAATGTACTACAATACTGTTACAGTACTGGTACAATTTGACACAAATATATTAGGAACAACCACGACGTCGGTATGATGTCAATATTTACTAAGACAGTGACAAAATGTATCACACTGTATAATGAACTACTACGACGTTGTTGCGACTTTGTTTGACTATCCAGAAAAGCCTTATGACTCTTACTCCTCCTGAGATGTCTCTTCGTCCTCCTCCTCCTACAAGGTTGGTGTTTGGGGTGAGGTTGTTTGGTTCAGGGTGGACGTTCACTGTGACCCTGGTCTTTAAAGTCTGCTTCCTGCTCTTCCTTGGTAGAATGTTGAAGGTTGAAATTCGTTTGCAAAAAGACAAGGACAGGCGACAACATGGAATTTATACCAGCGTCGTCACATGGCCTTAGTGGGTTCGTGGACATATCATGCTAGCATCTTGGCAGTTCGTCAGACTTGTGGCGACAGTGTGGTAGTATCGTGACCTGTATTATAATGGCCATTCGGCTTATGACTCTTACTCCTCCTGAGATGTCTCTTCGTCCTCCTCCTCCTACAAGGTTGGTGTTTGGGGTGAGGTTGTTTGGTTCAGGGTGGACGTTCACTGTGACCCTGGTCTTTAAAGTCTGCTTCCTGCTCTTCCTTGGTAGAATGTTGAAGGTTGAAATTCGTTTGCAAAAAGACAAGGACAGGCGACAACATGGAATTTATACCAGCGTCGTCACATGGCCTTAGTGGGTTCGTGGACATATCATGCTAGCATCTTGGCAGTTCGTCAGACTTGTGGCGACAGTGTGGTAGTATCGTGACCTGTATTATAATGGCCATTCGGCTTACATCGTTGCAATGTCTTGTTGACTTTGTGGCACATTCATAATAGAGTCATACTGGCGGTATGATACCTCGAGACTATTCGCATCTCCAAGGCAATGGTGCAGCATTGGTTTTGCTACATATCATATAGGTATCATTATCAACTGTATTGTTAAATATATTTCAAGCATTTTTCACTTAAAACTATTGACCGTGCCAATCTGGCATTTACACATCAATTGTCAAATTTATTAACATCAATAATTTCACGACTAAAGAATACCATGCAACGTTATATGTTTGCTGTTAATCACTAAAAAACATTCAGTGTTCACTTTCTCACTGGAATCACACCAAACTAGGAAATACAGTGGCCTACCCGGCAATAAATAAATATCCTTTTGCTGGCTAACAATTTCCGGGTAAAAAAAAAATTAATCCCAAACACTATCGGAGCTTCATCAATTACTCAACCACTTCCCCACTGTATTGTAACAAGCACAATCACTGACGGATCACTGACTATATTTCAGGAGTTATTTAGTTTTTGTTTAGTTTTTCTGCTGTGTTGTGATGTCCATGTTCGGGCTCCGTCTCGAGTTGGAGGAACAAGGCCGGGACATTTTTCTATCGAAAAATATACAAATTTATCTTGAAGGGTGGTCTAGGGGGTGTTTTTCTAAGCTTGATGCAGGTCTAGCGAAGAAGATAAGAAATATAGGAATACATTAATAAATAGACCCTTCCTATTTACTATACCAAAATCCATATTAAACGACCCCCACCCCTACTCTCTCTCTCATAAGCCAAGGGGGGAATTATGTTCGCCTTAATGGCACTGACAGGCCTAATTATGAGTTTAATAAAAACATTATTATCTGCTCAGCTGTTATATATTCACAGCTTTCATCCAGAATATTTAATATTCGGTGAATTGGTGGCAATGCTTAATTTACAGTTATATTGGCCTACTTACGAAGAACATAACTATAAATATATAAGTTCCATGTACATGTGTAAATGGACATGTACACGTATGGTTGGCCAACTGTGTCATGTCTTCGCTGCCGTTACGTTTTGTTCGCTGTGTGCTGTATTAATGTCTGTCAGATGTTGAATAGGGTTTGAAAAGATAGGAACATGTTTGTATATCTCACTCGAAACGATGAATTAAACCATAAATAGTGCTGTTACCAATTATTGATCGAAATATACTTGGTGCCGCGACATCACATATTTGGCAGATTGTACATGATCACACAACTAGACAAATCCTCTTACCCAAAGCGGGGCCTACCAAAATTGGTTGTAATTGCACATAACACACAAATTGTTAGTACCACTTGGGGAATGTCATCAAAATTAAAAGTACTTGACAATGAATATGTATGGAATTTGTGAAGAAAGGATTAAGTTTGACCCATAACTGGTTCATATGTATGTATGTAAATAGTCAGGCACATACCCCATTGCTGGGGGTGGCCTACATTAGACAGAGCCCAAACAGAAACAACATCTAAAGTTTCTATGCTCATGGTCCGGGACCACTTACGTGTTCTCTCGCCTGTTTCTCTGTCTCGTGGAGTAGGAAAATTATACAAGAGGAAGGAGGATTCCTAGCATCCTGCCCTACCTACTAAGACGAAACTCATACATTAGTATATACTGTAAATCCTTCTTTATATAATGTAGCGAGCATGCAGAGGAACAACCAGAGTGTTTACATAACATAGCGTTGTATTACGGGGGAGGTAGTTGCTTTTCCTGGATCCCCTTCTCCCTCATGTTTAGCATATTAGCTTTGATGTTTTAAGACGTTCGGCCAAAAAGTTTGCCGATTTTGAGACCTTTTGCCCCATTTATTTGTCAATATTAAGACATTTCGTGCCATTTAGGTGTCAATTTCTTTCTGGCGAACAATAGCGAGCCTGTAATATTAGAAGGGACCGGCCTTCGGCTACCGAATCATGTACACATTTATCTTGAAAGGGGGTCTAGGGGCAATTTGTTCAGCTTGATTGGGTTCTAGCAGGAAATTCAAAATAATTCAATAAATAAATATATAAACCAAAAAATAAGCACTTCCCTCTTAACAAATTTATATTTATATGGCGTCAGGATAATCATTTACATAAATATAAATGTTTATTACTGCAGTCGAAAGAAGAATATATATCTTTATTACTGCAGTCGAAAGAAGAATATATATCTTTATTAATAGTTTACGGAAATTATTTTACAGTATATTCCGAGTAATGTATTTATTATGCTGGAGTTTTCTGTGAAAGTACACTGCAGGATACATTACTTCACTTCACGTTTATTAGTGCGGTATTATTAAGAGAGAGAGAGAGAGAGAAAGACAGAGAGAGAGAGACAGACAGACAGATTTCTAATACTTTGTGTCTACTACTTCCTCTCAGTTACTCTGCATCCATTATTAGTCTTTCTTACTATATTTTGATTAACTCACATTCATCCTAGCTTTAAGGGGAGATGGGTCGCTTTTCTGATCCCCATTTCTTTGTCAATTTTAGGACATTTCGTGCCATTTAGGTGTCAATTTTTTTCCTGGCGAACGATAGTGAGCCTGTAATTTAGGAAGAACCGGCCGTACAAATTGATCTCGAAGGGGGTCTAGGAGATGTTGTTTTAAGCTTGATGGAGGTCTGGGGAGAACACTAGAAAATAATAATAAAAAAAAAAAAAAAAAAAATGTAAATTAGCAAATATATAGTCCATCCTCCCTTAATATATAGTCCATCCTCCCTTAATATATAGTCCATCCTCCCTTAATATATAGTCCATCCTCCCTTAATATATAGTCCATCCTCCCTTAATATTTAGTCCATCCTCCCTTAATATATAGTCCATCCTCCCTTAATATATAGTCCATCCTCCCTTAATATATAGTCCATCCTCCCTTAATATATAGTCCATCCTCCCTTAATCATATTTATTCTACCTTTAATTTTATCCACAATTTTAACTTCTTGACTTGCAGGAAAATTACATTACCATGATCTTTAGAATAGCAGAAATAAATCCTATAGCTATTGTGTGGGTCTGGTCTAATAATTGTCATACCATCGTTGTACAGTCGGCCAAATAAGTGATGGCTCGGCACGGAGACAAAAGGCAGAACTGCATGTGACGAGTGCCTCCCTCAGAATTGAAAGAGTGATCATCAAAGCTAATTTCACACTGCATAAATATTGACTCCATAATCCTTTCAATATGATGAGAACAAAAATAATTATATGTTGGTATGTTATTCGAGACTATAATGAAGTCTTGTGTTTTGGCTAATACAAGGCAATTCTATCATGGTTGAAACATTAATCAATCAGGAAAATTTAACCCTTACAGTACCGGTGATGTCTTTTTGTTGTTATTTCAGCTGTATTGAGACGATTTTATTAAGCTCAAGAAAGATATATGGTAGATAACAGGATTAATTGAGATCGTCTGTTGCCTTTTAATGTGCATACGTCTGTCTTAAGCTGAATGTAATCGCCTAAAAGTTGCCAGAATAAAATGAAAAGGACGTCACGGGTACAATATGGATTAATATGAACGCGTCCCAGGTGGTAAAAGCCAACAACCTAATGGCTGCTACGGTTCCAACTTCCACCGATTAACGACAACAACGACTTAGAGAAAACTTGGTGTGGGTTTTATAAGACCGGGCGAGACGTGAGTTGGTTGTGAAAGTGGCGGGGGGGGGGGGGTTTGGAGGAGTGGGGGGGGCAGAAATGATGGAGTTTGTATTTATGTGGGGAGGGCGTTTTTAAGACCTTTCACCCCATTTCTTCGCCTATAATTTTGAGAGTAACCGGCCTTTGGCCGGGAAATTTTTCTACAGAAAAATGTACAAATTTATCTTGAAGGGGGGGGGGGGGGTTCTAGAGAGTGTTTTTGTTTTCAAATTGATGGAGGTCTCGGGAGGAAACATAAACATAATGGAAATATAAAACAATAAGCAAATACCTCTCCCCTCAGAGAAAACCTCGCGTGTGGGTTATATAAATCCGAGAGAAGAGACATGAGTGGGGTGTGAAAGTGGTGTGTGTGTGGGGGGGGGGGGGGGGGGGGGGGCGTAGAAATGATGGTGTTTATGTTTATAGTGGTGGTGTTTACGGTGATGAATCATGGTGTCAAACAGGAGCAATTTTTGTTTGAAGACTTGATTGATTATGACAAGTAATACAAGAAAGTTAACATGAAATAGCATTGTTTTGGCCATGTTAACACTTCCAAGCACATAAGAAGAACTGTTAATCATAAAATTAAGTGCATATATTTAGTAATGATGACGACAAAGAAAGGAAAACGTCTCTCATTCGACACGTTGGTGATAATGATGGCTTTCTATACTACGTAACAGGATAACAAAATATATTAGTGGACTTTACATGTTACAACAAGACGATTCACTCCTTTGCTCTTTACGCCAGTCCTGTAAGTTGGACAAACCAATAATTAGTAACTGAGTAATAATGCAAAATTTAAACATTTATCACAAAATATTTGAAACGTCGTTGATATATGCGCAATTAATATATTTGCAAAGAGGAACTGGCCTTCGGCCGGGACATATTTCTATCGAAAAATGCACATTTATTTCTTGAGGTGGGGGGGGGGTATAAGGGGTGATTATCTTAAGATTGATGGAGGCTTAGGGAGGACACTACACAAAATATATGGAAATATAATTAAACAAGCAAATGAATTCGCCCACTATAATCAGTCAAATTTAACTTAGCAAAGTATCAGCCAGCTAACAGGTCCGATTTCATCGGTACAGTTGACCACATCAGTGTTGTTCCTCATCGTGATCGTATATATGGAGGTATAATTCCGCATGATTGAATTAGCAGTATAGTTTCTAAAGCAGGGGTTAACTCAACCGATTAGTCAACTGATAATTATACAAAACCAGACTCGCAATTCATTCATGCTAATTATACTTTTATATATAAGATCACGACGAGGAACATAACTTGTTGCCAACTGTACACTTGGATGTCATAGTCTCTAGCCCACTCATAAGAATTCTTTGGAGTCTTACGTTTTTCTTTGTGCAATTATTATTATCTGGATTGATTTTTGGATAGACTTGCTATTAAATAAATAGTATACACAGTGTTGTAGTTGATGTATATTAACCCATTCAGTACCGGGGACGCCCTTTTCATTATATTCTGACAATTATTAGACAACTATATTCAGTTTAGGAAGGACGTCTAGCAATTAAGAAGCTACAGACTATCTCAATAAACCCGTTCAACTAGCACAGTGCCTTCCTAAGCTTCATTGAATCGTCTAAATATAGCTAGAATAGAAATAAAAAGACATAGCCGGTACGGAAGGGGTTAAGTCATTATATATAATTATGTATTCGTTTCCAGAGACATACTTCCATAAATATAAATATGTGAATTTTATAAGTGGGTTAGAATCTATGGCATCCGAGTTTACAAAGAAAGAAGCTGTCGGAATGTTAGCTAAGTATAAATTAGAGGGAATTCACCTTAGCCTTCCGTAATAGAGAGGCATTTAGGCCTTTAACCTCACTGACTCCTGGGTAACATATTGTGTTAGGCTACTGTTCAGTGGATTTCTGCCAAGCCGCAAGATCTGTCCGGGACCATTTGATTTGTAACCCAGTTCTGATCATCCCTCCAAATAGCACACCGCAGCTATAGAGATCGAGACATACAGAAAATACCGCTCAAGTGTTATTTATTTACGCTTACATTTACATAGTGGAACCCGCATAGGGCCGCTCTCGGGTGGCATGATATGCGGGGGTTGTGCATGGGGACTAGTGGTTGGGGATAGGATCAAGAGAAAGATCATGATTAGGGATGTAATGAGTGGTGATCCTAGTTCTAAAGGAATTAACAGTGGAGCTATTAACTACATGAAATGGAAAACAAAACCATTATTGTCTAAATATGTCCGTGCTTGCCTGATAGGTGTGGTATTGTCTTACTACTGATGTATTATATGTATATGGCAGTAGAGGAGGTTACAGTAATTTAAAGATAAGATGTATTTATTAGTCTATTTATTGATTTATTTATTATTGTATTAGTTACATAACTGAACCTCCATCAAGCTTAATAAAATATCCTCAAGATCCCCCTTCGAGATAAATGTATACATTTTTCAGTAGAAAAATTTCCCAGGCTCCAATATTTCGGGCTCGCTATTGCTCGCCAGTTCAAAATCGACACCTAAATGGCACGAAAGGTCTTGGAAATGATTAATAAAATAAGACGAAAGGTCTAAAAATCTACAAACTAAAGGGACGAACGTCTTAAAATCGTCAAACTAAGGGAACGAACGTCTTAAAATATTAAAGCTAATATGGAGCTAAACATGAGGGAGAAAAAGCAGCTACATCCCTCCCTTAACAACAGAAGCACAGTTCGATATGTCACACTGGACTGCACAGGTTTGTTTGATGGTTTGTGTATGTGTTTGTGTATGTGTTTGTGTATGTGTTTGTGTATGTGTTTGTGTATGTGTTTGTGTATGTGTTTGTGCAGGCCTCTCACGCACCTGTACACACACTCAACAGTACTAGCAAACACACCACTCAAACTGCAGTAGAGAGAGAGAGAGAGAGAGAGAGAGAGAGAGAGAGAGAGAGAGAGAGAGAGAGAGAGAGAGAGAGAAAGAGAGAGAGAGAATATGAAGTACAGAAGAAGCGGAAGTCTACAAATACTGTACAGGACGATTATATTCAGCATAGGAAGGGTATATAACTATATATGGTAATCAAGGGGTTCATGGAGATACAGTAGGCTGTACCCTTGTAATATCAACAGATTCTTCCTAAGTTGCGCAGTGAGGTCCCCGCTTGGATCTTCTGATCACTGTCTGATACAGGCCACCTGTCTATCACCTACCACACCTTCCCACTCTGAACCTGTTTTGGTGACTAAATGGCATTACGATAGGGCAGACTGGGAGGGTCTTCAAGGTTTCTTTATTGATATTCCCTGGACCTCTTTCTTTTCTAATGATGCACACTCCACCTTGAGCCACATACAAGATTTTGTAAAAATTGGAATGGAAACTTTTATTCCTCATCAAAAGTACAGTAAAAGATCTAATTCACCTAAATGGTTTGACCATAATTGTGCTAGAGTAACTGAACAAAAAGCAATAGCCTACAATGCATACACAAGATCAAAAACACATGAAGCCTTTAATTACTTTAGAAACACCAGAAATCATGCCAAAACTGTATTAAACCTAACTAAATCAAACTTTCTCCACAAGCAGGCAAATAAACTTCTAAATAATCCAAATTATAACAAAATATTTTGGTCTACTCTTAACTCATTTAAATCCAACTTCACTACTGCTTCATCCATTCCACCATTAAAATCTCCGACTGGCAATCTTGTAAGTGACCCACGAGGTAAAGCTAACCTTCTTGCGGATATTTTCTCCACCAACTAAACCTTAGATGAAATAAATCAAGATGTCCCTGTACTTAATTTTAATTCGCCTGAAATTCCCTCACTTAAGATCCACACCAGACATGTCAACACTATTTTGCAGAATCTCTCGGTAGATAAGGCTCCTGGTCCAGATGAAATTCCTCCAATAGTACTTAAGAATTGCTCCTTGGTGCTCGCTCCTGTATTGGCAAATTTGTTCCGTCTGTGTACTCATACCTCATGCTTCCCAGTACCCTGGAAAGAAGCAAACATCCATCCAGTTCCTAAAAAAGGTGCCTCTTCAGATCCATCAAACTACAGACCAATAGCTATAACTTCCATTCTTGGTAAAGTCTTTGAAATTATATTAAATAATCACATAATTAAGCATCTTGAGAATAATAAATTAATCAGTGATAGGCAATATGGTTTTAGACGATGTCGATCAACTGCAGACATGCTTTGCCTTCTTACGCATCAAATCAACCAAGCTACAGACCAACATGGTGAAACACATACAATAGCACTGGATATATCAAAGGCATTTGATAGAGTCTGGCATCAATCCTTATTGTCGAAGATGTCGCACTACGGCCTTGCATCATTAGTTCCACTAATTTCTTCTTATCTTCATAACAGAAAAATACGTGTAATGGTAGATGGCCTTTATTCTCAATTTCACTCAATAAATGCTGGTGTTCCCCAGGGATCAGTTTTGGCCCCAATTCTGTTCCTCATTCATATCAATGATCTCATATCTACCACTCATAATCCAATACATTCCTATGCAGATGACTCAACACTCCACAGTTCCTTCACATTTACCAATTCTTTCACCCAACCCGATCTTATAAATTCAAAAATAAACACTGCAAATTCTCTGAACCAGGACCTTTCTATAATTGATGGATGGGGACAAAAGAATCTAGTTTCCTTTAATGCACAGAAAACCAAGTACATTCAATTTTCTAACCGACAGAATCTCACTGACTCCCATATATTTTGTAATGATGTAAATATTCCCACTTCCCCTAGTATTGACATTCTCGGTGTAACATTAACTACTAACTTGAGCTGGACACATTATGTTAGAAGCATTGCTAAGAATGCCTCTAAAAAACTGGGACCCTGTACAGAGTTCGAGAATTCTTCACTGACGAGCAGTTGGCCGTGATATATAAAGTCATGTGCGTTCTCAGATGGATTACTGTTCACCTCTGTGGGGTGGAAGTGGAGTGGTTGCATTGAGGCAGTTGGACAAAATTCAAAATAAAGCTATTAGATTAATCAATAACCCTGCAATCACACAGGACCTTCCTACATTATCCATACGAAGAAACGTTGCATCCCTTGCATTATTCTACAGATATTTTCACAGCAATTGTTCCGAGGAACTTGCTTCAATTGTGCCGCCTCTCCACATCTTTCCCCGTAGAACTAGGGCAGCTGAGAGCGCCCATGAATTTACAATTTCTCCTCCACAATGCAGAACTTCTGCTTATCAGAATTCATTTATCCCCAGAGCTACTACTCTTTGGAATTCACTTCCCTCGAATTGCTTTCCACAAACTTACAATCTACAAATGTTTAAATCCAGTTGTTACAAACATTTTATGAATGGAGGATGCCTTTAGGCACATGGACCTTTTTGTTTTATCTGTGTTTTTCCTTCCTCCGTTCATTGTCTCTTAAAAAAAAAAAAAAAAAAAAAAAAAATCATCTAATGACAGCCAGAATAAACTGTCATAATGCGTCATAGTATTGAAAGGGTTAAGCCGTTAAGGGGACGTCATTTTATTCATTTATTGATTTTATCTTTATTTTACATTATTCCGCGCACTAATCATTACGCTATCAAGACAGTTATGGGGACCGGCCTGCTTTTTTTCTCTGGGTTTTATCTATTCGGTTCCATTCAGCCTACTGTTTTAAGACATTTCTCCCCATTCAGGTATCGATTTTTTCCTGGCGAGCGACAGCGAGCCATCATTGTATGGAGAAATCCGGCTTCACCGGAGACAATGTTTTTTACCGAAAAATGTACAAATACAGGCCGGGACATTTTTCTACCAAAACATGTACAAGCTTATCTTGAAAGGGGGTCTAGGGGGTGTTTTATTAGTTTGATGGAGATCTAGCGAGTAAACCCCAAAATATAATAATACATGGATGATAAATATATAGATAAACCAAACAAGTACTACCCCCTTAATTATGTAAGGGAAGGACATTTATGGTGGCTGTATATCAGGTTTCTTCCTTCTTTCAACAGCTCCTTAGATTACTGTCGCCACTGAACCACTACTCCCTCTCCTATGGCTTAAGTAACCCATTGAGTACCAGCGACGTGTGTTATCCCTCATACTAGCTATATATTTAAACGATATTATGCAGCTTAGGAGGATTTGCGGTAGTTAATAGGGTTGGTTGAGATAGTTTGAAGCCTTATTATTGCTAGAGGGTCTTCCTAAGCTGAATAAAATCGTCTAATAGTTGCCAGAATATGATGGTACTGGTACTGAATGGGTTATGCTTCTTCCTTCTTTCAACAGGGATTTAGTTTACTGTCGCCACTGAACCACTACATCTCCTACCCAACCCCCTGGCATTACTATTAAGAGGCTTATTAGTGGCAAGTTTGGCTCGATATCGGAACCCCTCACGCCTGGCAGTGCAACGTTTGGTCGATATTGGACGTTGTGACAATCTTACAAGTTTCCTGACTCACGGGGAGGTAGTGATGGAGGAGGAAGGAGAATGACAATGAATGGACACTTGAACAGGGCGAAACGAAAGGACAGAAGGACGGAAGAAAGAGGAGGAATGGACGTGGAAGGAAAATAAGAATAATTAAGAGGGCAAAAAGATGGAAGGAGGGAAGTAGTAAATAAGAAAGAGTAGGTAATGGAAGAGGGAAGATAATTGGAAAAAATGAAGAGGACGAGATGATGGAAGGAGGGAGGTAGAAAATACGAAAGAGGAGGTAATAGAAGAGAGGAGAATAAGAATAAATTAATGGGACAAAATGATGAAGTAGGGAGGTACAATATAAGAAAGGGGAGCTAATGGAGGATGAAGAAGAATACTAATACATGAAGAGGGCGAGATGGTGGAAGGAGGGAGTACAACATAAGAAAGGGGAGCTAATGGAAGAGGAAGGAGAATAAGTATGAATGAAGAGAGCGAGATGATGGAAGGAGAGGGTACAACATAAGAAAGGGGAGCTATGGAAGAAGAAGGAGAATAAGAATATATGAAGGTCGAGTGGTGAGCACGCTCACGTGTGAATCTGCTTGACCTGGGTTCGATCCCAACCCAGGCGGACATTTAGTGGGTGTTGTAGGACGTTCTAGCATGTTTCACATGCTCGCACCCAGTCGGGGGACACCTCGACGACGTATACAGACTAATAACACACATAACAAAGCCACTCCAACAGCTTCCTCTCTCTCCAACACCCCTTCTCCCCTCTCTACACTCTTCAAAAAATAGGAAAATAAAGAAGGAGAAATAGTGGAAGGAGGGAGGTACAATATAAACAAGAGTACTAGATGTGGAACGGGGTCTGGTGAAGGGAAAATATAATCTACACTGGGAAAACATGGAGGTAAGAAGAAAGCTTAAAGAACACACACACACAGGGACGACCGCCCACACGGACATACACACACACACACACACAATCCCCCCCCCCCCCCAACCACACACACACCCACCCATCCACACACATGCATACACACACACACACACACAAACACATACACACACACACACATACAGGGACACACACACACACACACACACACATACAGGGACACACACACATACAGGGACACACACACACACACACACACCCGAGCGGTTGGCGTTTATCGGTACATATCAATTTGGTGCATGCTTACGAGTACATTTTTTCGATTTTTAAACCTAACCTAACCTAACCTAACCTAACCTAACCTAACCTAACTTACCTAACCTAACCGAAAACACTCCATTTCAACGTATTTTAAAGAGGTGTGTACCGATTAACTGTCGCCCCAAACCTCATGTACCTGTAAATCTACAAATATCCAGAGATTTGTACCAATAAACACACAACCGCTCGTCCACACATACAAGGACACACACACACACACACACACACACACACACACACACACACACACACACACACACACACACACACAGACAAACAGGTAATAACAGCAGTGTACTAGACTATTGGTATTATTGGAATTACTGGACCGATCATTATTGTGACGCTTCTGCATAGTAGCCACGTGCGGGCATGCGCGCGCGTTGGCTGGCCAGCCGTTTAGAAACCGGCTGGTGGCAGCCGGCCGGCCGGCAGGCTTTTCCTTAGTATATATCCTACGACAATGTAACTAATGTCTGGGATATTCTTATGTTGTTTCACAGCTTGAAGCTGCCCTTATTCTTAACCAACGCATCTTAGTATATTTTATTCTCGATTGTTGATTGTTTCATTATAATATATAAGATGTAAGTCTAGTGAGAGCGGGAGGAGACGAGCGGGAGAGACTGGCTTGGGACGTTGCTTCGCTTGCCAGCTTGGGACGAGCCTGAAGCGTTGCCATATGCATTTGATTGCAACGTTAGGCTTAGTTTCGACTCACGCACGGGGGTAGAGGATTTTGACCCGGCAACTGTGTTGAGTGTTGCCAAGCATGGGATGTATTCTGCATGCCTAGGGTGGGGTCCAGACAGATTCAAGACTCAGAGCTCACCTCACTGTCGTACCCTTCGGACCCCCTTGATATCTATCCCTCTCAACCCCACTTAGAAACTTTCTCTCTTACTTTGTATACCTTCTTTCCACTACTTCACCAATCTATTTAATTATCCCATCCCCTTGATAGACCTTATATCTATTATTGTATTAACGATGAGCTCTCAGATAACTAGATAGGATTTAGGGCCTTATGCAGACGTAATTGTTAATGAGACCTAGGAAGCTTTTTTGTTGTCTCATATTTGGTGGTTTCATGCTTGCTAGTGTGTTCTTGTGTCAGGTTAGCAGGGGCTAGACCGGAGGGGAGGCTTTTTGCGATCCTTTAAGTAAAGTCTGCTGGTGCGAGTCCTGTGGACCCGCACGACTTTACTAGGATACCCGTGGGAGTCTGGGGGCATTTTCTTGTCTGTGTCCCTGTGTGTCTAGTGTTGTGTTGTGTGAGGGCCCTTGCCTAGTCCACTCAGCACTGCGCTAGCACGTTTTGCTTTTGATTTAGGGTCGCCAGGAGAGAGTCAGATACTTGCGATCTGAGTCTCTCAAGAGAGCACCCTTTCAATTAGAGTAATTTGGCGCACAGACTTGGGAACGTCCCTAGGCTAGAGCAGGTGGCTCAGCCCGGGTATCCGAAGCCTATATCCTTCCGGCTAGACCTCTGCCACCTGGCAGATTAACAGCTAGGGGTTTATCATCTCTGTATGCTTGTTATTGTGCCACAGTTTACCGTTTTTGTGAGCATTGTGAGTCAGGGTGTGGCTTAGAGACTCTGTCCGAGCAGGCTGCCTGACTAAGAGTGAGAAGCACACCTGTATGTGGTTATGTTGCGAGTTGCTACCTTTATTTAATTATACCTATGCCATTATACACTGTATGGCCTATTACTAGTATTGATTCCTGCTTATGAGTTAAGAGTTCTCTAAATCCGTAACGTACTTTCTTTGCTAAGCATCAGATCCTTCAGTAGCCGCATGCAGTTTAGAAACCCGCATCTTGTCTACCTGTACAATGTTTTGAGGACTGTTTGCTTTCACCTTCTTTCACGCAGGGGTGATTAGTTGTATTAATTAACGTAACGTTAAATGTACTTTCTTCTAGTTTGTTATTAAATTGTTTTTGCAATTTAATTCCGTTATCTATCTTTTCCTTGAAGCTTTAAGTCAACTTAATTGTGTGATCTTTTATATAGCCTGCTTGACTATCAGCAGTCTATAGTGCGTGCACCCTGTAACCGAGTCATAGGATACCTCGTTGTCCAGGCAGGACTCTTGACGGTTTAGGGTGGTTTGTTGCCTGGGTTTATAGATAAGGGTTGGATCTAGAGTTTTCCGTTGTTGCTTGTTGCCGCATACCTAGTCCAATAGAAAGAGCCCAGTGTTTATATATCCCAGGACGTAACAAATGGCGACCTTGCATAGGATTTACTGAACAGAGGAATATAGTGGTCATTTGTTTTGAGATTCCTTATGATTAAAGGAATACAGTGGACATAGAGTTTTTTTTTTGGAGCAACCAATATAACACATTAAAGACTTTAAATAACATTAGTATATACATACTTGCATAGGAGATAAGGCTTATTCTATAACCGTGATAATTACTGCAGTACACAAACATGTCTAATACATCAGAACACAGTGATGGGTCAGGTCACGATACGGGCTCGGAGGGAGAAAGACCTGTGGAGTGGCTAGTCGATAGCGAGGAGGGTGCTCAAAGATTTTTAGAGGTGCCCCTTACCGCTGCCAGGGTGTTGAAGCTGAATAAGTATGGCCTAAAGTGTGTGGCAGGTCTTCAGGGTCACCAGGGTTTAAGTGGCATGAGGAAAGATCAGCTGAGGACTTTGATATTGGGTTTAGAAGGGAGAGACCTGGGTGGAGAGGCGACTGGGGGCCCCGGTCCCCAGCCCCCCCCCTCCACTCTACCCCCATATCAAACGTCAGGGTGCCTGAATTTAGTACATACCCCCAAGTTGATGGTCAATCGCAGCATGGAATTCAATCACAGGGACCCTCTCCATTAAATGCACCTTCCCCTCCTCAAGGGTTGACTCCAGATTTGTTGTTTCGGCTTGAGATGGCCAAGTTTGAGGCCGCCGAAAGACAGGCTAGAGCTCAGGTTGAGGCCGCCGAAAGACAGGTTAGTGTGCAGGCTAAGGTTGCTATAGCTCAGGCTGAGGTTGCTATATGAAAGGCTGAACTGCAGTGAGAGTCTACTAGGGTATCGGGCTGACATGGAGCTGGAGAGATCTCGAGTGGAGGTAACAGGGCCAAATATTGGGGGAGGTAACAGACATCGGGACCAATCATTGTCGCACCTGCTTAAACTAGTTCCTGTGTTCGATGAATTAGTTGTGACTGAGTTTTTTATGCGATTTGAGAAGAAGTGTCAGGAACACCAGTGGCCTCAGGAAAAGTGGGCAGCATTAGTTTCATCAAGACTCCTAGGAAAGGGGCTAAAAGCGTATGATGCACTACCTTTAGAGTCCTGTGTAGTTTATGATGAGCTAAAGAAGGCTGTGCTACGGGCCTATGAGTTACAACCAGAAACTTACCGCTTGAAGTTTCGGGGTGGTACTAAGGGCAAGGATAGTACCTTCCTAGAACACGCCCGGGACTTGTCTGATGCACTACGACATTGGCTGCGTTCTGAGAGGGCAGCTACTTTTGAGGAGTTGAGTGAGCTGGTTCTCTTGGAGCAGTTCTTTAAGTGCACAGGCGGGGACTTAACATTAAATATAAAGGAAAAAAATCCTAGAACTCTCCAGGAGGCAGCAGAAATGGCTGACCGCCGACTGTCATTAATTCGAGGGTGCGAAGCAGCAGCTAGGAGTGAGTCGGGTGCAAAGGATCGTACCCCTCCCCCTCCCAAGAATTTTGATACACATAAATACACAAAACCAGGTAGCACTGACAATAAAACTGAACATAAACCAAATACCGTCCCGTATAAGAAGTCTAATGGTACCTCCCACTCCGGTGTTCAAGAGTCCGGAAGGCTCGAACCCTGTCTGCGACGTCTTTGGGGGTCATAGAGGGCATGGTTTTGTGAGGTGGGCTGGCGAAAGGCGAGGAGTTAAGCTATTGCGTGATACTGGGGCTTCTCAGACCTTGTTAAGGAACTTTACTGGTAGACCGATTAACGCTGCTCGGGTGGTGGTAGTTCAGGGGATCAATGCAACGAAGTCCTACCCGCTGGTGCGGATGGAGCTGGAGGTGGGTGGTGTGGCGAAGGAGCTGGATGTCGGAATTGTAGAGAACTTGCCTGTTGGGGGCATCGACCTCCTCCTCGGCAACGACTTTGCGGTGCCTGCTTCTAAGGTTTCACCCTTGGTCGTTGCCGAGAAGGCGGCCGACGTTAGTAGGGAGGAACAGGAGTGGGTTGAGAAGTGTAGCGTACCAACCATGGCGTGTGTTGTGACGTGTTCTCAGACATCCGGAGCCTTGCAGCCACCACCTCAGTCTATCATACCGCGGAGGAAAGGTCACAAGAAAACGGGAAGTGTTGGTCAATTGGAGAGTTTTGAGCCGGCAGTGTTTCTTGGTGACTCATTATTGGCACCTATGTTAGAGTCTGGAGAGGCCCCGGGGCCTATCAGCTCTAGTGCAGGTGCAGAGCAGGAAGAGACTCTGCGACAGCATCGTTATGGGCAGCGTGAGGAAAGGATGGCTCAGCGGGACATTGGAGGTGGAAATAAATTATTTAAGATGAACTTGGATAATCTCGCACCTGCTGATATATGTTCCTTGCAGCTGGAAGATCCTGAAGTCAGGGCGTGTGGTAATGGTGCTATCGAACTGGAGAGCGATGGGGATGCGCAGCCTGGTGATTTTTTCTTGTCCGAGGGGATCTTGTATTGGAGACATCAGGATCCCAAGAAAAAGTGGGATGGCGGGTCAGGATTAGTGGACCAGTTAGTAGTACCGAGGGTGTGCCGTGAGAGCTTATTGAGATTAGCTCATGATGTGCCTTTGGCAGGGCACCTGGGGGCATGTAAGACGGAGGCAGCTCTGAGCAACCTTTCTGGTGGCCTAGGTTAAAGGCGAGTGTCGTGTCATGGGTGTCACAGTGTCACACTTGTCAAGTTGTTGGGAAACCCAATCAGGTCATCCCGAGAGCCCCGTTTCAACCCATCCCTGTCATTGGGCCGCCCTTCAGCAAAGTAGTTATCGATATGGTTGGCCCATTGCCCCCCACTAGTGCCGGCAATAAATGTTTACTAACTGTAATGGATGTAGCAACACGGTATCCTGATGCTTACCCCATGCGCAACGGGATGGCTAAGACTGTTGTCAAAAACCTACTTGTCTATTTCTCTCGTTATGGCTACCCTCAAGAGAATCAGGCTGATCAGGGATCCAATTTTACTTCTGCTCTGTTTAAGCAGACCATGCAGCAACATGGGATAGTGTCTGTGGTGTCATCTGCCTACCATCCCGAGAGTCAGGGAGTTTTGGAAAGGTGGCACTCGACTCTCAAGAGTATGTTGCGGTGTTATTGCATGGAAAATGGGAAGGACTGGGATCTAGGTCTCCCATACGTTTTATTTGCTGTGAGAGAAGTACCTGGGGAGAGCTTGGGATTTAGCCCGAACGAGTTGGTTTTTGGACACAGGGTAAGGGGGCCCCTCCACATAGTCAAGGAGATCGGGGAGGGAGTCACAAAGCCATACTCGCTTCTAAAGTATGTAGTTGAATGCCGTGAGAGAATGCTAAGGAGCTTGGAGGTAGCAGGTCGGAACCTTAAGAGTTCACAAGCTCAGATGAAGGACAGATACGACCAGAAGGTGAAGCTGAGGGAGTTTGAAGTAGATCAGGAGGTACTGATACTACTGCCTCTGGTGGGACACCCCTTGTCTGCCAAGTATTCTGGTCCGTATCGGGTTGTAAGGAAGGTTTCTGATCTCGACTATTTAGTAGCTACTCCTGATCGTAAGAAAAAGAACCAACTTTGCCATGTAAATCTGATGAAAGAGTATGTGAGGCGCCCCTCCGAGCCTCTCACTGTCCCGGTGTTGATCTGCAGCGATCGTGGTGGAGAAGGAGGAAGGGACAGTCAAGCTGCGGGGGAGGATAATTGGGATTGTCATGTTTCCGCGGATCAGTGGGCGGGGAATTCTAGACAAGTGGCTCACGAGTTGATATTGCACCTGCCTGAGCAACAGCGTGTAGCTGTGCAGCACTTGTTTGATTCAAACCCAGCTGTTTTCGCGGAGCATCCTGGCCTCACTACTCAAGCGGTGCACGATGTCGATGTTGGGGACCACCCGCCCTTTAAATCAGTGCCATACCGTGTTCCCCCTATTAAATTACCAGCACTTAGGGAAGAGCTGGATTATATGCTGAAACGTGGGCTGATTTCTGAGGGTGCAGTAAGGTGGAGTTCCCCAGTCACACTGCAGCCCAAACCAGATGGCAAGGTGCGGTTTTGTATAGATTTCCGCAGGTTGAATGGTTTAACCCCCACAAATGCCTACCCTCTCCCTCGCGTGGATGTCAGTGTGGATAAGATAGGAAAAGCCAAGTTCCTCACTAAGATAGACCTTGTTAAGGGTTATTGGCAAGTGCCCTTGTCTGAGCGAGCGCGAGAGGTGTGTGGGTTTGTGGTGGACGGTACCACAAATCGTTGCCATGTTATGCCATACGGGCTGAAAAATGCCCCTGCAACGTTTCAGAAATTAATGAACGACATTGTAGCCGACATTCCCAACTGTACGGTGTACCTAGATGATGTCATAATATACGACGATGATTTTAACAGTCACTGTGCTCACATCGGACAGCTTTTTAATAAACTGAATGAAGCAGGTTTGATGGTAAACCTGGGTAAGTGCGATTTTGTCAAAGCCACAGTTTTGTACCTGGGATTCGAGGTGGGGATGGGTCAGGTTTGCCCTCCACAGACAAAGGTCAAAGCCATCGATCAGTTTCCCCAGCCTACGACTAAGAAACAAATCATGCGGTTTCTAGGTATGATAGGCTATTATCGTCGCTTCATCAAAGGCTATTCGACTGTACTTGCACCTTTAACTGACTTATTATCTAAGGACAAGAAGTTCCGGTGGGTTCCTGAGTGTGCAGAGGCGTTTTCCTTGGTGAAACACCTGTTATGTACCCACCCCATACTCAGGGCCCTGGACTTCAGCAGACCTTTTTAGCTGGCAACTGATGCCAGTGGCGTAGGGGCTGGGGCTGTCTTGTTACAGACAGATGATGAAGGTATCGAACATCCAGTGAGTTTTTACAGTAAAAAATTCAATAGTGCACAAAGGAATTACTCTGTAATTGAAAAAGAACTCCTGGCGATAGTGCTGGAGCTCAGGCACTTCGATGTATATGTTCCTGCTTTCGGACCAGTCGTAGTGGTTTATACCGATCATCACCCTCTGAAATTCTTGAATCAGTTTCATAACCGGAATATGAGGCTGACCAGGTGGTCACTCATGCTTCAGGAGTATATTTTGGACATACACCATATTGCCGGTTCTGATAACGTGATAGCGGATTGTCTTTCAAGGGTGGATGATGTTGGTTAGACTGCCACAGGATTGAGGGTTGAGTGTGGAGGAAAATAGGCTGTCACTGTAGTTCAGCCGGAAAAAAAAACAAATTAAAAAAGCAAAAACCTTATAAAAAACTCTTTATTTTTTATAACGTGTAGAATTTTGTATAAGATGTTGTAGCAGTATCTAAGTTGAATGTTTTTGCTTATTGTCGCTAAGTTAGTTGAACTTGCTCGGTGGAGCGCAGCAGTCTTTATTTGTTTTATATATAGTGCCTTGTGTCGCAACAGTGTGTGGTACTATGAGAAGCTTTCTGTTAGATATGAAGAACTTATTCAAGGGTCTTATATCTTGGGGGAGGTGTGATGCTTCTGCATAGTAGCCACGTAAGGGCATGCGCGCGCGTCGGCTGGCCAGCCGTTTAGAAACCGGCTGGTGGCAGCCGGCTGGCCGGCAGGCTTTTCCTTAGTATATATCCTACAACAATGTAACTAATGTCTGGGATATTCTTATGTTGTTTCACAGCTTGAAGCTGCCCTTATTCTTAACCAACGCATCTTAGTATATTTTATTCTCGATAGTTGATTGTTTCATTATAATATATAAGCTGTAAGTCTAGTGAGAGCGGGAGGAGACGAGCGGGAGAGAGAGACTGGCTTGGGACGTTGCTTCGCTTGCCAGCTTGGGACGATCATGAAGCGTTGCTATATGCATTTGATTGCAACGTTAGGCTTAGTTTCGACTCACGCACGGGGTAGAGGATTTTGACCCGGCAACTGTGTTGAGTGTTGCCAAGCATGGGGTGTATTCTGCATGCCTAGGGCGGGGTCCAGACAGATTCAAGACTCAGAGCTCACCTCACTGTCGTACCCTTCGGACCCCCTTGATATCTATCCCTCTCAACCCCACTTAGCAACTTTCTCTCTTACTTTGTATACCTTCTTTCCACTACTTCACCAATCTATTTAATTATCCCATCCCCTTGATAGACCTTATATTTATTATTGTATTAACGACGAGCTCTCAGATAACTAGATAGGATTTAGGGCCTTATGCAGAGACGTAATTGTTAATGAGACCTAGGAAGCTTTTTGTTGTCTCATATTTGGTGGTTTCATGCTTGCTAGTGTGTTCTTGTGTCAGGTTAGCAGGGGCTAGACCGGAGGGCAGGCTTTTTGCGATCCTTTAAGTAAAGTCTGCTGGTGCGAGTCCTGTGGACCCGCACGACTTTACTAGGATACCCGTGGGAGTCTGGGGGCATTTTCTTGTCTGTGTCCCTGTGTGTCTAGTGTTGTGTTGTGTGAGGGCCCTTGCCTAGTCCACTCAGCACTGCACTAGCACGTCTTGCTTTTGTTTTAGGGTCGCCAGGAGAGAGTCAGATACTTGCGATCTGAGTCTCTCAAGAGAGCACCCTTTCAATTAGAGTAATTTGGCGCACAGACTTGGGAACGTCCCTAGGCTAGAGCAGGTGGTTCAGCCCGGGTATCCGAAGCCTATATCCTTCCGGCTAGACCTCTGCCACCTGGCAGATTAACAGCTAGGGGTTTATCATCTTTGTATGCTTGTTATTGTGCCACAGTTTACCATTTTTGTGAGCATTGTGAGTCAGGCTGTGGCTTAGAGACTCTGTCCGAGCAGGCTTGCCTGACTAGGAGTGAGAAGCACACCTGTATGTGGTTATGTTGCGAGTTGCTACCTTTATTTAATTATACCTATGCCATTATACACTTTTTTTTTTTTTTTTTTTTTTTTTTTTTTTTTTCTATATTCCAACTACTCCCTCTCGGGCATAGGCTGAGAGCCTGTACATTCCACCGCTCAACACGGTGGAGCCCGTGAGGTCTTGTTCCAGTCTGGGGAGTGAGACATGCGAAGCATCCATCATGGCTCGAAGCAGCTCCATCTCTGAAGCGGCTGCTTGCTTCGCTCAAGCACTTCACCGTCTCACCCTCCAGACTCAGACCCTCACTCTCAGAACTGTATGGCCTATCACTAGTATTTATTCCTGCTTATGAGTTAAGAGTTCTCTAAATCCGTAATGTACTTTCTTTGCTAAGCATCAGATCCTACAGTAGCCGCATGCAGTTTAGAAACCCGCACCTTGTCTACCTGTACGATGTTTTGAGGACTGTTTGCTTTCACCTTCTTTCACGCAGGGGTGATTAGTTGTATTAATTAACGTAACGTTAAATGTACTTTCTTCTAGTTTGTTAGTAGTCCAATAGAAAGAGCCCAGTGTTTATATCATTTGTCCTCATTTGGAAGGACCATATTACCAGTCTTGCTAAGGCAGCATCCCAGAAGCTGGGTGTGCTCAACCGCCTTAGGGGGTTCTTTTCCCCTGCACAGCTTCTTGCTCTGTACAGGGGCATAGTGAGCCCTTGTATTGAGTATTGTTCACATGTGTGGGGAGGTTCCTCTCACACTGCTCTCCTAGACAAAGTTGAAAGGAAGGCCTTTCGTATCATTAACTCCCGTCCACTCACCAACTCTCTGCAATCTCTCTCTCTCCGCCGCAATGTTGCATCTCTCTCGCTATTCTATCGCTACTATAATAATCAGTGTTCCTCAGAGCTATCCCAGTGCATACCACCTCCTTTACGTAGGGCACGTGGTACCCGTCTTGCAACTCAATCCCACCCCTACTCTGTGCAACTCTCCAACCCAAGAGTGAAACGTTACTCTCAAACTTTCTTCTACTCAACAGCTGAGCTCTGGAACTCTCTCCCAGAATCAGTCTTTCCCTCTTCCTATGACTTAAATTGCTTCAAACTCCGTGTGTCCAGGCATTTTGGCTCGAACGTCCCTTGATTTTGGCCCTGTCACTCTTTCAACTATGGGGGAGGCACTCGCTATAGGCAGTTATGCCTTTTGCCTCCCTCAATCACATAGAAAAAAAAAAAAAAAAAAAAAAAAAAAAAAATACCAGGACGTAACATTATAGCTTCTCGAGTTCACTTAGGGAGATGGGTAGTGTTTATTTGCTCATTTATGTATATTTTGTATTATTTGTTTAGCTTCCTCCCTAGAACTCTATCAAATTTAAAAAATCATCCATTAGATCCCCCTTGTAGATTAATTTGTACATTTTTCGGTAGCAAAATGTTCCAGCCGAAGGTCGGTTCTTCCAAAATTAAAAGCTCACTATCATTCGCCCGGAAAAAATCGACACCTAATTAGCCCAAAAGGTCTTAATATTGACAAATAAACGAGGCGAAAGGTCTAAACATTGTCAAAATAACGGAACAAACGTATTAAAATCTAAAACCTAATATGCTAAACATGAGGGAGAAGGGGGTCCAGAAAAAACGACTACCTCCCCCATAATTGTCAAATTTGTAATGTGGGATTATGTTAATTGTATTTACCCCTTCGATACCGGCGACGTCTTTATTATTGGATTCTAGCTACATTTAGAAGAATTTATGAAGCTTAGGAAGTATAATGGTTGCTAAGAGGATTAATTGAGAAAGTCTGTTATCTTTTAATGAGTAAACGTCCTATCTAAGCTGAATAGATGGAGGCCTCTTTTAAACTGAATAGAATCGTATAATGGTAGCCTGAAGAAAGTTAAAAGGACGGAACTAAAGATAGCGCCAGCGAACTTGGCAATAATTTTGACCCGTTAACTTCTTATAACTCAAACTTAATTAAAGCAATCGGGCTAACATTTCGACCATTTGAGAAGAGTCCACTAGGAAATTGGTGTTTAAATTTACAGCCAGTTTGCTCGAGGTCCTTTTAAGTTACGAAGAGGTCAGGGATCGAGATAATTGTCAAGTTCGTTGGCGCTACCTATAGTACTAAACGTGTTAAATAAGACGAACATTAAGGCCGTGTTATGTTATAGAAATATGTCTGTATATACTCTGAATGGAACAACATACTAGTGTTTGATAATCAATACAAGACTACGGTACCGTATTTTTTGCATGCAATATATTTTAGACGCATTTTAAATCTAGCACTATTATTTTTATTGCGTTTACGTCTTTAAAGCTTTGTGCAGTGACCTAACCTTTTTCTACACACCTTTAGTGTGGAAACATATATTTGCATATATTTTACCACAAACATCTTTATTTTTATGTTTAATATATATATATATATATATATATATATATATATATATATATATATATATATAGATATATATATCAGTAATTTTTCCCTCCCTAAACAATATAATACTATGGTCAATATCACCTGCCACGTTTGGATTAAATAGTATCTCATGAACAAACAAAATTCATTTTCTGTCAACGTGTTAAATATTAGGAGCCCGTAAATTTATTTATATATATATATATACATATATATATATATATATATATATATATATATATATATATATATATATATATATATATATATATAATATATATACTGTATATATATATTTCGTTTTTGCGGAAGCACGCACACATATTTTAGAAAATATAACGTATTTTGTAATATTTAGGAGATACTGCGGTGTAATTTTTATTTAGTATACAGTATATGGAAGGCAAACGCAACATTTTCTAGTTCACATATACCCACAAAAATAGTTAAGGGGATAGTGGCTATTTTTTGGTCGATTATTTCATATATTTATAATTTTATTAGTTTCCTCC